>OX637929.1:2639800-2963181 GCA_951802735.1 Nomada hirtipes | reverse complement strand
ACCACCTAAATATCTCATTCCAATGGCAACTTCTTTCTATCCTACTGTAAGAATTGATGTAAAGACAGTTTTTATACCCCAACTGCTGACTAATATTCAACTGTGTTAAAATGATGGATTGTGAAGAACTTACTTCAATATTTTATATTTTAAGAACATTTCTTATTTCGTATAATTAACAGAAACACATCTTGAACTTATACAAACATCTCTTCTAAGAAACAGTCGAAGTATAATTTTGAAACAAAGGATAAAACAGCCGCGCCACACCATCACACGAAAATCACCATTTGAATGAACAGTTATCACTGTAGGGATGGGTTCGAAACTAATTTTAAAATTCTCGAAACTTGAATTGCTGAATACATTTGGTAAGAGGAATACTTTGTTTTAAGAGCTGAATCAACATTTTTGAAGTATACAATAAATCTTCATTGGTCATAGTTGAACAAAGTACAAACAAAAACATAACAATATACAAAAATATCTAATCCAGATTCTTGGTTAGGAATACTAACATCCAAACTGTTTCTGGATCTAATCTACTTCTTTTTTTTATCGATTACATATAGGTAGTGCCGGTTAGTTTGTAATATCATTCTAGAACTTAAAAATATTAGCAGAGAGCGGAGGAAGTGACTCTTTTAGGTATTTTTGTATTTCCGTGTCGGGAGTCTGACGGGAACTCTAGGTTTCTGAACGGAAGTAGAATAGATCCACTTGACACTAGAAACTTTACATGCTATGAATTTTATGCTGCTTAACTCCTGACAAGTTTACAACTGTCTGCTGTGCTGGTTCTTGATTTTCCGTATTTACTGATCCCGAAATCTTATTAATTTCATCAATAAGTACTAATTTTGCATACTCAAGGCTTTCTTTATTTTGGAACGCACTTCCCTTAACCCTTGTGTGGACAACCAAAATACTCTACGTTGTCGGGCAACCGGGGTACCCGGGTACCCCGGGTATCATATAGCATAACGCGAGATATGCAGCAATTGTTTGGCTGTTTGTATCTCTCGTCTACGTTTATGAGTGCATTTCGTACAGAGATGGAGGTCTCTTATCTGTTTATATAATGTAGGGAGCGTTAAATTAAGGAAACTAATCGTGGTTTTGGTTAAGAGATTTGTCGGTTGGCCACGCACAAACCTCGCTACGCACTATCGCCGTTGGCTCTGCATACAATATCGCTTACAATACAAAACTATGTACAATACGATTTCGTGAATTTGTTGTCCTGGAAATTGACAGTTGTGGGAACAATAAGAAAGAATAAAAAATATATTCCGAAAGAAATGGTACGTATGCCATTACGTACTTTGTTCGTATGTACCCAAGAAAGAGAAAGCGGTCATATTATTATCGTCAATGCATGCAAGTAATGCAGCTTCGGGCCCAAAAAAGAAGCCCGACATTATACATTATTATAATAAAACAAAATCTAGCGTGGACGTAATGGACCAAATGTTAGGAAGGTATACCACAACAAGACGAACACTAGCCTTTTTCTACAATATACTTGATCTTGCCGCACTTTCTTCTTATATTATTTATGTTTCAAATAATGGTATGCTACGTAAAAGATCAAATGATCGCCGTATGTTTTTGCGTCAGTTAGGAGAAGAGCTTTGTATCCCAACAATTCAAAAACGAGCTAAAAATGTACAAATAATACGGCACTTTGGAACTAAATTAGCAATAGACAGTATATTGACTACATTAGACACGCAAAACATTCCTCATAGTTCGACACAATCATCACAAACGTCACAACCGTCCTTTTCGTTAGACGCAACTGGAAGAAGAAAGATTGTTGGATCATGCCACACGTGTCAAGCAGATACTGCCAGAAAAAGAAGGAAAACGAGAAAAAACTGTCGGAAGTGCTTAAAACCAGTCTGCGATGAAGACGGAAATACAATTACTCTATGTAAAAGTTGTCCTATTGGGTTGTCCTAAACTGTCCATCAATTAAAATAATTATTATTAATCATCGTTTTTATGTCAATAAGTAAATAATATTTAAAACGTTCGTTTTATGCACGTAACTTCCTGAAAAGATGTCCATTTATAACTAAACTGAAATATGCCTCATATGGGTACCCGGATACTCTGGTTGTGCAACAAGCGTATAACTAACTTTGAAATCCAATTACATAAAACATTCTCTATAAATTTTTGCCACCAAATAGGAATCGACGTAATATTGTCCAAGGAATGGGCATCCGAAGCGGTATTAAGATATTTTATCGAGATCATTAAAAATTACTAATGGAGACTTAGAAATGGGTACCCGGGTACCCGGTTGTACACACAAGGGTTAAATTGTGAATCCAATATCGTTGCTAATGTATATAGTTTTTCTCTATCCTCTGACTTGTATCACCCTTTAAGAGCCCTCAAAAGGTCATATCGGAAACCTTGTAATGAACTAAGACTTGACTTAAAATTTTCGAGCGCACTAATGGCCTTATTTAGTAAAGTCATAATTTCTGAAATAGTGATTTCCTGCAACTAGCTACGTAGGTAGCCCTGTGATTTTAATAATTCCTTTAATAGTTACCCATTGCCGAGATGAAATATCCAACTGAAAATTTAAATCTGAAGCAACAAGAGCAATAGCTTTCTTCTGTTCTATGAGACGAGAGACCATATGAAGGTGAGGATTCCATCTTGTGGGTTCATCTTGTATTAACCGATGGGGTTTGAGACTTAGTTTCTCTTGAGCTATTCGTAATACTTTCATTGCTTTGGACGAATGCTTAAGGTGTTCAACTATTTTATGACAAGACGAAATTAATTCTTTAATATTAGTCTTGTTGAATAATCCGCCTTTAATGACTACTTGAAATGATACTTCGCCCGTTAACCCTCATAATACAAACGACCTTTTCAGAGAAATTCTTCTGTTTGATAGTTTCCGTGATAAAGGCTTCCATTGCATCTGCTTTGTGCGAAACCTCTTGAAATGGGATGTATTCTAAATACAAGTGGTGATATTCGAAATTTGTGTCCAAAAAGTGTACTGTTAAACTAAAATGTTCAATCATCAGATGACGATGAAGTCCAGATGCCGGTCATGACTCCTACAACTTTTGCACTTTCTTCTTAATTTCTCCATATAATTCTGGAATTATCGTATTTACTAAATATTTTCTTGTAGGGATAGTGTACTTTGGTTCAAGATGGTTAATTACCCTTCGAAACTCTGTATCTTCCACCACAGACAATGGTTGATTTTCCTTAAATGTCGTTTCTGCTACTAACCTTGTTATTTTTGTAGCTCTTCTATCCCCGGGCTTAAAACTTAGAGTTTTAGCACCAAATACTTTCAAAATAGGCTGATGACCGAAGGCCCTGCGTCTCGTTGGCGGTGTTAAGTTAAATGAATGATGTTCTTCTGGGTTACTTTTATTGCTATTTGGGGAACTTGAAACGTTGATTTCATTACACGATAAGCTTAAGCATGGAAGTGGTGACTGTAATGAAAAAAATCATACTACACTCTATTTGGACTTCTTAAAGGATAAAGCTACCTATCATTTTTTTTAATTGATATTTTTCGCAGATATCTATATTAGAAAATTGAACAACAGTTTGGACCACAAAGATTTTATGAATTCATATAATTGTACGAATTTTCAAAAAGCTTTTTCGCATGCCGTCGTTATTAGTTTAATTCAATAAATGGGCAATAAAGTTTCGAGAAACCTATCCCTAGTTATTAGTTAAATCAGATTTGTGCAATTAGAAAAATATTCTGTTAAGTATTATTATCCAATGGTCTATATGTTGTCTAGATACTTCTTCATGCCACATAGAATTTAAGAATTAATTATTAAGTAGTGTACTAAAACGCTTTGTTCTATATATAGGTTGTGGTTTTGGGTGCAGGGCATGTTTCGGCCCCATTGGTTGCATATCTGCATAGAGATAGCAATATACACTTAATTGTTGCATCACAGTTGAAAGAAGAGGCTGACGTTCTAGCAAACAAATTCCCTGGCGTGGAACCGGTCTTATTGAATGTATTAGAAAGACCGGATACTTTAAACGAAATTGTGAAATCTGCGGATGTCGTGGTGTCACTACTACCTTACTCTCTACATCATGTTATTGCAAATGCGTGCATACATGGTAAAACTCACTTGGTAACGGCAAGTTACTTAAATGAGGATGTTAAAGCATTGCATGAACAGTAAGTCGTAATTTTATTAAACATTAAGAATAAACTAATACATTTTGGAAGTTTAAATATGCAATAGTATTAGCTAAATTCTATTCGTAATGCAATTCACCTTATATAATATTCATAAAATTAAGTAGTGCATAGTCTTCTCAGACATTTTACTTAGACGTTATAAAATAAAGATCGACAAAAATGATTGGAGTGAATATTTGTTGTTTAGCAAAATGTCTTATTTGTTGAGTTGCTCGTAAAGATTCGAATTGCTCTAGTACCTCAAATATTCATCTATTTACTATCAAATACTTCTATTTTATGCGGTGGAAATTTTCGAAAGACGCTTAGTTACCCCGGTGGCGGGGTCAGAAAGCACTGCCGGATTTTAATCGAATAAACCACCAGGGCCACCTTCCTCTGCCCTTTAAGTGGGGGAGCCCTGGGATTATCGGTGAGACTTCAGCAGTGCTCCCCACGCCAATGTTCAACCAATCCTCGGGTGTCTGCATAGACCCCATTATTCTCGTATAAGCCCACAGAGCTTATACTGACACTCAACACCGCTTCAATCCAGTTCCGTGTATAGTGCGTTCGCCAGAAGATGTCTAGTACATATTACAAAACAACAACATATTACTTTATCACTCTGCTGCTACCACATGCATTGTCTTTATTGTCTATGGCTAGTGACAAAGGATGACGACGAGCATATCGAGACAAAATTAAATAGAATGACTTTCCACTCAGTCTTGATATGCTCATCGTCGATCTTGGTCACCGTCCTCAGCCAATAACAGCAACACGTACGATAGCAGAAAAGGTGGAACAGAGTCAGAGCGTATGGGTCATTCCACGCCAAATCGATCACTTTTGGACGTCACCATCGGCGATTTTGTTCTAATGTAAATGAAATATGTTGTAGTCCATATGGAATTAGGGGGGGTTTAAGTCATCATTTTTGCGGTTGACAATTTGTTTAGAAAATACAGGCCTTCAAAGTTTGTAATTTTTGCCATTTTTGCGAAAACGGGCTTTTCTTAGGAATTTTGATCTCCGGAACTGTTAGTCCGATTGAGCTACTTTTTTTTTGTTTTACTCACAAAAGATTGGGCTATTATAAAATAATTTTTTCAACCTCGGTAATTAACTTTATAATGTCGAAAAATATAAACAAATTCTTTTTTTGCGTTTTTTTCGATGATGGGGAGCAGCGAAAAATTTTTGATTTGAAATGAGATTTGATTTGAAAAAAGAATTGAAAATTAGCTTCACAATGAGCTGGAAAAGGAGCGGCGTACCCCCGTTTCAGGTAGGCGAGTCGTGCGCTCGGGAGCGGGACCGCTATATGCCCGGTTAGTTTTGGTAAGGTTTGGTTAGAATAGCGGTCCCGCTCCCGAGCGGACGACTCGCCTACCTGAAACGGGGGTACGCCGCTCCTTTTCCAGCTCATTGTGAAGCCAATTTTTAATTCTCCATCATTTTGAAAGTCTCATTTTGAAGAGGAAACTTCAAGGAATATGGACATATATTTTTCAAATTTTTTTCGCTGCGCCCATCATCGAAAAAAACGCAAAAAAGAATTTGTTTATATTTTTCGACATTATAAAGTTAATTACCGAGGTTGAAAAAATTATTTTATAATAGCCCAATCTTTTGTGAGTAAAACAAAAAAAATTAGCTCAATCGGACTAACAGTTCCGGAGATCAAAATTCCTAAGAAAAGTCGGTTTTCGCAAAAATGGCAAAAATTACAAACTTTGAAGGTCTGTTTTTTCTAAACAAATTGTCAACCGCAAAAATGATGACTTAAACCCCCCCCTAAGTCTGCTTGTACTCAGGCCCCCTTATTTGTTTACAATAACCGAAAGAATTTTAGGACGTTTTAACTTCACAGGGAAATCTCTTATTTCTTTCAAGTGCTGCATCTTAGCCTCAAATTGTTCCCATTTGGCATGCATGTCCGCCGGTATTGACTCGTCCCAATCCAACTTAAGAATCCATAGTTGTTGTATCACGCGCTTCCCGGTAAATATTAAAAAGCCCAGCAACCCCAATGGGTCAAAGATCTTGGCAATTCTGGATAATATTGTGCTTTCCGTTAGTCGTTCTGGCGCAATTACATTTTTGATATATTGTACTGTAAAGTATCTTGCATAGAGCCCCTTGAATCCCTAGCGTGCGATTAATATCGCCCTTATCCCATGACAATATCATGTGCTCCATTGCGGCCGGCGATATATCTTTCAATAATTCTGGTCAGTTGGATGCCCATTTGCGAAGTTGAAAACCGCCCCTAGCTAATGATTCCGCAGTTTCGTTTCTAATATTAAGCGCTTCTTCTTTCGTTTTGGCACCCGTTAACATATCATCCACGTAAAAATCACGCAGCACCGTAGCTGCTCCCAGCGGGAAATTACGCGACTCCATTTCCGCCAATTGCTGCAAGGTTTTAATTGCCAAAAATGATGCCGTCTTCGAGTCATAAGTAGCCGTTTGTAATTCATAGGTTTCAATATTTTTTCGGTCCTTGATCTCTTTAGAATTCGTTGCAATGACGTTTGAAAGGAGTTTACCAATATTTGCTGGTACATCTTACTGATGTCCGCTATTAGCACATACTGAAATGTACGGAAGCGTGTTCAAATTGAAAATAAATTCTTTTGCAAATTGGGCCCCAACATCAGGCCTTCGTTTTAGCGAAATGCCGGTATTTGTTTTAGTCGAGGCATCAAAAACTAGCTTAGTAGCTAGGCTTGTCTGTTTTACGATTGCATGATGCGGCGGGTAAATACGTGAGTAGAATTACGTTCCACTCGCGCGGTCGACATTGTCCTCATGTGCCCTAGGTCTTCATATTCTTTCATGAATTGATTATATTCTTTCCTTGTGCTCGGTTGCTTTATTAGCTTGACATGTGACAACTGGATTCCGCTAATTTTATATTTTTGGGAATAATAATATTCTTAATACTAATTGAGCTCAAGGCTAACTTATGCATGTGTAATCTTATCTAATATGAGGCATTCCGGATCTATCGCGAAATTATTTAACCTTGATTTTATTCGCAGTTTCGAAAAACTCTGCGCCTGAGTAATACAGTAATGTCTCCATTAGTGTCCAAAATTGTGTCTCCATTAGTGTCCTTTTCCTATCCCCACCACTTGGGGTGGTGGCCCCCTGAGTGAGTTCGGGTCGCCTTTGATGTTGTGGCAGCCGAGGCTCGAGGCAGCGTCATAGGAAAGAGGCAAGTTTAAATACCCGTGTACGTGAGACAATACTAACGCGATCAAAATTTAAGAATAAAACTTCTCCATTTTTGGTCTGTTTTGAATGAAATTTTACCAACATGTTCGTTACAATCTCCCGATTAAAATGACACCAAACACGACATAGATTGGTGCCATGGGACTGATTATTTCGAAGACCATTATTACCACCATGATAAGTAAAAATTGTCCAAAGCATATCGTGTTTGGTGTCATTTTAATCGGGAGATTGTAACGAACATTTTGGTAAAATTTCATTCAAAACCGACCAAAAATGCAGAAGTTTTATTCTTAAATTTTGATCGCGTTAGTATTGTCTCACGTACACGGGTATTTAAACTTGCTTCTTTCCTGGAACGCTGCCTCGAGCCTCGGCTGCTACAACATCAAAGGCGACCCGAACTCGCTCGAGAATCGTGTCTGCGCCCCATTAGTGTCCCCATTCGGTCCCGAGCGAGGGACACTAATGGAGACATTACTGTACTTTGACTTAGACCGCCGACTCGCATATTAATCTCGCGCTTCTTTGATTATAGGCGGCCTGCTAATGCCGCGGTCATAACGTTGGATTGAGAACCACAATCCAATAGTGCCCGACATTCGTGCATGTTTGCCTGATCGTCTTTTATGTGTACAATCGCGGTAGGCAACAATAGCCCGAAAAGGCCAGTTTTTCGAGTTCGCTGTAGCGGCGACTCCTTTGTCGCTCCTCTCTTCTTCTTCCGCTTTAGCGCCGAGCTCCACCAGCTGGGCTACGCTGCGACCTTCCTCGTGCAACATTGTATTGTGTCGGCGGTTACATTTTTTGCAGGTGCCGTATTTGCAGTCTTTCGCTACGTGAGAAGTAGTCCGCATACAATTAAAACATAACTTTCGCGTTGCTATTTCGTGCCTTCTCTTATCGACTGGCATGCCAATAAATTTGTCGCATTTTCCTAGAAAATGATCGCCCCTGTTTAAATAATGCTCTCATATAAATGAGAGCATTATTAAGACTGTATATTTAGTTTATTATACTTCCATACATTACATGCGCTTTCCGTTCACTCTCGCTCGTGACGCCCACTCTGGCCACACACACACACACCCAGCACTCTCTATATAACACCTCCCCTTTCACAACATCAGAGTACAATCTCATATACACCTATATTGCTTAAACTTAACTTAAAAATTAACTTAGAAGTTAGCTTAAAAATTAACTTAAAATTAACCATCCAATACAATCGAGATCTTTCCGCTTTACTCTCTATATCTAACCGGTAGTCGAATTTCTCTTTTTGGTCTATTGGGCGCTTCTTATTTTCTTGACTCATTCCTTAGGCTGTCATCCTCCCTTCTTTCTTCACCCTTATCGTGCTCTTCCTCCCCCCTTACTTCTCTAGGTATTACATGAAATTCATTTCTGACCAATCCTGTTCCATTCTCTTCCTGGATAATATATGAGCGCGGTGTATTAGCTTTCTTGATAACCGTCCCCGGCATCCATTCCATCTGTGGTAGTTTTTTAAATATCACCTTTTGCCCAGCAGTGAATTCCTGCCTTTTCCTTGACTGTCGGTCATAGTAACAACCTCAATAAAATTGCTCAATGCGTCAACCAATACCAAATAGTTCTTGCCCCTTAACTCAAAGACATCACACGCGACTTCCATCCACGGTAATAACGGAATTTCCTTACTCCTCAACTCCGATTTGATATTGCTGGGCCTGAATTTGAGACACGTTTCACATGATTGCACATACTTCTTGATATCTTGATTAATACCAGTCCAGAACATGCCAAGGTCCGCCTTGCTGATCATTCTAGTTATGCCTGGATGCCCCGTGTGCAGTATCTTTAGCATTCTTCTCTTTAGACTTTTCGGTACTATCACCTTGTTTCCTCGGAACATAATGTTTTTATTTTCCGTTATTTCGTCCTTAAATTCTGCAATGGGTTTACACTCCTCTACTATATCCTTATAGTATTTTGGCCATCCCATCCTTGTGTAACTTCTCAAACATTGAATTGCCCTATCTTTTCCCGATTCCTCATAAAATAACTTCCAGTCCTCCTCATTCATTGGAAGTTGTTGGATTAGTAGTGCTGTCTGTAATTCTATTTCATCTTCTAAGTCCTTCCCCTCCTTATCACACTTTTCATGTTCGACATCTCTGGACAACGTATCCGCTATGTACATATGTTTCCCAGGCGTATACACTAAATCAAAACAATATGGTTGAAGTCTTAATAACATTCTTTGTAATCTAGGTGGTACCACATGAAGGGGCTTTTTTACCAAGCCCAGCAAGGGCTTATGGTCTGTCTCAATCTGTCTCAAAAATTCCGATTCTTCCCAAATACATACAACTTGAATTTTTTGCAAGCCAAAGCAGACCGCTAACAATTCTTTCTCGATCTGTGAATACCTTGACTGTACTTCTGTCAAAGCACGAGACGCATATGCTACTGGCTTTCCATCCTGTATTAGTACTGCTCCCAATCCTGTGGAACTTGCATCAACACTTAGTTTGACATCTTTTCCCTCATTAAAAAATCGGTAACCATATAAATAATACATTTCCCTTTAACAGCTCTCTCAGTTATGCTGTCAATTCACTGTAATTCGGAATAAACTTTGACACATAATTAAACAGACCTAGTATGCGTTGCAGTGATTTTTTGTCAGTAGGCTTCTTCAGTCCTTCCACTGCTTTTATTTTGTCACTGGCCACTGATATTCCTTTTGGACCAATATTGTGACCCAAGAACTCAACCGTAGCCACATCAAATACGCATTTCCCCGGATTAAATTTAATTCCTTTTAATCTAGCCGCTTCTAGTACCCTTATTACAACCTCTTTTAACTCTTCCTCTGACTCTGCCCATATGAGTATATCATCCTGGTATGTTGTTACATTTCGGATACCCTCAAATGTCTCTGCAATAATTCTGTGACAGATTTCCGGTGCACTATTCAATCCAAATGGAAGCCTGTTAAATGAGTATCTACCCCACTGCGTCTGGAATGTACACAACTTAGTACTTTCTTGATCAAGTGGCACCATCCAAAATCCCGACTGTGCATCCAACTTACAGTACACTTTCGCATTCTTTAATTTTACCACTATCTCATCAAATTTCGGAAATGTATAGGGTTCTCGCTTAATAGCCTTATTTAATGGCCTCAGATCCAGGCATATTCTTAGCGACTTATCCTTCTTAACCACCACAATCATCTGACTGACCCAGTCCGTAGGTTCCGTTATTCTTTTAATGATACCAATATTTTCCATTCTATCCAATTCCTGCTTCACTGCAGGCAACAAGGTATAAGGTATCCTGCGGGCTGGGGCAACCACTGGCCTGACACACTTATCTAGTATTATTTTACAACAGTGTGGTACACAACCTACTGTACCATCAAACAAATCATGGTATTTCTTTGGTATATAAACACAAAATGATGGCTTATTTTCCTCTAGCGTCCCTATTCTTTTAATTAAACCTAACCGTTCCGCTGCCTTTAACCCTAATATATTCTCATAGTTCTCTTTTGTTAAAAAGAAATTAAAATTATACTTAACGTCTCTAAACTTACACTGTAATGAACATTTGCCAAGTATCTCAACTTGATCTTTGGTAAAAGAACTTATTACTGCTTTAGTATCTTTTAATTGTTTCCTCTCGAAACCCAAACTTAAATATTGTCGGAGATTAATCACATTGCAGGCTGCTCCTGAATCTACTTTGTACACTGTAGGCTTCCCCCTGATGTATAATGTCGCCTTATACCAGTCTGTTGCCTCCCTACCATTAATCGAGAATATTTTAACTTCTGAGATTTCCATCTCCTTCTCAGATTCTGCCATCTCCATATAATTGACTTCCTTTTTATTTTTGCTGCATACTCTAGCAAAATGATTTCTCTTTTGACACATGCTACAAATTTTTCCATACGCTGGGCATCGTCCCCGTTCATGAGTATATCCGCAATATCTACAGCTACTTTTATTATCACTAGACTTCTTTTTGATGGAATCCACTGGGATTTCCATCGACTCTTCTTTAATGTGCATTGTTTTCACATGTTCAGCTACAACTGCCCGGGTGCGACAGATTTCCAAAGCTTTGTTAATGTCCAGTTTTTCCGCTCGTAACAACTTTTCCTGCAGGTGTTTATTTACAATGCCGCTTACAAATATATCTTTAGTTAGTTCATCTTTCAAAGTACCAAACTCATAGGACTTGCTTAAATTTTTTAATGCAACCATAAACTGTTCATGTGACTCTTCTTGGTGTTGCTTTCTATTAAAAAATAAAAATCTTTCATACGTGACATTTGTCTGTGGTAGAAAATACCCATCAAAGTGTTCAATGACTGTTTTTAACTGT
Organism: Nomada hirtipes; assembly: GCA_951802735.1. Lineage (NCBI taxonomy): Eukaryota > Metazoa > Arthropoda > Insecta > Hymenoptera > Apidae > Nomada > Nomada hirtipes. The sequence goes on along the minus strand of OX637929.1, from coordinate 2,951,348 downwards.
GGCGACTCTAAAGCCAATGATGCATAAATTTCATTAATTTCACCACCACCCGCGTGGAGCAAAATTGCTATCTTCTGCTTATCTGTTACCGAATCGTAGAATGCCGTAATATAGTTATCAAACTGCCTCTTGAATCTCTTCCACTTTTCAGCCGCGTTTCCTTCCACGCGGAATGGTTCCAATTCATTTCCATGAGACGCCATCGTTTTAGGTTATGGGGTTATAACCCAGTGTTATCACTTCAATCCTTTACTGACTTCATTTACTTCTATTTGTAGTCCTTTATTTCTTTCCATTAATTTACCGCTGCCCCCATGTTTAAATAATGCTCTCATTTATTAAGACTGTATATTTAGTTTTTATATACTTCCATACATCACATGCGCTTTCCGTTCACTCTCGCTCGTGATGCCCTCTCTGGCCACACATACACACACCCAGCACTCTCTATATAACAGCCCCTACATATGGAACAATACGTATTACTTGTTGCAATATGCGCTGCTGCCTATTTCTTTCGATTAGCTTTTCGGCGAGCCCTGCGGCACGCCTGATGCCTGAGGCTTTTTTGTCGATCATCGCGCCATCGCGGAAGGGGTAGACCCGACTGCATGCACTCCCGATTGCCAAATAAGGGCGTAATAGAAGTAACTACGAAACAATACTTCCTACGTAACATATCAATAAGCCCTACACTTTAATTCTATCATTTCTGCCTTTATTCGCCTTAACGATATCTTAACGATATTATCGATATATCGGTAAGTATCAATAAGATATCGATATGATATCGATAATCGATAGTCACACCTCTACTTCCAACTTCGATCTACGATTATTTAATTCGCTCGCGAAAACACCCTCGGCGTCGACGGTTTCTAAATATGCCCTCAGCTTAGTTCACATGGCCTTGTGCTGTGTACGCTTCATTTTCAATTGCCTCATGGAATTACTAGCACTGGCGGTACCCCTTTCTTCCGCCATTATCGAATCTTAATCTTATAACTTAACTGTATTCAGGCTGGCTTGATAGACTTATATGTTATACGCTCAAATGAAAAGGACAAGACAAGGGGAAATACTTATAGGATAGAATGGAAAAAGGAATCGAGACATAAGACTCACTCAATCGCTTGTTGTATTGCTGTCCTTCCGTCTGCAATAGCTATCCTTGCTTCGTTAATCTGGTCGTTGCAGTGAACCGTTAGCCTTTGGCACTAACACTTGCACTGCGAAAACTTTCACTTATGACCACTTGCTTTGTAAAATGTTAAATTGTCTTATTACCCGGCTAATCCGGCTCGAAGGACCAATTTATGTAGGATGTGGGATAGTGGGGATTCAGAGAATGCTGATGAACCTTTACCGTACACATCTTGTTTTTGTAAAGTTTATTAACATGCGTTGTTTATTAAAGTTTACAATTCGTACCCGTCGTTAGTAGTTGCCTGTTGCTTTTCGACTGACTAGCCTATTGCCTTCGACCACGACCTCGTCGTCTCTTCACGGCGTCACATGACCGCATGAGGAGAACAACGGAGCGCGGCCACGCCGTATAGGGCGCGCATTTTTGTATTACGCAGTCTAATTCATATACGCAAAGATAGTGAAGTGAGTTGACCGACCCGGCTATAACATCAGCTGTTAAGTCGAAGCAGGTTAATTCAGGGGCGAATGTGTAACCTTAACTAACTTTTTCTAACATTAGTTATCTAGATTGGAGAGACAGCTCTGAGATACGATTTGGGTTGTAAGAATGGTCGAACGGTTCGACTTTGCCTCGGCTCGGCTAAAGTCGGGCACGATCGGCAGAGACTGCACCGAAGTCACCCCCAGGTCAGTCGCTACCTGAGGGTGACCGGTAGACTCTTCAATCATGTGGGGTTTGTTTACGTACGTCGTATTACCCGTATTTACCCGTAACGCACAGAGGAAAAAGTCTGAGGGCGTCAGAACCGGCGACCGTGGTGGCCACAATCCACCCGATCCTTTTGCCGAAAGGAAAACTTACCACGGTCATATGATAGACGTTGGGGTTCTCGAGGATTCGCACATTTACTGTTCACAATGCACTATGCCCCACTTATTCAATAATGAAATGTGATCCAAATTATGTCGTCTTTGGACTCATTTTCATCAGAATAATGTCACAAATGTCTGGGAATACGTTTCATAACAAAAGAATGAGCAATTGCAAAGTTTCATCGACGGCCAGAGAAAGGGCCAGCGAGTGAAAGATTACATAAATGCCTTTGCATCTGTGAGACAACACTAATGCAACGATGAAACTTTTTTTATACTTATTCATTTTGTTTTGCAAATTTGATTTTGATATTGTTAACGTTTTTATGCTTAAAATGAGACTAAACACAAAAATATTAAACAGTACCATAATTGGCAAGATACATGGCAAGTGAAACGTTAGCACAAAATGCGCTCTAAGTTCAGATTTACGTATATTAAATTAAAATATTTAGCAAATGTTTTTAAAATATTGGTAAGCAAATATTGATTATTGTCATATAGTTAGGAATTACAAAAAAATTGTACCCTAGGGGGATCGAACCTACTAAAAAGTTCCCAGCCGTTCAGCAGCTATGGCTATGTTCGGCAGGAATCGAAATCTCGGCTCAAGCCGATTCATATTCCTGATGGCCAGGATTGTAACAGATGTGGTAACAGTGCGACAGACCCGAAGATTTGGCAACCATGCCTTCCCACTTTCGGTCTCTGCCGATCGCGCCTGAGTTTAGCCGAGTCGAGCCGAGCCGAAGTCGAACCGTTCGCCCATTCTTACAACCCAAATCGTATCTCTGACCAGTCTCTTTAGTCTTGCCAAACGTTACCTACAAGACTTTATACTTTCACCAACAGTTCCCAGATGACGCGAGTATCGACTTCTAGCGCTATTGGCTAATTTACAAGTTCGCCCGCGCACGGGTTCCGAGATACGTGGTAGACCCTGTATATACGTTTTATTCTGAATATTACACTAGGTATAAGTATTCCGTTCGAGTTCTATGTATATTCACTTGTATTAACGTGTTATGATTAGCTTTCAGTGTGTTATGTTCGAGTTCTTGTTAAGATATATTAATGTGATGTATTCGAGTTTTTAACTTGTTCTTGTTTGAGTTTTGAATTTATCCTGTCGCTATGTTCTGTGCTGTCTAAAACGTCACCTCGGTTTGCTAGTATTCAAAAACTATTGCTGGATGGGCTGGTGGACGTGGGAGGAAAATTTGCTAATAGTCGATTATGATTGGAGTTTGGAAATCATTTGGAAGACGGTGGGTATGTTAAGGGAAAGGAGTGGGAACGGGGGTGAGTTTTCCTGCCGCTGTACCGAGGTCCGGGTTTTTCCTGTTTTGCGCTGACTGTTTTTAGGTACCGTTAAAAATTAACCTGGTCGTACCACATGTGCGTGCCGGCTGTCGCACGGTCTACCTTTATTAGCCGCGATACCTGGTTATGGAAAAGTTGGTGCTGAGTTCGACCATCTTGAAGAGTAGCGAGTCAACAAGTTACACTACTTACGACGTGTTCCTGCATATTGGCACACGTGAGAACCAAGTGGAAATTCGTACACAAGTCATATTCCACGCTCGCTTAGAAGCGTTTTTTGTTCACTGATGTGAGTACCATCGAGAAGCCACTGTATCGGATCGACAGTCACGGTCGCTGTTGAAAGTCTTCGTATCGGTGAGACAACACTAATGCAACGATGTTTTATTTTTTATTTTTAATAATTTTGTTCTGAAAATTTGATTTCGATATTGTTGACGTTTTTATGCTTAAAATGATACTAAACATGATATAAATTGGATCCTATTTCCTTGATATTGTAACCCGTTTTTGTAATGTGGGATTGGAAGTTTTAAAGAAATCAAACCGGTGTAAGTGTAATATAACAAAAGGGATTATTGTATATTTATTAACAAGTTACTACGCTAGTCCACACTGTATCCACACTATTCTATTCTATACTGTTCTACGCTATGCTACTCTACGCTGCTTGTTGTAAATAAGGATAGGGAGAATCGGACCAACTCGGGTTAATTCCGTGTCTGGGAGGACTGGCTTTTATTCTGCTTTTTGGATTCCTTCTTACATCGACGCGCGTTTTCTGCGTACTACCCATTACACGTTTTTCTTTGCCACTCTCTCTCACACATGCACACATACATACATAAACGCGCGTTTTCGCGTTCACTGCGGCGTCGCCCGCAGTCGTCACCCCATCTACCTCTTTCTCACGTACCTCCTAGCAAGGCGATCCGCGTGCTACGACATTGCTCCTCGATCCTCACTGCTCCGCTGCTCCATCCACACTGTGTACTTTTCCATTCCTACATCCATTCGTCCTCAATCATTTCTGTCTCTCTCTCTCATTCATATCCTTAAAGCTAACGGTAATATTAAAACTTAGAAAACAGGGTACACGGTTCTGCTGGCCGTCGCTGCTCGCCTGCAGACCATCTGTGTCCCAGGTAGCCTGGTCATAAACGCGCCGTGTTCGGACGTTGGGCGCTACGTACACCCACAGTAATTTATCTAGCACAAATATGATCCAAATGATCAGTGTTTGGTGTCATTTTAATCACAACAATGTCACCAATATTTTAATAAAATTTTCATAAAGAAATATGTTTGCGTTCAACTTTCGCTTGGCGCTGCTAGGATGCTCTAATGAAACGAAGTGCTGACTGAGCACAATAATTCGGCACACGCACGTTTTATTCTTTTATAATACGAGAAAGCGGACGGGACAAAGCTGATGTGTGCATTCTCGCGATGATCGAGCCAGCGCCGGGTTAGGTTTGGTTAGGATTTATTAGCGGTTTCTTGTGGCGCTCGCCCGGTCACAAACAAAGCTGGCCTCGCTCTGACCGTAGACGCGATTTTAGGACTCGCGACACTATCACGTGTGTTGTTACGCACTGGCGGACGGCATGCAGGGAACGGGGAGTGAGGGGGCAGAATTTTTTACGCTATTTGTTTAGCGACCGATTGATAATAACGTTGCTCGCGGCCCCCGACTCCACTCGCTTCTGTACAAAATAAGTAACAATAAAGAAGTTACTTCGTTGGATTAGTGTTGCCTCACCGATGCGAAGGCTTTTAATAGCTACCGCGACTGCCAGGTCGACACAGTGGCTTGGCGATGTTCTTTAGTGAACAAGAAACGCTTCTAAACGAGCGTGCAATACGACGAGAATACGAATTTTGACGAGCGTCTAGAATGCATAGACAACGAATTTGATCCACCTGGTTCTCAAGTGTGCAAACATGTGGGATCACGTTGACTACCGCGTCAGCCAAAAGGTAACAACCGAAAGCTGTTTTCGGCGGAGGAAGCTATCTGATCGCTTCTACCATACCACACGTTTCTTTATTGTATTCAATTGCGCTTAATGATTTCAGTATTGCATGTGGTATTCCATTATTATATGCTTGCATGGGCTGGAAAACCGATTGAAAGTGTTTGAAGAATAAATTGGCGATTTCAACACTGGTGACAGCAGTGTCGTTTCCGAGTATAGCAGTAGTCAGAAGATGCCTCGAGCGAGCCTTCTTATTAACAAAACTCCAGAAGGCTTTAATATTCACGAGAATATTGGATTCGATCAGTTCGCAGTACTGTTTATAGCATTCTCTAGATTTGTGCTTGCATAGAGATCGTAATTGGGTAAAAGCATGGTAGTCTGTTAAGAAGCAGGTACGTTTGTATTCGCGGTGAATTGTTTTCTTATCTACTATGAGTTTCCTTAATTCGCGAGTGAACCATTTCATGCACCTACAACAATTGTAGGTGCTCGCGCTGATTTATTGTCTGGTCAAGAGAGATTTTTAGACGAGAGTTACTGCTTTTGTTTCGGTTTTTAACTATTTGCAAGGCCATTGCAGGAGACGGGAGTACTGCACAAACCAGCCTGTTTTTGCCCTCGATTCTCTTACCAAGTCTAAATGTGCCGAGCGTTTCGTAGTTAGATGGAGATATAGATTGGAAGAGTTCTTTAACCGCCGCACAGTCGCTAGTAGATGAGATACCGTGGGGGTATGCTTAGATTCTTGAATACCTCTAGTAATCACGTTACACGAAACCATGCAAAAGCTGATAAAAACATTTTCGATTGAACTGCTAATAACAGAGTAATCTCTACTGATCACGATTCGTGATTCACCCTGTATATGGGAGCAAAAGGCTGTTGGAAGGAAACGATAAAACGATTAAACGATGAGCTATATATATATAAAACGATACTTTATTGAACAATTCTCAGGACTACTTGTAACGATCTACAATGCACCAATGCCAATGAACGAATGTGTACTAACGAATACCAATATACCAATGGCGATCGTCCACCCGATCGTCCCTTGCCAACGGCGACGGACAGCCCTTGAGATGGTTTACGTTAGCTGGTGCCCGATAGGAACCGTCGCGGCATAGACGCGAATATCTCACGCCCCAACGTAAACCATCATGGCCCGAGCCAGACCATATGTCTACGTAAAATCTCTTACATATATGAAAATTTACAAAACTGTAGGAGGCATATCCATCATATTATTTATCAATAGATGCAGACAAAATTTCGGTTCTTATTTGTCATTATGTAAATTGTTGTATCTCTTAAAATAATGTAACAATAAATTGTTTTGTTATAAACAAATTACTTTTTACAAAATCTGCGACCACTTTTTGTTTTACCTCAAAGGACCATGAAACTCTTCCTTAAGAAGTTTTCTTATATTTGTGACCATTTTTCTGCTGTAACTTCAAGGGGTGATTTCACCCCCTAAACTTGCGATTGTGCCGCTATAAAAAAATACATGTCCCTTATTTTCACCTGCATAACATATCTACCAAGTTTCGTTATAATCGGAGATGGACAGTTCGATATGTTTCCTTGTCAGTCATCCACACGGTGATACATATAACAAACATCCTTACTAAACGAAATAAGTAACAATAAAGAAGTTCATCCTTGCGTTAGTGTTGTCTCACCGATGTGAAGGCATTTAATCTTTTAATGACGCCCGACTTTTAATTCCTTCCTTCTTTCAATCACTGTTCCTTTCTGCCGCCGTCGATATCGGTGCCTACACAGTAGCCGGGCTCTTGAGGTTCGGCCGAAATATCTAAAGGCGGGTCCACACTTGTTACGTACTCCTATTACTGATAGCCCTTACGTCAGTTTTTGGTAACGAGGTGCGGTGTGGGACCCATTTCTATTCTTATGCACGTAAAAGTGCGTCCACATTTGTCGCACCGTGATCTGTAACGAGTAACGATATGAGGAAACAAGACACACTCCACATTTGTTCCCAAACCTCTCCCAGACCACTTGACTAGGTACAGATCCCTGTGTGCGAGCAAACAGTGCGAGGTGCCGTAACAAGTGTGGACCCGCCTTAAGAAGGCAAAGTCTGGACCGGTCCTGAGCAGCGAGCGTCAAGCCAGAAATTACTGTAATAATAATTATTATTATTATTATTATTAAACGGGCTGATGCCCTTTTTGTGTAAATGTACATAGGTAAACGGGTAAACTGTCGCGGGTTACATGTAAATAGTACATATGTTTTAAATGTCGCAATGTACAGCAATGTATAACAAAGTAGTTTAACTATAGTTTAGATATCGCTGGATATAGAGTTACACTAGGTGGTAAAATCGTACGCTTAATCTAGTGCTTAATCTAATGCTTAATCTAATTAACTGGGTAGCAAAAATCGTATGCTTAATCTAGTGCTTAATCTAATGCTTAGTCTACTGCTTAATCAATGCTTAGTCTAGATGGCCGCGAAGAGCTCCCCTTACCTGTGATTTGAACAGGGGTAGGGAGCCTTCAAAGAAGTTTATTTTGTGGGTGAATTTGTTTGCAAGCTCCGAAAGTCTGGTAATGACGTCGGTGTGGCTGAACCTGGAGTTGTAAGGTTGAGGTGCAAACGTAAACGTAGAGGGGTGTCTGACTAATCTATTCGGTACATACAGGTTAATCCTCTCTAGGATCTGAGGACAGTATATGTGCCCATGGAGTATCTTATAGAAATACACAAGGTCGTGTGCAATTCTCCTACTTTCTAAGGTGGATAGGTTCATTGTATTCATGATGTTCGAGTAGTCGTGGTCGGTGATGGCCATTGGTCGGCCAAGTCTGTAGGCTGTATGCCTAAGCATTTTATGCTGCACTGATTCTATTTGTCTTTTGTATTTACTATAATGCGGGGCCCAGATGCATGATGCGAATTCTAAATGAGGAAGGACGAGGCTGTAGTATAGGGACCTAAATGTGCTGATGTGTCTGAAGTCAGAGGAGGATCTGATGATAAAGCCGAGGGATTTATTTGCTGCGGAGACTGCTTGTGAAATATGGTTGGAGAAGGACAGTGAGGAATCTATGGTAACGCCTAGATCACGAACAATATTGACCACTGAGAGAGGAGATTGCTGGAGGGTATAGGGAAATAGTATGGGGTTCTTCCGGCGCGTGAAACGGATAATATTACATTTATTTATATTTATGCAGAGCTTGTTAACTCGGCACATAATGCTTTCATCAGCTGTGAACATCACTTTTCACTTCACGAATTTCTTCCACTACCGTATCGTTATTATTGCTTGGCATTATGAGACCTTCTCTAATCCTGAGCATAGCTAATGCTGCCTGATCAGTAAATATCTCTGACCATCATGAATAAACAAGAACGTCATGTTTATTTCTATCACTGTCATTGAGAACAATCACACAGCACATAAATGACAGATCAAACTATCTCACATGTATCACGTACTATGTGTAGCGCATTACAACAAGTACTACATTTGTATTCATCTTTGATAATGGAGAATAGATACAAATATTGTTCAATAAACGTCGTTACGCCCCAACGTACAAAGTCATTAACTGAGTGAGTACGTAGAAGAAATATGTTTTTTTCATGAAAACATGAAATTAAAGCAGAAGAATTAAATTAGCGTCATATTTTTCTTCCTTACAGTTAGATTAGTATTTGATAGGAAATATTCGAGTAACTCGAACAATTCGAATTTCTACGAGTAACGCGAAAGTTAAAGATCTGTTCGAATATATTGGAGTAATTCGAAAATTTTCGAGCCGAAAATTGATCTTCAAGTAAATCGAAGTCCTACAAAGACTCAAATATTCGAGCCGTTTAATTTGTTTAAGTAATTTCCATCTTTTTGAAGCACTTCGTCGATTTCAAGTAGCTTGGAAAATTGAAACGCTTGACTCGGCTCGATCGACCGTTCATTATTTGACTCGAAGTTCGAGTACTTTAATATATGAAGTACTCGCACACCCTATTGGACGGTAAACAAATGTTCCGAGTGCTCGGCTCGGGCCGGAAAAATTCAAACTATGTCGATAGTAGCATATTCCATATCCCGTACACGACCGAGCGCAGTAGAGAGGTAGGCGCCAGAGCGCGCCCCCTACGTGCGCTCTAATTGTCCAGTGTTTTTGGTTAATAACTCAAAAACGAAGCTTCAAACAACATTTTGGTCAAGGAAAAAGTTGTTCACTATCACCCCACCTACCCCCCATTTCCCGATGTTACGGTAGTTACGGGACACCTGTATAGATAGGACAAAATTACTTAATATGTTGATCTTGACATTATATTTCATGGCCACTGAAATGGGTGAGGAGTACCCTATTCTAAATAATTACCACGGTATTTCTTCATTGTACATTGCAACAGAATTATATTCTATTGTTGGTAGAAATTTATTGTGCATAAAAATGGTGACCATGTGTGAGACTTAAGTAGACGATAGATACTATTATAATACATACACAATATTTTTTAATGTTATTAGGGCTGTGGCAGCGGAAGTAACTATACTTAACGAAGTTGGATTAGATCCTGGCATTGATCATTTGTTGGCTCTAGAGTGTTTCGATAACGTAAAGCAAGCTGGAGGAAAAATTGAGTCTTTCGTATCCTGGTGTGGTGGCTTGCCAGCTCCAGAATGTTCCTGCAATCCTCTACGATACAAATTTAACTGGTCGCCGCGCGGAGTGTTACTGAATACTTTGGCACCAGCGAAATTTTTTTACAATAGACAAGTAAGTTTATGTTCCTAAATATCTTTACATTTATTTATTGAAAACTTTGTGGAAAAAATTGTTATATCTTTCATCGTACGAGAGAACGTATCAATCCATCAACGTAACGAAACGTCTAATCGCATATGTGGGATTGGAAGTTTTAAAGAAATTAAGCCGGTGTAATATATTATTAACAAGAGGATTATTATAGGTACTACACTGTTTCGTCTACTACTACTGTTTCTCTCTCTCTCTCTCTCTCTCTCTCTCTCTCTCTCTCTCTCTCTCTCTCTCTCTCATTTGTATCCTTAAGCGGGCCGACTCCAGGCGCCATGACAGGTGTGCGTGCACTCACGCAAACAACGGAAAGCATGCACGTATACGCCATGCGCGACAGAGAGACCCGATTTCTAATATTTGAACTGTTGTCTCGATAATTGCCTGAATGAAACTTTCGCGGATATAGAACACACGGGTAGACTTCACCACAGCCCTAAAGGGTATATTTGAACGCCAATAAAAACCATTCGTTGAGAAGAATAGTGTTTCTGAAACTGGCAAGCTTGAGACAGACAACGATGTAGGCAACAAGATGGCTGCAGACATCTTGACACATTTCACATTTAGCCAATATCGGACGATTTAATGGTTTATTCACTGCTCAAACACCCTTTACGGCTTCCTTGAAGTAGCACAAGATCATAGAAATTCGATTTTTCACAATTTATCACTTCTGGAAAGCGGAGAATCTAAAATACGATTTGCGCGCATCCGACGTAAGAATACTTCAATGAATCTCCGTCGGTGGCGTTTATGGTACATTGTAGTGAATTTGGCCAAGTTACCGTCAGGGTCGATAAAAATACAAATCAGTCGGTAAATGTGAGTTATAATTTGACACCACGAATGGCGATTCATACGTGAATACGCGATGCGTGCACACAGACACCAGTAAAGCATAGTTGCCGGCACGTATCAAGATCTCGGTCACGCAGTTGTCACATCTGTTACAATTATAACATAAGCATCAGCAAAATGAATCGGCTCGAGCCGAGATGTTGATTCGAGCCGCTGCAAACTTTTGAAGTGTAAACTTCTTTAGGCGCGCCACGCACAGAATTTTGCTGGGGAGTGAATGCGTCTGATGCGTCACGCTCAGCGGGTCACGCTCAGCGCTTCACGGTCAGCGCGACACGCTCAGCGCGTAGAACAAGAGAGCCGAGTTTTCCGAGCGAAGATCAGACAGTGCTTAGTAGTGGTGGAGAAATATCGATGGTCAGCACTATCGATAATTTCGATAGTGTCATCGATATTTCTCCAGCACTAGTGCTTAGTTTACGTTCAATACCTAATTCTACTTGATATTGGTCTGAAAGGAAAAGTATCTATTTGCTATGATCAGGCAATTAGGTAAACCGACTGTATTTTTCACAATAAGTGCTAATGAAATAGGGTGGTCTGATTTGCTACAACTATTGTACAAGTTGAAAAACAAAGATTGTATCACGAAAGAGGCAGTAGAAAAATTACATTACATGGTGAAAAGTGCTCTCATCAACGAAGACGCTGTTAGTTGCGCCATATACTTAATAAATTAGTCAATGTCATAATGAATATTCTACAATCAAAGAAATGTAGCCCTTTTGGAAAGTTCAGGGTTCTCCACTATTTCAAGCGCATTGAATTTCAGCATAGGGGCAGTCCTCATGCGCACATCTTAGCTTGGCTTGATAACGCGCCGACAGATGCTCTTAATAAAGATTATGATAAGGCAATTGAACTGATAGATGCCTTAACATCAGTTTCAGCATCGAAAGCATCGGGAAATATAAAACTTCAAACATATAAACATACATTCACGTGCTACAAAAAAATAACTTCCCATAAAGCACAAAAATGTAGATTTGAAGCTCCTTTTATGCCATCAGAAAAAACAATGATATTAAGTTCAATGAAAGATACAGAGGAAGGATATAACAATTATCGTAAACACTATGCACAAATAAGAGTACGATTGGAAAATGAAGATTTTGTAGACATGGACGATTTTTATAATCGTAATGGTATAAATTGTGATGAAGAATATTGCAATATTATGAGAGCAGGAATAAATAGACCAAAAGTTTTCGTAAAACGAGAACCTTTCGAAAAATGGCATAATCCTTTCAATCCATTCATATTTAATATTGTTAAATCCAATACAGACTTCCAATTTATAACAGAAGAATATTCATGTGCAGCTTATGTAGTAGAATATGTAAATAAAACAAATAGAGGTGTAAGTCACTTGCAAAGGAAAATAATCGAAACAATGAATGAACATCCGGAATTTGATATCATTGAGATAACCAAAAACATAAGTGTGAACATACTAAATCATACAGAGAGCACAAGTTAAGAAGCTGCTTGGTATTTACTACGGGAACAAATGTCAAAAACTTCATTAATTATCATATATATTCCAACAGTATGGCCAATTGAACGTCAGCGAGTAAGAAAAACTATGGAAGAGTTGTGTAAATTAGAAGATGATAGGAATGATTATTGGAAAGAAAACTGGTTTGATAAGTACGAGAAAAGACCAGAATAATTGGAAGATATTACATTAGCACAATTCGTATCAAGATATACAAAAAGTTCAAGTTTAAAAGTTTAAAAGTTTACACTTCGGTCGTGCGGTCTTAAGCGCACACTAGTTTTTTTTGTAGGTTCGAGACCCCTTGGGGTATATTTTTTTACATTCATTTTTTTTTAATTACTAATTATATGACAATGATCAATATTTGTTTACAGATGTTTTAAAAATATTTGTTAAATACTTTAATTAACGTAAATATGATGTTGAAGCGCTTTTTTCTACCGTTTTCTTCCCATGTATCCTGCCACTTATGGGGGTAGACACGGCACGTGACCTCTCCGATTTGGATGGTCGGTATTACAGCAGCTTTTTCCTGCACAGAAATGGTAATACCGACACGCGAGAGGGAGCTGCTTGTTATTTCGATATTCTAATCTGAATGTGGAAAGAAATTGTGAGCTGTTGCGTTGCACTTGAAAGAATTTAAACGGAAAGTCTGCTGGTAGTGCAAGCGTAGAAAATTCATTGTACATTTGAATTACTTGAAATGTGGTTATGCTTCAATATGTTTCGTTGCAGTAAGGAATTATAAGTGAAAAGAAAAAGTAGATGAGCTTCTATAAATTTACCGAAATCAGATCCACTCATGTTAGAATATTCGAGGTACAGGAACGGCCGAGGCGGGCCATGTGCATTTTGCCGATGCACGCTATCTTTGTCTAGCGTTGCTTTCTTTAGGGGCGAACCCTAAAATGGTTAAAAAGGGCCATGGTGACGTAGGCGTCCTCACGACCGACGTTTTTGCCAAGGAAAGGCATTCTTGTATAGACTACGGTCGAGAGAGCACAGTTTTAATAAACAGAACACCTTTTAACATATACACGCCTACAGAATCATTGTAATAAGTAACACCTAATCGAGACAGAGAGACTACTCCTCTCCGTTCGATTATCTTACACTCAATTGTTCGAAACATTTTCTGCAAACCGTTTTTCCAACTGTTCACAATTGACCAGTCAGTCTCGTACCATGTTTGAATGGTGATGAGAAAGTTTTGAACAATACATTGTATTGTGATGACAAAAATGCAAGAAAAGATTGGCTGGAGAAATGGACTATCCCCCCTCCACGTGGGGAATGCTCCGTGGCGATAACGACGCTCGACGACGCGGTGTAATACGATCCGAACCAGAGTATCGGTGTGACTAATACTAATTCAACGATGAAACTTTTTTATTTATTAATTTTTCTACATGCAACTTTTACCAATGTATCTGGGAGATCTTTCCGATTCAAATGAGACCAAACACGATATAGTTTGAATTATATTTACTTGTTGATACAGACTTTGTGGTACGTATTCAATTAGTATCAACAAGTAAATATAATTCAAACTCTATCGTGTTTGGCCTTATTTTAATCAGAAACATCTCGCAAGTACGTTAGTAACAGTTTCATTAAGAGAAATTCAGAAAGTAAAAAAATGAACACGTGCGGGACTCGAACCTACAGAAGAGTTTCTGGCGGCTCGAGACAAAATCTCCGCTCGGGGGCTCGAGCCGATTCATTTAGTTAGCTGATGATCACATTTGTAACAGATGTGGCAACAGCGCGATAGAAGTCTTGATAAGTTGCGACAACTATGCATGCCTTACTGTGTCTGTATTCACGTATCACGTATGCACGTCTGAATCGGCGTTCGATACTACATACATAGGAGCGTAAAGCTTATAAAAAAATCAGGGAGTCAACTGTTGACTGATTTGGAGACATTTCCTTATTATATGTTTTGTACAAAATAATCAAAAGAATGAAATAGAATAATAATAAGAGCAATGCAACAATTTCAAATAATTGCTGTAACTACCACATTCTGAAAATATGATATATAGGAGCGTAAAGGTTATAAAAAAAATCAGGGAGTCAACTGTTGGCTGATTGGGAGACATTTCCTTATTATATGTTTTATGCAAAATAGTTAAAAGAATGAAAAAGAATAATAAGAGCAATAATTGCATATAATTGCTGTAACTACCACATTCTGAAAATATGATATCAGTACATCAATACTTCCAGTATTAGTAAAAAAGTTCCAATCTCTTATTTTTTATTTTAAACAATATAACCATATAATTATAACATAAATTCGACAGCGATTTCAAGTCAAGCATGTGTTACAGTAAAAGCGTTTAGTAAATTTATACAGTTCCCAGTCAACGTACGCCTAAAATGCATGACCTACTCTATACTCGTACGAAAATGCATACATTGACTGCATCACGCTGTTACTGTAGCACATGTCACAAGCCAACGCTTCAGTTTTGCTATGATTTTACGTTGGCAGTCGTCCTGAGAAGGCGCCACCTCATCACCACTACCTGAACTAAATTTTTGACGTCACGTGCTCTGTTTTAACGGCAATATGAACAGCGGACGGCGGAACTGGTCTGCGGGAATGCAATCAGGACTATGCATCGTTTATCCTTATATGAGAAGATTTTGAGATGAATAAAGGCTCATTCGACAGAGAAAAGTGCAATGCAGCACGCTGCACATCCTGTTTGAGCCATAAAACTCTTTTAGTGACTTAAAATATACTTAGATTCTGCGGTGTATTATGTCAATTTTTGCTCTACTTTGGACACTCATATTATTAGATATCAACACAATCTCGATGAACGGGCTGTGTCGCGTGCTTCATTGAACCTTCCTCTTTCTAATGAGCCCTCGCCGAGCTCAAAATCTTCTCATATAAGGACGAAAAATGCATAGTCCCAAACCCATGTTTCGGCCCAGATTGTGTCGGTATACAGCTCGCTGCATTACCCGTGTCTACCCCCTTATGGAACTGTTTGATATTTCTAACATTAGGACGCGTATACACGTCAATCCAAAGCTCAAAATGTGTAACTCAAAATTTCAATCATTTGGTGGTATGTTTCATTTATATTAGCAATAAAGCTGCTATGTTAATATATATGAAATATATTAACTATATTATACAACAATAATATAATTGTAATATAATTAAAATATATGTAAGATTACCGAAGGTGCTTGAATAGGTATTCAAATGATTATGTGGGCGTGTATATGTTAAAAAGTTATTTTGTTTAGCTCTCGCGACCGTAGTCTATACAGCAATACAATGTCACCATGGTCCTTTTTGACCATTTTATGCTTCGCTCTAAGAGAAAGCTATGCTAGACAAAGATAAACCCATCACTATGATAGACAAAGATAGAGTTATATGCGTTCGATGTACCTATGACAGGGACAGCAAGACGGGAATCATTTTTGAGGGGCATCATTTGATGTCAATCAGCCATAAGAGCCTTCTCTCATAAGTTAAAAAAATGATTTTAAAACAAGTAAATAAGCCGAGAGTTGGCGAGTGACAGTTTACGCTCTCACTCGGTTGCTATCACGTGACTTGCTGCTATTGGCTGAAGACGGTGACAAAGGTTGACGATCAGCATATCGGGACTTAGTGAAATAGAATGATTCCAAAGCATTGGCGTAGCCTCAGGAAATCATGAAATTTCTTAATACATAGTGTACACTTTGATGGGGAGGCTACGCCAATGCTCTAAATTGATCATTCTATCTCACTTTGTCTCGATATGTTCGTCGTCGTTCTTTGTCACTGGCCGTAGCCAATAACAGCAACGCACATGGTAGCAGCAGAGTGAGAACGCAATATGCTGTCACTCGCCAACTCTCGGCGAACGCAGAGTACAGTAAGTCCAGAGCTAAATGAAAGAAGTGGTGGGGGATTCCTCATCCCGCTAAACAAAACTACAAAGCTCGACCGCTCGTCGAATCGAGCAGGGCTGTGCCATGCCAATTTGAAATGGGTGCACATATACAGTATGTATATGATATACTGCTGATCAAGGTGTAAATTGTTTAAGACAGTGTCAGTGTCAGTAGCACGGCTCGCGGCTCGCTTCTGTCTGTGTCGCTAGGTTGTAAAGGAAAAAACAAGGATAGAACGATGGCCGAGGCAGCCGAGCCATTTAAATGCCACCGCGTCTGTGTGATTACCCAAATGCAAAACGATGCTATAATAAAAACGACAGCTTTACTTTTTTATTTTTAGTTTTTTCGACTTCCAATTTTTTTAAAGATATTGTTGAAATTCTTCCGATTAAAATGAGACCAAACATGATATATTTACAAATACAAATACAAGTACAGATATACAAATACAGATGCTTGTTTTCTTTTTTTTCTTAATTAGAATAGTGTAATAGGTGACAAGCATCCTTACTTGCCACGAAGTAGAAAATGTGAGTCTAAATAGAACAAATAGTAACGGAAATAAAATTGTATATAGAAGTCTCTGCTATTCTGGCTTGTGGTTTTAAACGGAATGAGCAGAACATTGTCTCTATATTTGGAACATTAGAGTTTGTTAAAAAGGTGTAACTCCACAAGCGTTACAATATCGAAAGTGGTTCCTATACTACAAACCAAGGATAATGCGGCGCGAAGAATTGGAATTCCATCAAATACTTAAAATATTAAATAAAATGTATAGCTATACTAGTAGTAACTGAACTACTAGTGTAATTAAAAATTAATTCATAAGCTTCTCATCTTATTGCTTAGAACCAAACATCGGCAGGGCGCTTACGGCCCTGCCGATCGGCGGCATCAATCGGCTGCTCTCCCTCCACTTTTTTCATTTAGCTCTGGACGTACTATACGTATATACATGAAATACATTCAAAATATCAATAAAACGTTCTATTGTTACACATATTAATATTGTTTTAACAATCTGTTTTTTCCAACATGATCCTTGAATCTCTTCTTTCATTTGCACTATTCTCTTTTATGTTCGGCAAAAATCAAAATATCAACTTAAGGGTATTCTAATGTGGCACCCGATTTTTTCCACTATTTTTAGGAATTTTTTTAAGGCCTTAGAGAAAGGTTTTTATAATAAAGTTTTTACTGTGTTTTTACTACATCTTGAAGTATAATGTAACATTTTTTTTTATTAAATATATGAAATTTAGATGACGTTACAGCGCTCAGAAGTAGACCATTTCGAAAAAAATTGCTTGGTTGGTAACCATGATTCAGCTTGTTTGGGTCATCGGAACTAAAAAATTCAAAAAGATTCTGAAATTATATGACTCTGGCTATCGCCGGTATCAGATTTGGGTTCAATACTAAATTTTCTTAAAATGGCAGCAATTTCAAATCGATTTTTCGTTTTTTTCTAATTTTTTCGTCTTTTTGGGCCTGTAAAATTAAGCCCGAAAAATATTTTGGCTTAATTCTGGTAGGGGCGATAGCGGCACATCTGCTGAGGATATGTGTAAAAGATGGTCCCGATCGGATCAGTAGAATTTGAGATATCGTGACAACCATGTTCTAAAACAGGGTTTTGAGAAAAACGCAAAAATGTAATATAACACGTATATGGTCAGATGCCTTGCTCGACGCTCAGGTTCGCACTAAAATTTCGGAAACTTGGCTGCCAAGGGTGCACATGTGCACTATAGACCTTCTGCAAAGCAAAAAGGACAGTTTTCAAGACAAATGACCAGTAACTGCCAATGAATAAGTGTAAAAAATAGAGAAATAGGCCTGGCCTAGTCCAAAGCTGGACGTTCCGACCTCTGTAACTCTGTTATTTTTATGAAATCAGACAAACTCTTTTGCAGATCTATTTTCTATAACATCTTATTTGAGAAAATGTAAAAAAAATGGATTTTTTTATTCGTCACACTAGAATACCCCCTTAAGTCGAATCTATCGAAGTTTTCCTGGAAAGCAAAATTGTAATAGATATGACAATATCAACTATCTCTCCGTATTTTTTGTTTGTCATTCTACACAATGACCAAAGCAATGGGAAAAAGCGAATGAAATGATTTAAAAATTATCAATATGTGCATATTCGGTACTAGCATAAAATCTCTAAAGATAAATATTTTTCTTTATTTCTGTTCGTATAATTGCATTCGCAAGAATAATTATTTGTAAAAAAGAAATAAAAGAACGCGCTATAAAAGAACTTGGCAGCAGAGCGCCGTCTACCCCAGGGCCGGCCCTGCTCCCTGATTTCGCATCAGGTTTGTCCGTAAATCTACCACCCTCCTCCCTCAACCTTCCAAACAGCTTCCTGGTCAAGCACCTTTTTTTTCGAGGTGAAAATCTTCGCAAGACGCCTCCTGTCCTGGGGTAGAATTAGAAGGTTTTACCGGCTAAAACCACGCCGGTCACCATCCTCTGCCCCTGCGGGGAAGTTCTGAGACCTCCGAAGATATCACCCAGTGACTTTTGGTCCTTTGTGACCCTCCGATCCACCTCAATGCCGGCCGCGCCAGGGCTGACACCCAGCGCGACCTTCCTCCCGGTCCGCATCCAGAACGACCCGAGCCCCTACTCGAGTTGGCTGCGGCTCTGTGACGACCCCGTGGTATATGGGAGAACGAGTCCAGCAGGGTTGCCTGTAAGCAGCAGCAGTTATCCGAATGGGGGGGGGGGTTACTTCCACCCCCCGGATCGCCCCCGCTTTTACATCGCGGGAGGGGGGATCTCGCCAGCAGTCGAGGCCGGCGAGCACTTCCCTCCGCTTCTCACGGCGCGCCGCGGCGGGCGGAATCGGTTAGCTCTCGACTCCGATCCGCGGCCTCCTTCTGCCGAAGAACATCTTCACGTTCCAAGACCTCCCGCTGACCTGCATTTTCCTTACGATGCTCGGCAATAAGAGGTCTCCCCCTACGTCCGCTGCTGACGTCTCGTGGTCAAGCACCAGATTCGTCTGCAAATACTCCAACCTCCTAGTAACCGCTCAACAACGCGCCGAGTTCGTCTGCATATTTCATCCCAGTGACTCCCCAATTTCGTTCACGACGTTTCACCTACCGGTGACTCCCTCATTGTCACAATCAGATTCGTCCGCGCTTGACCCCACTCCTAGAGGCTCCCTGATTTTACAATCAGGTTCGTCCTCGTTTACCATTATCCTGGCGGCTCCCTGATTTCGCATCAAGTTCGCCCGCGTCGCTAATTAACACACACAGGAACCATATTCCTTGGTTAATAACTCATCCTGCCTTAATGACTCATCCTGCGTATGTGTAATATTAATAAGAATGGGTACACACTTTTCACTTGAATAATGAATTAAAAATAATGTACATACATGTGTATCCCAAGTATTAAATGTTACTAATATCGATTGACCATTTATTAATATACCATAGCCCTAGTGCCTTATAATAAAATTAGAAGAAAGGTAATAAAACCTTAAATAATGCTGTAATAATTTCTTTTGTTCTTAAAGGTTGTAGAAATTCCATCAGGTGGATGCCTTATGTCTTCAGTTCATGATTTAGATTTTCTACCCGGATTCGCGTTAGAAGGATTTCCAAACAGAGACAGTACAATTTATAAAGATGTATATGGAATCACTGCCAATACCATACTGCGTGGGACATTAAGATTTAAGGGTTTTTGTAGTACCATGCGAGCTTTACAATATCTTGGATTAACTAACCCTAGTCCACATCCAAGTTTACATCCAAATGGTCCAGATATTACATGGGTATGTACAGAAGAATTGGAATATATATATATAAATTAAAAACTTAGAAAGTACTTTAACGACTTCTATTGCAGTGATGGTCTTCGTATAACATACTGCGTTTCAGAATCACATAACCATCCTGTTTCTATGGTCTATGTCAGGCGCCCTCAACTGGTGGCCCGTGAGCCACCGAGAGACACTTCTCCTGTTTAGTTCGTCGCTGAACACCACCCTCCATGTCTACTAAACTCTGACGATTGCAATCGAACTCCTTTAGCCACCACTTAATCATACACATATACTATTTGTATTAGCTGACGCTACGACGGTTACGGCCGGTCGCTTGATATGAATGTAGTGGGGACTAGAGAGCGGAAAATTCGACTGCGATCGGCAGAGTTTAGTATACAGGGTGTCCCGTAACTATACGAACATCGGGAAATGGATTGAGTCTGAACAACTTTTTCCTTGACCAAAATGTTGTTTGAACATTTCTGAAGTTTGAAGCTTCATTTTTGAGTTATGAACAAAAAACACTGCCCAATGCGAGCGCCCGTACAGCGCGCGCTCAGGTGCGTATCTCTCTCCTGTGTTCGGTCGTGCACGGGGGCCTCAAGAGTATCGAGGGAATCGTACGGCAAATGTTACATTGTCTTAAATTAAGACTAATGTTGAATTTTTGGTTATTCATTAATAATAAATAAACTAATTATTCTTTTAATTAATCGAGCACGGTCGTGGTCCTGAAAGAACGCATTAGCAAGGCGTGTTACATCGTCTTTACCCATTCGTCCACGAAACAGCTGATGTTACGGCCGGGTCGGTGAACTCACTTCACTATCACTTTCACTGGACGCCCACTTTAATTTCCACTGTAAGATTTTGAGATGGTGCAACAGGATTTATAAATATAAATCGATATAAATCTGATCGACTTGGCAACTATTCGCTTCAACACGCACACGCACACGCACACACCGTCCCCAAATTTAGTGGAGAATCGGTGGCAGAACCAAATCACACAGGGCAGTATCGGCCCTTATGTTGTCCAGCGTCGCAGCGTGACCGTTGGCACTACAATATCATCCACGTTAAAGAACATATGCGTATGCGCGTGGCAACAAGGGCGAACGTTTAAGCTGCAAGAGTCATTCTGCTAACCGAACGCTTTTCGGTTAGCTTTTCCCACTTTTCTGGCAAAAGTTGAATTCCGCGACGAAAGAACTGTTTATTTTTCGAGCTTATCCATTCAGCAACCCAATTTTCAACTTCTTCGTAATTAGTTTTTTTAATTAGTATTTTTTTTTCGTAGTTTTGGCAACATGAGGTCGAGCATTGTCGTGGAGCAGGATCACTGTTTGGCGATTTGATGCAATTGATGGTCGTTTTTGTATCAAATTCTCATGTAAACGCTTCAGTTGTTGACGCTAACGTTCACTGGTGACTGTTTCATTAGGTTTTAGCAATTCATAATATACGACACCTTCCATGTCCCACCAAATACAGAGCATTGTTTTGTGACCGTGGATATTTCGCTTTGGTGTCGAAGTTGATGGCTGACCTGGATCAACCCACGTTTTTCTGCGTTTTGGGTTGTCGAAATAAATCCATTTCTCATCCCCGGTAACGATACGCCACAAGAAACTTTTTTTGTTTTGCTTTGCAAGCAAAACAATCGATATGTTTAAGCGTGTTGCAATAGCACTTTCGGTTAATTCATGTGGCAGCCATTTCCCTTCTTTCTGTATCTTTCCCATAGCTTGTAAACGTCGCGAAACCGTTGATTTATCGACTTCGAGCTGTTGAGCCAATTCTTTGAGAGTTTGAGTAGGGTTTTCTTCCAATAAATCTTGCAGTTGTTCATCTTCGAATTTTTTCGATTGACCTGGCTGTTGTTTGTCGTGAACGTCACAATCACCACTTTTGAATCGCCGAAACCAATCTCTGCACACTGTTTCTGATGGAGCAGATTCACCGTAGGTTTTCGCAAGCATTCGATGAGTTTAGCTGCACTTTTCTTTAGATCGAAGTAGTGAAAAAGTACACATCGAAAAAATAACTTGTCGCGTTCCATTTTAACTCTGCTATAGAAATGAACTTGCGTAGTCAAAGACAGGCGTTTGACGACTGAAACTTAGGGGGAAATGCTTACACTTCAAAATGAGATAAGAACCAGCTCTCACTATCTACGATATGCGTTATTAGATCCACGTGAACATAAACAGCGGCTTTCAATGCAACAATAGAAACGTAGGAACAATAAATTGTTTTTAAATATCCCCACATTTCATAGTAGCAAGTGCAAGTGACCGTGATGTGACGTGAAGTGATCGTGCAAGAAAATTGACCGTGCAGTGATGTGTGTTCACCGACCCGGCCGTAACATCAGCTGTTTCGTGGACGAATGGGTAAAGACGATGTAACACGCCTTGCTAATGCGTTCTTTCAGGACCACGACCGTGCTCGATTAATAAAAAGAATAATTAGTTTATTTCTTATTAACGAATAACCAAAAATTCAACATTATTCTTAATTTATGACCAAGTAACATTTGCCGCATGATTCCCTCGGTACCGTCAAGGCCCCCGTACATGACAGAGCGCAGTAGAGAGGTACGCACCTGAGGGCGCTCTAATTGGGCAGTGTTTTTGGTTAATAACTATCAAACGAAGCTGCAAACAACATTTCGGACAAGGAAAAAGTTGTTCAGAATCACCCCAGTTATACCCCATTTCCCGATGTTCCCTGTGTTTTGGGCCACCTTGTATAATGTTTTGTTGTATTTCTCTTTCCTTCTTTGTCATGTAATTTTCTATAAATACTCTCTTCCATTTTAGTTTGCACTTTGTCAACATAATTAACCGCTTCCCTTCCCATGTCTTCAGTTTTGCGACAGCCATGCCTTTCGACTTCCCTTGCTTTCCTATCCGATATAAGCACTGAGGCCTGTGTCGTAAAGTTATTAGACACTTGGCGACGCCGACTTTTCTGTGAAGATGGTTGTGTTAGTAACATCTGGGTAGGCAGTATTCAACATCTGTATACGCAACTTTCAATGTATAATAACGAAAGTCTTCTTACCAATATCTCAGAAATTAATAAATACGCGAAGCTAACATGTTAGATCTAAGGTCCACGGTAAAGTTACAAAATCAGATATGTGTTGAACAGTGTAATTTATAAGATAATTTAAACTAATCGATTTTATGAGTATTTAATTAATTATTGCAAAGTTTAAGGGCTCGGGGGCACATTTTACCGTTATCGGATCAAGTTCAAATTCTGCACAGATTATTTCTTCCTTAAGTAGAGGCATTCTGGGGAATGGAGGGGGAAAATTTGGAAACAAAATTTCATCGAGAGTAAATAAGAATGCACAAGCACTCGATCAAATTTCAAAGGCATTTTTCTTGAACTCTAAACCTCGTATACAAAATGTTGTGTTTTATTTTCTCTTATTTCTTCATGTAAAATCATCCCTTCTTAGTTGTTCTACAAATTACCATGGTTTAAATGGAGAATTGTTTTTATTGCAAATTTCGTGTAATGAATACACTGCCCGAATTTTGTGTAAAAACGAAACTAAATGCATCTTAAAATACATAAGTAACAATAAGCAATTTATATAAAATTTGTATCGACAGTAAGTTAAACTTAATTTTCTGAAAAATATCTGAATTTCGTCTTTTCCTTGTTTTTGTTTCAGAGAGTACTAATATGCAATTTACTCGGATTAGCAAATGATAATATCTTTTATGAAAATTTGAAAAGGAAGTTGGCAGAATTGTTAAACTCAGAAGAAGGGGTACAAGTAATTGAGGATTTGGGTCTCCTTCAGGAAGATTTAGTGTTGAAATTAAATACACCCCTTGATACACTTACGCATTACTTGTCGAAAAAATTGAGCTATGACAAGAATGAAAGAGACCTTGTAATTCTAAGACACGATGTTGGAATACTCTGGCCAGATAACAGAAGAGAAAATAGGGGAATTAATTTAGTATTATATGGGGAAACAGGCGGCTACTCGGCTATGGCGCGTACAGTTGGATATCCTACAGCGATTGCTGTAAAAATGATACTTGATGGTATAGTTTTCTTCATATTTTAAGCAATAACGCAGCTTATATTAGCTTAGTATATCAAGTCATTTTCATGAATTATTGTTAAATTTAAATATGGCCCCTACAGAAGTTATAACGCATAATCTTCCTCACGCATGGAGGAATGTTGCTTCTTCTAAGCTTCAAACGTTCAGTTTTACATGGTAGTCCTCTACTATGGTTTCGCATTCTATATTTTGATTGAATTCTCTATGTTACAATTTATAATGTGAAAATCTATAATTATGCTATGTTTTATCAGGTGAAATTCAACAACGAGGTGTAGTTCTTCCATTTACTCCAGACATTTATCGCCCTATGCTTAATCGACTGAAAGCTGAAGGAATAGAATTTTTTGAAACATCAAAATGGCTTTAACGGATTTTAATATGTGATAATAAATATAATACACGTAAGTTCGAATAAATTGGATTTAATAATCATCGTCTTTAGGAGCTTTGTTATTTAGAAACATATTATACCTAGATACTTAAAAGTTTCCTATCGGCATTAATAGTAGAAGTATGGTCTTTAATCCTAGTTAAGTTTGCTCTTTCGATGGTGCTGGTATATACTGCGATTGATCAGCTTACGGAATTTCTGGAAACAAAATGAATTTAACACTGGGCTTACGGGGCATTTCTCGTATAGCTATTTCTACTGACACCCGTCAAATTGACGGGTGAACAAAAACCTATATTTTTTTAAAAAAATTGATGTATTTACTTTAGAAAGAATAAAAGCTAATACAATAAGCAATAAGCACAATAATAAGAATAACTGAAGTTTCTTTTAAGACCTTTTCACACTACAGCTATGAGGTTCGACCCAGACTATGAATCCACTCTCGGTTCGATCAAGTATCGTTACCTTGTTTCGAATGAACCTATTCACATTACGAGTAATGTTCCAATTTCAGTTATGAACTGATTAACACTTGATTTACGATACCCATCGAATTGCGGGTATCCGGAGAGACAGGTGTACGACATACAGAATTTCACAATTATAAGCCTGAGGAGGAAATGACTTTAAATGTACATTCGTATCATTCCAATAACAAAAGGCAGCAAAAATACTAGAAAAAAAATTATAGGAACGGGATGTAGAAGGGAATAGTTAACTTCGTGTCGAATTAAAGTCTTAAAGTCTTAAAGTAAAATATTTGCCATCGCAGTTGACCAATTGAAAAACGCAGTTGGCCATTTAAAAACACGGATAGTACCCTTCATATGTCCTCTACGCATTCACCTACAAAAGAGACTATTAACATGAGATTATGCCACCCTCGAAACCAAACAAGTTTCACCTGAAATATTTTTCCATCGTCAAGAGCAACCGAGTTATTCAGGTGGCCTGTTTTAAATGCCTCGCCCTACATATACAACGCAAGTGGCGACCAATCAGTTGCAAGGAACCTCGCATCACACCTCCAATCCCTGATCCTCCCACCAATCCTACATTCCATTAGTTTCGCGCATGAGTCCAGGAGATTCCACAATATGCCTAGTTTCTGTATTTTGTTCGTGATATTCGAAACCTGCCAAATTGACATAACATCATAAAGAGTAAAATGAAACTAAAAGGTGAGCAAATATACATATAAGAGCATCTAACAAGGGAAGCGTCAATAATTGAGAAGAAAATCTGGCCTAGGGCAAGGGAGCGACTAGAGGAAAAGAAAGTTAAGGTGGAGCACAGGAAGCTGCCAATAAACTATACACTATGGATGGGAATGCGGTGAAGGGCTCACACTAAAACCTTTTCGTTGAAACAGGGGGGAGTCGGAAAGATCAGGTGACATCAGAAACTGAAAAGAATGGTGGATTAGAGAAGGAACAAGGCATGCGGAACCGGATAAATACACTGGCAAACTGAAAAGACATAAGAACCTGGACATCGAAGAATAACAAATAGAGAAAAGGGAAGCAAAAGAGGTAGCAACAGAATGGGTAAAATGGGTATGGAAGAACAAAATAATAAATACCACGTATTTCCTCGAGGACAGTTTTATAGTTGGGTATTTTATATTGTAAAAATGTTAGTCTCATAAATTAGATTGCGGTGAGTCCGGGTTTCGGTGAAGTCCTTATCGGGCTAAGGGGCATGTGAGGGCGCGAAGTGACAGACGCCCGATACGTGGGAAAATTCTCCGAATCTTCATCTTGGATGAGATCCTCCCGCTACCGGCTCTCTTTCGGGATCACTTTCAGTCAGCCAATACCAATTAGGATTTTCACTCCATATTTTTTTATAATCAGCCAATCGTGGCTCGGCAGAGTGTTCCTCTGAGGAGAACTTTCAAGCAAGCGATTAGAATAAGAATTTACGAACTCTGAAACGGTCAGCAACATCCTTGCAAATCTATAGTCATATATTTATTGGAAATAGAACTTTTATACTTTAACATTTGAGTGTCTTGATTCAATTATTAATTACCTCGTACAAATTTAAGTCGGCGTATGAGGGTACGTGTTCAGCTCGGCTATTGCGTCCGAGCATTCACGCACAAACAAAAATTGTTGGAAAACTATTCAACTTTTTCCTTGTCCAAAATGTTGTCGAAGCTTCGTTTTTGAGTTATTAACCAAAAACACTGCCCAATTAGAGCGCTCGTAGAGCGCGGTCCCAGGTGCGTACCGCTTTACTGCGTTCGGTCGTGTGCGGGGGCCTCGAGAGTATCGAGGGAATCGTACGGCAAATGTTACATCGTCTTAAATTAAGACTAATGTTGCATTTTTGGTTATTCATTAATAAGAAATAAACTAATTATTCTTTTAGTTAATCGAGCACGGTCGCGGTCGTGAAAGAACGCATTGATACGGCGTGTGACATCGTCTTAAATTAAGACTAATGTTGAATTTTTGGTTATTCAATAATAAGAAATAAACTGTTTTTACGTAATACGCGACTTCGATGATACTATCGGATGCACTGAGAGCCTAGTATACGGAGGTCGTAAATATCCGTTTCGATTTCTGTCGACACCGTCGCACGCGTATGACCCTACGACCTTTTACGGAGATAGGGGTGGTAAATTGTATGAATATAGATTTGTCTAATGATTTTTGACTGTTTATTAAATATTGATAGAATGATGATGAACATATGTAACAATAAAACGGATCTACTGAGTGTGTAATATCTAGGGAAAGAGTGTTACGGGAAGATAATGTTTCCCGTCTGTCTTTAAAGTAGGAGATTATAATGTTTCTCCTACCGCTGAGTCAAGGACTCAGACAAGAATAAGGAGATGATATGGTTTCTGCTTATCTTGCGAAACACCCTGTCGTAGAATCCTTCAGACGCTGGTTTTAGACTGTTTAGACTCTACATATAGACTGATTAAGATTCTGAATGTAATCGTTTAGACTCTGAATGTAGAGTGTTAGATTCTGAATGTGGAGTGTTAGATTCTAGACGTAAATGATCGATTCCGAATGGAGGCTGGTAGACTCTAGATGGAAAACGTTTAGACTTTGAATGCAGACTCTCGACTGTTTGAGTGTAGACTGCCGTATCACTGAGTTCCGAAAGACGACCGTTTTAATGTAAACTGTCGATTCACTTAGTCATGAAAGATGACTGTCTGAGGTCTAAATGAAGACCGGATGACAACCGGATGACGACCGGGTGACGACTCTATGACGTCTCAAAGAAGACTGGATGAAGACTGACTTCCTCGTCGAGTGTGTCTTATCGCGTCGACTCGGAAGTAACTTTTTAGCACGCTGATTGTATATTAGAAAAAATGACTAATTGCCAATGAGCGTGTTTTGAAAACGTAGACAGACCCATCCTTCTTTGCGCTCGAAGTGCGTTTTCCAAAAGAAGAGGGGCGTCCGTGACCGCCACGGCTGAGTTGCCAACGCACGGGAATTTCCGCCAGGATCCCAGAGCTTGACCTGGTCTTGCCTGCTGAGTAAAACTTATCCATTCGTCCACGAATTAACCTGCTTCGATTCAACAGCTGATGTTACGGCTGGGTCGGTGAACTCACAACACGCGCCGTGCCAAAGCGTTCTTTCACGACCACGACAGTGCTCGATTAATTGAAATAATAATTAGTTTATTTCTTATTATTGAATAAGCAAAAATTCCACATTATCCTTGCTTAAAGACGATGGAACACGCCGTGCCAATGCGTTCTGTCACGAGCACGACCGTGCTCGATTAATTGAAAGAATAATTAGTTTATTTCTGTAAGGTATTCTTTATTTGACCGTTAACCTTAACGACCTTTATTCGTGCTTTTCCAAAAACAAAAGCAGATCGCTACGCCGCCACGTCGATGGCTGCATCAACTGGCCATATAAAGGTGGGTATAGACGAACGCGCCGCGGCTGCAACGCGGCTACAACGCGGCATTACAACGTGTGCGCGGTGTTTCGTTTTTACCACGAACGCGCGCCGCGCATGGAACGAACCATGGATTTGAACGCGCATTCGCCATCGGCCGCGGTTCCATCGGCCCAGGAAAGGTCCGTTCGCAGAAATAAAGGAACGTGCGCGGATAAAGCGGTTTATTGTTTTCGGTCCCTGGCACAGTCGAAAAAATCATGAATTTTTAACTTTTTATCCAAAATAATCATTTATCGGTAGGTAAAGAATACGATTGCTGTTATTGTTATGATGATGTTATGTCATACAACTAGTTTCATCTTTTCCACTATAAAAATGTTCATTATTTATACATTACAATATGCATTTTTGGAGTTATGTCCTGAACGCCCATTTAAATGCTGTGCTGTGCCTGGGCTCGAACGCGGCAAATCCGAAGAAAACCGTCCACACTGCGGCAACGAATCCCTTTGTGTTCGCGCAAAAGACCGACTGAAAATGGTTCGTTGCGCGGCATTACAGTATTGCCGCGTGCTACCGTCCAAACGAACGAATATTCGCCCAAACACGTTCGTTCCATGCCGCGTTGCAGCCGCAGCGCGCTCGTCTATACCCACCTTAACACAAAGGTTTAGTTTCACTCACACATACATACGCATATACTACAGTTCGGCTATCCTGACCAAGAGATCGGCCTCGATCTCCAGTTACAATACTAAACAATGTTACAATGTATGACTTACAACTTACACTAGTTTATACAACTATATGATTTAGTAAATTGTGGAAACAATTTCTTAGATACGCCCTGTGTATTATTAAAATTACGGATCATCACGAGATCATTTTCTTTATACATTCTCGGTGTTTTTCTTTTATTATTATAATATTTTTCATTATATTGGGTTGAGTCATAAGTAATTGCCGTTCTTTCGCATTAAGTTTATTAGTCTTCTAAGACGGTTACAGAAGTATTTAATCTAAAATATAATCTCCATTATTAAATATAACTTTTTCCCATTTACTGGGTAACTTGTCGATCCCAGAAGCAAAAAAATCGGGATCTTTAGATGCAATGAATGTATCAATGTATTCACGCACTTCGTTGTTATTATTGAATTTTTTACCACTTAGGGAATTTTGGAGGGATCGAAACAGATGGTAATCCGTTGGGGCAAGGTCCGGTGAATAAGGGGGGTGAGGCAAAACGGTCCATTTCAGGTCTAGGATTTTTTCTTGGGTGAGCCTTGCCGTATGCGGTCGAGCATTGTCGTGCAGAAGCATGACTCCCTTGCGATTGACAAGTGCTAGTCGTTTCTCCTTCAATTTTTCTTGAACTCGTGCCAGTTGTTGCACGTATAAGGCTGCTGTAACCGTTTCGTTGCGTGGTAGCAACTCGTAATGGATGATTCCTTTTCGATCCCACCATACGCACAGCAGAATTTTTTTTCCATGCAAATTTGCTTTAGGCATAGCTTGAGGTGCCTCATTTTCACTCACCCATTGCCTTTTTCGAACAACATTTTCACAGGAGACCCATTTTTCATCTCCTGTAATTAATCGATCGAAAAACGGTTCGTTTCGATACATAGACAGGAGCGATGTGGCAATTGCCATCCTGTCTGCTTTGTTTTTCTCCGATAGTGCGTGCGGAACCCATACGCCTAACTTGGAAACCTTTCCTAGCTTCTCCAGGTGACGACAAACGGTAGATTGGGATGCTCCCATCTTATCTGCCAATTCTCTGGTCGTTTGCCGTGGGTTTTGTTCCACCAGTACCTTTAGAGCATGGTCATCGATATCACTTGATCGTCCAGGTTTAGGTTCATCTTGAAGGCTGGTATCTCCAGAACGAAATTTAACAAACCAATTTCGCACTGTACGTTCTGACGCCACACCTTCACCGATAACGTCACATATCTTCTTTGCGGTATCGGCCGCATTATTACCATTTTGGAACTCCCACAACATTACATGCCGAATATGTTGTTTTGACGTCCCCATTTCAACTATCCAGAAAATTCAAATTGTAATCAATCTGCACTCGCTAGCTGTTGCTTTTAGACTGTTTAAGCCTTAGAAATAAAGGAACCAGCATGGTGACAGGGGACTGCAGGTCATTCGGAATTTCCGAAAAAGTTTATGACCCAGTACCGGCAGCGGCAATTACTTATGACTCAACCCAATATTTCTGATAAGTCTTTATTTTTTTAGCCGCTTCAGTTCGTAGTTGAACTAAGCTTTCACGCTTGTCACTGAGTGATTCGTTCAAATATTCCTTTATTTCGCCGTCAACTTTGCCGCGCTGATCAACTCCAAACAATAATTTACTGCGCGTTTCCCCCGTACTCTTATGTACTGTATTATTCAATGAATATTCTACGCTGTCCAACAACTTATACTAATATTTACACTCGTTTTTATCGATTAATTTACTTAAAAGTACTGCCAATATGCGATTCATCGCTCGACTTGGCCATTCGCCTGTGTAAATCCTGTAGCAATTAAAACATGTTTATGCAGGAGATTTTACGTAGGGGTCTGGTTTGGCTAAGGCCATGATGGTTTACGTTAGGGCGTGAGATTGTCGCGCCTATACCGCGACGGTTCCTATCGGGCGCCAGCTAACGTAAACCATCTCAAGGGCTATGCGTCGCCCTTTGGGAAGAGACGATCGGTGGAGACGATCGTCGAGAAGAGAACAATGGCATTCGTGTATTGTCATTCATTGTGTGTCGGTCATTGGAACAGTAGTAGATGTTAATAAACAGTATATATTGTGACACACCCATCATTTAATTGTATTTTAATCGTTACCTCCCAACAGTCTTTTCCCCTCATTTAACATTTTGCTCAGATAGAAAATCACGAAATTCTTGCGCCGCAAAGCAGGATCCACGGTCGGATATGATTGTTCGAGGCTTACTGTAATTTATAAAATAATTGGATAAATGCACTATAACTTCCTTAGTGGACGTTGATTTGGTAGGATACAATCGTACATACTTGGTAATCGTGTCAATCATTAGAAATATGTATTTTTTCACTGAATGTTCTTTGTTAACCGGCCAAAATGGTCAATGTGCAGACCAGAAAATGGTACCACACCTTTTGGCACATAATGTAAAACACCTTCCGCTTTACCCGAGGTAGGTGAATACGCAACGCATTTCAAACAATTTTTAATGTGCGTATCTACTTATTGGCTTAGTTTTGGAAACCAATAACTTTTATTAAGATGGCCTCTACAGTTTTTTATATATTTATATTATATTCATATTTTCAGGCACATAAAAAAGTAAATAATTGCCGCGTTTCCTATAAATCAATCCATTTCTCATTTCATAAAATGGATCCTCACTTTCTTCACGTTTAGTGACTAACTGCTTAATTATGCTGTCTTGCGATTGATATACTGCTAGATTATACTCAAAAGGATTATCCTCAATAACATGAATTTCAAACGATCGACTCAGTGCATCGACATGCTTTATTCTATCCGCTGCCCGGTGCTCTATTACATAATCAAAATTTTGCAACTCTAACGCCCACCTGGCGATTCGCGGATTAACGTATTTCTTTTGCAATGTTAGTTTCAATGAATTACAATCGGTGATAATTTTGAAAAAAATACTGTGTAGATATATTCGAAATCGTCTGAGTGCATATATGATGTTATCATATGCTTCTACCACTGCTTCTAGTTCGAAACTATGATATTTGCTTTCAGTCTCTGTTGTTCGCTTGGAAAAATATAATACGGGATGAAATTTCAAGACAGACTTTTTCTGTAACAAAACAGCGCCAAAACCCAACGAGCTCGCGTCACAATGTAACTCTGTCGGATCGTGCGGGCTATAAATAGACAATATAGGTGCTGATGTTAAATTTGATTTTAGACTTTCGTACGCTTTTAAATCGTACAATGGCTTGGCAAGTAATGCGAAATCCTCCACGAATTTTCTGAAGTAAGAACACAGCCCAAGAAAACTTTGAACCTGGCGCACGCTTTGCGGTACTGGGAATGGCGACACCGCACCGTTTCGATGCCAGTTTTTGACGGACTAATACCTTCCGCAGAAATAAAATATCCTAGATATTGAATTTCCGTCGACAGAAACTTGCATTTATCGATCCTCAAAGCTGACTTATTCTCTACCATTAATCTAAACACACGCTTAAGCACTTTTAAATGATACTCTATAGATTCGGTAGCTATCAAAAAGTTATCAATATGGTACGAGCCGGGTTGTGTGGCAGCACGAGAGGCCGGCAAGGGGTATATTACCCAGGAATACGGTTATCAATTTGTTAGTTAAGGTGCGCGGACGATCCTGATGCGAAATTAGGGAGCCGCTAGGATTATTGAGAGCGACGACGAACCCGTTGCGAAATCGGGGAGTCGTAGGACACGGACGAACCTGATGCGAGATCAAGTAGTCACAGGCAATGTTAGTTGCCTCGTAACTCTAAATTATAATTTGATACAACTCGAGCGGTAAAGTTGTATCGGTGGGTACGTTGTTACTAATATGCAAGGATTACGGGGTAAAGATAGGTTTAACGAATCTACTCGATTTATAAGTGAACGTATAAAGTTATATTCTGAGTTTCAGTATAAATACAAGTGTTTCTGTCGCGATGAAATAATAAAAAGTGTGTAAGTTACCTAAGTATTTGTACGGTGTTGACGCACTGGCGATGCGGGGTCTGGGAGCCGCTATTAGAATATACCGAAAGAACTTCAAGCGGACTAGCGGATTCTAACGGATTAATCTGTGATTCGAGAGGTAGGCTAAGCCCAATCTCACTGGATATAACTGATCCAATACAAGCGTGACACGTCGTGACTCTACGCGTGACTGTGTAACTCTGAACCAACGAGGGTAGAAACCAAAGGGTTTATATAATCCCAAAATGCGCGGGAACGCACTGGAACTTTCCATATAAGGAAATTTAGGGGTCGTCGTCGGGCCACGCCCGTCTCGGTCATGGTGCAGCTTGTAGCATGGTGCAGACCGTGCTTGTACTAAGGCCCCCTTATTTGTTTACGATAACCGAAAGAATTTTAAGGCGTTTTCGCTTCACAGACGCGAGCTCGAAAACGCGTTGAGAGCGACGCGTCGCTCTCAACATACGTCGCGACGTATGGAAAATATTCTCCATACGTAACATACACATACATACGCATATACTACATTTCCTATTAATGAATAATCAAAAATTTAAGACGATGTGTGCCGTACGATTCCCTCGATACCTTCGAGGCCCCCGTACACGACCGAGCGCAGTAGAGAGGTACGCACCTGAGCCGGCGGTCTACGGGCGCTCTAATTGGGCAGTTATTTCTTCAAAACAACATTTTGGTCAAGGAAAAAGTTGTTCAGAATCACCCCAGCTACCCCCCATTTCCCGATGTTGCGATAGTTACGGGACACCCTGGAGATACTAATTAAAAAAAATTAATGTAAAAAGAATGGAAACCTGAGGGGGACTCGATCCTACGGAAAAGTTTCCAGAGTTTTAGTTATGTCTATGTCCGTCAGGAATTAAAATATCGGCTCGAGCCGATTCATTTTGCTGATGGTCAGTATTGTAACAGATGTGGCTTGATACGTTGATGCATCAACTATGCATCAATTGTGTCCGTATTCACGTATTTAATGAGTCGCCGTTCGTGGTGGCAAATTGGGAATTACATTTACCAGCTGATTTGTATTTCCATCGACCCTCATGATATCGTAGTAAAATTAAATAAAATATACCAGAAACCCCGCCGACGGGGAATCATGGAACTATTCTTACGTCCGATGCGTGCAAATCGTAGATTCGGTTATACGCCTTCCAGAAGTGATAAGTTGTGAAAAGTCGAATTTCTGTGATATTGTGCTAGTTGAAGGAAGACGGGAAGGGTGTTTTGACAGTGAATAAACCATTAAATCGTTCAATACTTGCTAATTGTGAAATGTGACGAGATGTCGGCAGCCTTCTTTTTGTCTGTGTTACGAGCCGGGGCTGTGGTCAACGCCTAGGCCGGCGAGGTTGATATTACCCAATGAATACGGTTGAGAATTTGTTAGTTAGGTGCACGGATGAACCTGATACGAAATCGGGGAGCCGCTGGGATTGATGTATGTGAGGACGAACCCGATGCGAAATCGGGGAGCCTCAGGAATAGAGTCAATCGCGGACGAACCTG
Organism: Nomada hirtipes; assembly: GCA_951802735.1. Taxonomy (NCBI): domain Eukaryota; kingdom Metazoa; phylum Arthropoda; class Insecta; order Hymenoptera; family Apidae; genus Nomada; species Nomada hirtipes. The sequence continues at coordinate 2,916,494 of OX637929.1, read as the reverse complement.
GTGCGAAACCAGGGCGCCGCAGTAGGGTGAAACGTCGAGGACGAACCCGATGCGAAATCGGGGAGCCGCTCGGAAGAAGTGCCCAGACGAACCCAGTACGAAACCGGGGAGCTGTTCGGAGGTTGATAGACGTACGGGCGAACCTAATGCGAAATCAGGGAGCCGAAGGATGCAGACGAACCTGGTGCGAAACCAGGGAGCTGTAGGATGGGTTAGGTTTCGTGGACGAACCCGATGCGAAATCGGGGAACCACTGGGTTGGAGTAGTTAGCTTGTTTTGGATAAGACGTGCGAACGAACCTGATGCGAAATCAGGGAGTCGCAGGAAATGTTAGTTTGACTCGTAACTCTAAATTAATATTCGATACAACTCGAGCGGTTAAGTTGTATCTGTGGGAACGTTACTACCAATATAAAGGATTACGGAGTAAAGATAGGTTTGACGAATCTACTCGATTTAATGGTGGACAGTTTATAAATGTATATTGCAACCAGTTGTTTGTACAGGTGCAATTGTCGCGATATAACTGAATAGTGTGACAATTATTACCTAAGCTGCACGGTGTTGACGCACTGGCGATGCGGGGTCTGAGAACGGTTACAAAGTATACCGAAAGAACTTCAACCGAACTTTGCGGATTCTAACGGGTTAACTTGATCTGAATCGTGCTCTAAGCCCAATTCTCACTGAATGCAACCGACTCTGTACAAGCGTAACGTGACGTGACAGTGTGCGTAACTGTGTAGTTATGAACCGAAGATGATCAAAGTCAAAGGGTTTATATAGTCCAAAAATGTATGGAGGGGACTCATTAGAGGCCTCCATATATGGTAGGATCACAGAGTCTTCGTCGGGTCACGCATGCACTTATCGGTCACGATGCAGCTGGTCGACATCAAAGGCCCTATTATCCGTAGGATAACGAGAGAAATCTTTGGGCGTCTTCCCTTCTTACGCAAGATTGAACGACACGTGCGAGAGCAGCGTAAGAGAATATTATTCATACGTAACATCTGTCTCAAGCTTACAGTTTAAAAAATAACATATGTCTCAACGAATGGTGTTTATTGGTGTTCAAACGGACCCTACCACTCTGTGGTGAAGTCTAACCGTGTGTGGTGTACCCGCGAAATTTTTATTTATGCAATTATCGAGACAAACAACCGAATCTAAGAAATCAGGTGTCTCTACCGCGCATGACGTATACCTGCATGATTTCCTTTGTTTGTGTGAGTGCACGCACACAGATCATGGCGAATGGAGTCGGGGCCCATAAGGGGGTAGGCACGGGTAATGCAGCGAGCTGTATACTGACACAATCTGGGCCGAAACATGGATTTGGGACTTTACATTGTTCGTCCTTATATGAGAAGATTTTGAGCTCGGCGAGGGCTCATTTGAAAGAGGAAGGTTCAATGCAGCACGCTGCAGCCACGGTTCAATGATATTGTGTTGATATCTAATAATATGAGTATCCAAAGTACAGCAAAAATCGACAAAATACACCCGTAGAATCTAAGTATTTTTTAGGTCACTAAAAAGAGTTTTATGGCTCAAACCAGTTCTGCCATATTGCCGTTAATACAGGGCAAGTCACGTGACAAAATTAGTTCAGGTAGTGATGATGAGATGGCGCCTACCCAGGAAAACTGCCAACGTGGAATCATAGCAAAACAAGCGTTGGCTTGTTACATATGCCACAGCAAAAGCGTGATGCAGTCAATGTGCATTTTCGTACGATATTAGGTTAGGTTATATGCATTTTAGGCATACATTGACTGGGTACTGTATACATTTACTAAACGCTTTTACTGTAACACATACATCAGTTGAAATCGCTGTCGAATTTATGTTATAATTATATGGCCACATCATTTAAAATAAAAAAAGAGAGATTGGTGCTTTTTTACTAATACTGGAAGTATTGATGTACTGATATCATATTTTCAGACTGTGGAAGTTACAGCAATTATTTGAAATTATTGCTCTTATTATTATCCTTTTTTATTCTTTCGACTATTTTGTATAAAACATATAATAAGGAAATGTCTCCAAATCAGTCAACAGTTGACCCCCTGATTTTTTTGTAATCCTTCACACTCCTATGTATGAAATATCAAACGACGATTCTTACGTAAATACGTGGTACGTGAATACAGACAGAAGTAAGGCATAGTTGCCGCAAAGTATCAAGACTTCTGTCGCGCTGTTGCCACATCTGTTACAATTCTGACCATCAGCTAACTGCTAACTAAATGAATCAGCTCTAGCCGAGATTTGGCTCGAATAGCGAAAAGCTGATACCTTATAGGAAATAATTATTAACTGCGTCCAATTTCGGCAAGGTTATGCCAACTACGAAAGGATACAATGCGGGCAAATACTTTGAAGAGTGTAATGTACCCGCAACTCCAAAACTGACGTTCTCTCGAATACAGAAGGGAAAATGAATTTATTTTTACAGATCAGACCAGGGTGTACAGCATGATAATTCAAGAAATGCAGTATCGTCTCCTACACATTCCATTCAACATCCAACACAATTTTATATATAATGTTTCTGCAATAACTGCTTTCTGCATAAGACGTTTAATTATCTTATAATATGTGTATAACTTTCATGTCCTGCTTCAGTGTTTTGCTAATAAAAAGATGTCTAACCTAACAAACTTGATTTCCTTGGGACATCCCATGCCCCTCATCTATTTTTTCTTTTCTCTTATAATTCCTTACTGCAATGTAACATATTGTAGCATAAGTCCATTTCTAGTAATTCAAATGTACAATAAATTTTCTACGCTTGCACCAGCAACAAACTTTCTGTTTAAATTCTTTCAAGTTCAACGCAACAGCTGATAATTTCTTTCCACATTCAGAATAGAATCACCGACGAGATTTAAGGTGGCCGACTCCAGGCGTCATGACCTTTTTTTTTTGTTCGAGGAGGGGAAAATGCATTTACGCATATCCAGGTCTACGTTGGGTTGTGTGGGACTCTGCTGCCTAAGGTGTTGTGCAGCAACTACCCACTAAAAACGCCTCGTCTATCGCGCCATCGTGTAGGATACGCACCTCACCCCCTCGGCCCTATACAACGTAATACTACGAGGGGGGGCTCCTCAACGGGGCATCCTCCTTTCTGCAGCGGCTCCTTGCTGTGTTGGGAATGATCAACCAACACCGGGTCGCCAGCATCAGATGGGTTGATTTCTGGCTGGACACCCTGGTTGCAGGGCGAAGCCTGCTGGTCCTCCTGCGGATCCTCAGGGGTCCGTCAGGAGTGTGCTGAATGGGTGGCGACTCCTCCTCATTGGAGGGTATGAGGGGTCGCCCATTTTTTCCTTTTCTGTCTCCTGGTTCTCTCTGTCCTTCATCACCTTCACCGCGAACATCTGGAAGGCTTTCCTGGCTTGCAGCGTCTAGGTGATCCGTGAGACCAGGTTCATAGTCGTTAGACTTTCTTCATATAAGGTTTCCAGATGGAGTCTCTCCACCGCCCAGCGCTCGCAGTGGAAGATGACGTGGTCTGCGTTGTCCACCGGGTGTCCGCTGTCCCAACAGTTTTCGTCGATCGTCCTTCCTATTCTCTTCCTGAAACTGCCAAACGTGCCATACCCCGTTAGGAGCTGCATCGTATGGAAGTCCAGGAAGAGGGCGGGGGTCTTCCGTTCGAAGGTCCTGAATGACCCGACCAGCTTCCGTGTCCAGTTGTTTGGGTCAAAACTGTCCCATCTGCACTGCCACTGGTCGGTGGCCTCTTCCCGTATTCTCTTCTTGAACCTTTGGAGGTGGGTAGACCCTCCTGCGGGGTCCTCCTATTCTCTGTCGGTGTGATGGGGGTTGGTCTTCTCCGTGTAGATTTTCCAGGGGGGATCGGCTTTAATGTGTATCGGCATTTCCCCCGCCACCACACACAAAGCATCATAAGCCACTGTACGGTATGCCGTCGTGGTATGGATCAATGCCGCTGTCTGGCTTCTGCGTAGAACAAGTGTGTTTAAGCGTCGGGCGTTCGCTGCCTGCGCCCATATCGGGGACGCATTCAGGACCACCGACGCCCACACATTGTAGTACAAGGTACTACATTTCCTGGCTGGGCCCTTGGTATTTGCAAGGAGCCCTGCTAGGGCACCATGCATCTCTCCCTGCCTTGAGGGAGAGCTTTGCAGGCCATACTCGCGTGTCCCAGGGCGTGGCACCTAAAGCACCTGACGACCTTCGGGAGCACCTTCGCCGTGACCAAGGTGAACCCGATCCTGGTCCTTCGGGATCCAAGGTCCTTCGGTACGGTGTCGGATGGCAAGTCTAGAATAACCGTCTGAGTGATCGGGGGAGAGCTACGTGCCACCGTTGCGTAGGTGGGTGCCGCCCCAGATCCTGGCTGGGGCACTTCTGCCCTCCAGAATTCTCTTTTTCATCGCCGTCAGCGCGGCGATTGTCAACATGCTTTTCTCCCTTAATAGGTCCTCGTTGAGTCCGCGTAGTCCGCAATCATTCGGGCGGAGGACTCGGCTTGTGTCCTCAGCACCTGTATGTCCGCCAGGATCGCCCACAGTTCGGATAGTGGGACCATGGATTCTCCTGGTTGTGGGTTTTTCTCACATCCCTTTTCCAGGGTAGTGATGCCCTTCCTACTTGGGGAGTCGTTGGGCTGTGTAATTTTCCCGCCCTCCTTCTTTCCTTCCCCTGTTTTCTCCGGGCGGTTCACGTGGCGCGGGGCAGTTGCAGGCAGCGGCAGGCTCCTGGCTATTTTATCCTTCGGGCTGAAAGGGTTAGGATCCACCGATTCCCCCATATTTGCCTGTTTGCCCGTGGGTGGCACGGTGGTGGTGGGGGTGTCGCCTCGATCCTGGTCCCTGTGGATAGGGACAAGGTCAGGGGAGGCCCCAACCATCCCGCGGATCCCAGGGTCATGGACCCGCCCGAAGTACCTTTACGATGTGCTGTCATGAGAGCCGGTCGTTGCGCCGGCGTTCGTGGAGTGAGGGGGTCAATCGTCGGCCTCGCCTTCGATAGATGGGAGGCGGGAGTGCGGTGTTAGCCGCAGCATCCTTGCCTTCTCCCTGTCTATCTCGTCAGTGGAATCTATGTCCCTGTCGTGCATTTCTCCGTGTAGAGGTAGTGTTTGAAGTATCTGTTTACTTTGTTTAGTTTTTACTTTGCGGTCGTTGGTTAACGATTCGGGGGGCCCGCTTGCCCACCACCCCTCGGACCGGTACTGGGGTATCCCCCCCGTGCACCGTAGGTTCCTTTGGTTTGTTCGGTATTTTCCATTTTTTAATTCGGTATTCTCGTTGTCCGTGTCGTCGCCGATGTCGCATAATAAAATCCCGTCCAGTGTTTTGTTTCCCGAAATTGTTAGAGTGAGGAGGTTGTAGGTCCACCCGGACAGAGCCTCTTGCCCGGGCAAGGGGACTAGATGACTGTAGCGGTGGCCCCAGGTGCCCTACAGGGAACGTTTGTGACCGCGCGAATTTACGTCAGTGCGGCCATTCAACCCTCGGCACGTTGGCTTACACCTTGGTTTGTGACTTGTATCTTATATCTACTAGTGTGGGCTTTATGCGGTAAGCTATTCCTCTGGCAGCTCTCGCGGGGGGGGGGGGGGGGGGGGTGTCTGACAGGGTTGCTGGGTTGCTTCCTCTGGGCGAGGGGTCATTCCTATGAAATGTTCCTCCGGGTGCCCCTGCAGATATGCAACCCTGCGAGCAAGCCTGGGCTGTAGACGAGTTTCACTTCGCATCACGATTCTCGTGGTTTATGGTCGTATGAGTCGTACGGCCGTCCATCGAGCTTCTGACTATGTGTTCTTGCTCCTTGCTCATCGGTTCGCCTATACGCTCTTTCCTTCGGAGCTGGCGTCGCGGTTCTTTCCGTTATCCTCGCTCCTCACGTGCGCATCGTGACCGAACAGAACGAACTTGTGATTTTGGAGCATAGGACACCCTGTGGGATTAGTATGTCGTCCATTCAACCCTGTCGGCCGACTCCCCCCCCTGTTCTGGGGTCGGGGGTACAGGGGAGGCCTTGGGTGCAGCATTAGAAGCCTCTACAGGACCGGCGAGGGCCATATGAGATGGTCATGCGTGGATATGCCTCCCTGTTCCCTGTATCGGATTCGTATCGGATTCCTAATCTATATCCGTTATTGTTGCTATTGTGTTTGTTGCTATCTACAGGCCTCTCCTCTGTCTTTTCAGTTCGTCAGCAGAAAGGGCCTTCCCACGTCTCCCAGGATGGTAAGCCCGCCTCGCCCACGTCGTCGCCATCAGGGATCCCGTAGGAGTTCCGATGGAGAGCGCGGACGGCTTCGTGGCTCTCCCCCGCCGCCACCCCGAGAGCCCCGCAGGAGACTTTGTATGGCCTGCGGGCGTGGCTGTATGTTCTGCGGGGGTGCAGGAGGGAATGGAAGGGCTCAGGCGCGGATTGGGGGGATCCAGAGGGGGCTTTCGCGACCCTCCGTGTGTTCAGCCCCTCACCGTCCTACAGCTGCCCCGTGGGAGGGTGGAGATCACCCTCCGGATCTGGGATGAGGAAATTTCTTTTTGGTTTCAGAGGGCCGTCCTCGAAGCCGGGTACTCCGGAGTCCAGGATGTGTTTGTGGAGCGGCGGCCTCATAGGCGGGTCAGCCGTTGACAACGGGCCGCCGCACAGTGGGAAAAACGCCAATTTAGGCGTGCAAAGGTCTTTCTTTATGAAATACTTGTGATCTCCACCAGTCTCCACGCTAATTTTTATATACACATTAAGAATGGGGTGTATACTTTACGCTCCAAAAAATTTGGCTGCGGCCAACTGCGGGTGCAAAAGTTATTGCATTTTTTATGGAATAGTTCAATGCCGAGAACGTTCGCGCTGATGCGACCTACGGTAGACACCCAATGATCGAGCCCCGCTTTTTTTGTTGACGTGAAAACAATTGACTAGAAGAAAATTGATTGACATATTCCATCCTTGTTTATTTTTTGTCACGTTTGTCATTGTTTAAATAGTCTTTCTCTTACTAATTTTATTTTTTATGGATATTAAATTTTTGTGTACTGGATTCCGGACGCCTTTCTCCCTAGGATGTATATCTTGTGCGTTATTGATATATTTATATGTTAATTTTTGTTTAGTAACTACCTAGAAATTATAACTGTAGTTTTTCTCGACAATTCACAAGAAAAATGACGATAATAACCCTCATACGGTCTTACCGAAAAAATATAGATTGGTTAGTTTACGAAGTGCCCTACATAAAAGTAAATCCATTAAAGAATAACTATGCTTGTATTGACTAAATTCTTTTTGTTTAATAGCAGCGACCCTGTCATAAACCTCGAGAGGTTTGACTGTGGTTTAATCCTTATAATCATGCACCGCGCCCTACAAAGGAAGTCAATTTTCGCTCATTCTTGACTCGCTAAGCGATTAAGGTAATTAAAGAGTTAATCACCCAAACAAACATTCAACAAAACATTCAGTAATGTATAGTTCGTGGCAACGTTTGTTGATGATATAATTATGGGTTTTCCCCGCAAAAGGGGAACAACTCTTGCGTTTTATTAAATTCTAACGTTTTACTAACGCTCCCCTTCCAGAGACACAACGTGCTGTGGGTGGACTGGAAGGGGGTACACGAGGTATTTTTCGAGGCACATTGTTTTTCTTTCGAATTTTTTATAAATCTTTTGTAATTTAATATTTTTTCCTTTCGTAGAAAATTAAATTTATTTTATATGTTATTAAATTTTTTAATAATAATTATGATGTAAATATTATTTTGTTTTTATATACATTGTTATTGTTTTTATTGTAAATTTTATTTCTGTAAATTATCCACGTTCATAAATGAAAAAGAGGGACCCGATCATCTACCATCTACCGTAGGCCGCATCAGTGCGCACGTTCTCGGCATTGAACTATTCTAGAAAAAATGCAATAACTTTTGCAGCCGCAGCTGGCCGCAGCCAAATTTTATAGAGCATAAAGTATACATCCCATTCTCAATGTGTATATAAAAATTAGCGTGGAGTCTGGTGGAGTTCGAAAGTATTTCATAAAAGAACGCGTAGAAAATTAGTTAGTTGAAATTTTCTTGAGAAAAATTATTTAAAAATTTCAAAAAAAAATTTCTATTGATTTTTACACATCCCTAATCCTTGTTGATGCAGTTCCTGTAAATAGAATTACCATTAAGGTCCTGAGCATTAGATAACAGGTGAAAATAGTATTCATCATTTTTAAGCTATCTTTAGATTTTAACGCTTGTATCCCTTGCCACGCTTAACAACAATGGATTTAAGAAATGAAAATGTCGTTTTTAGCTGCTACGGACATGTATCTTGATATTGTAAAAAAATTAGAGACCTACTCCGTGTTTTGTTTTTCGACTTTTGCACGCCTAAATTGGCGTTTTTTCCCACTGTGCGCCGTCCGGACTGCCACCCAGGAGTTTTCCACACCTTTTAGTGGGAGAGCTGCTCCTACGTCCGCCGTGGTGACCAGCAGGGGAGCCAGCACCTCGCGCGGGCCACCTCTTCCCCCTCAAGATCCCCTTTTACTAAAGGCGAGCCGGGCCCTGTACACAGCGGCAGAGAAAACCCGGATCAACGCACACAGCCCCCCTCCTTGTAGCGCCGCGTACATTAGGCTTCACGTGGAACCAAGACAGCCATTCAACGTGTGCCCGCGACCATTTCAAGTAAGGGCACACTCGCCTAGCAAAAAACTAAAAGAAAATAAGCTGCTTAACATTAATCACTCGCATCATTCTCTCTGCGAATCTAAATTATCTGTGCCATACTTACCTGTCCACTCCGTGGGGACGCTGTTGTCACATCTGTTACAACTATAACCATCAGCAAAATTTTTTGTACGTTCGAGTCCCCTTGGGGTTTATTTTTTTTACATAATTTTGTTTCATTATTAACTATATGATAATGATCAATATTTGTTTACAAATGTTGTTACGTATGAATAATATTCTCTTACGCTGCGCTCGCACGCGTCGTTCGATCTTGCGTAGGAACGGAAGACGCCTAAAGATTTATCTCGCTACCACACGAAGAATAAAGCTTTTGGTACCGACCAACTGCATCGTGACCGATTAAGTGCAAACGCGACCCGACGAAGACTCTGTGTCCTTACCATCTATGGAGGCTTCTAATGAGCCCCTCCATGCATTTCGGGACTATATAAACCCTCCATTTCTAATCATCTTCGGTTCATAATTACACAGCTACGCGCATAGTCACGTCGCATTACGCTTGTACAGAGTCGGTTGCATTCAGTAAGAATTGGGCTTAGAGCACCATTCAGATAAAGTTAACCCGTTAGAATCCGCATAGTCCGGTTGAAGTTCTTTCGGTATACTTGTAACCGTTCTCACAAGGGGAGGCCGAGGATGACGGGAAACGGATTTTCCTGAAACTTGCAGTATTTGAAGATGTCGTATCCGTAGTTAATTTGGCAAAGCAGTAGCGCGCAACTCTCAAGATTTTCCGATAAAATTGCATTTGAAAATCGCTGTACTCGGTTCTAAGGAGTTCGTGTTAACTATTCAACGAGAAAGTGAGTAGCCGAGGGCACAGCAAGAATGACTGGTAACAGGAGGGTTGCTGGTTCGATTCCCTCGCTACCGATACTTTTTTTTTCCTAAAATGTCAGAAATAATGCAGAATGTTATATTTGCTTTATTAATTACGTGCTAGTATGCCACGAGCCAGGATGATATGCATCGTAAAAGCATACGAAACAAGAATTTCTATACTCTTGGAAACAATGCTACGATAGCTAATGTCGAATTGCGACTACGAGGTACCGTTCCTTCAATTGTTACTCTTACCATCATGCTAGTACCACCCTCTTATTCAATTTTTTAGGTAAAAACGGCAGGGTAAAAACGACAGGCAAATGTGATTGTTCTATCCAGGTAGACTCGGTTATTCCAGGTATAGATCAAGCGGAAAAGCCCACGATGCCATAAAACCCAATGATGCCACAAACAAAAAATATGCATTTTCTATTTAAAAAATAAAAGTAACTGTTCATTGGCGCAGATTTCATACATTTTAGGAAAAAAAAAGTATCGGTAGCGAGGAATCGGATCAGCAACTTCCTGTTACCAGTCATTCTCGCTGTGCCCTTGGCTACTCACCTTCTTGTTGAATAGTTAACACGAACTCCTTATAACCGAGTACAGCGATTTTCAAATGCAATTTTCTCGGAAAATCTTGAGAGTTGCGCGCTACTGCTTTGCCAAATTAACTTTGGATACGACATCTTCAAATACTGCAAGTGAAAAATAGTTAGGTTTTCTCCTGGACCCTTAGTTTTTGAAATAAACTGAAAGATATCAGCCAAAATGGGTGTATTTTCGGTGTCCCTTTCACTTTGATCATTATTTAAACACATTTAAATGTTTATAGTCTGTTACGAGCCGAGGGCTAAGGGGCACGGTTGCGGAGCCGAGTTTCGGTTGTTTATAGAATTTTGTTAGCTACGGATGTACCGGTGCGTATTTCATCACCGGGTGCCGTTTAAGGTAGGAGGATTTCGTGGATGTACCAAAGCGTATTTCATCTATGGGTGCCACTAGGAAGGTTTGCGTGGATGTACCAAAGCGTATTTCATCTTTGGGTGCCACTAGGAATGTTAATAAATGTAACCTCGTAACTATCGATACACCTCGAGCGGTTAAGATGTATCTGTTCGGTGGATTCTATATACTGCTTATGATTGGTATACGAATTAAATAAATGTATCTAAGTTCAAATAATAACATGTCTATATTCTCTTACTTTAAAGAATTACAACAGTGTTAAAATTGCGGAGCTTAAACCCACGCTTACAGTCTTTTAACGAATAAATATATAATGCTCGAAAGAGAATGCTACCCGATCTTGCTGTTCTTCGACAAATGCGAACGTTGAAATAAATATTAACCCGATCGCACTGAGCTCTAGCAGAACTTTTGACGATCAATTACGGCGTAAACACGTAGCTTGACTATTCAGAACTAAGCCACTGAGGGCAGATTTCGTGCCCTTTTTATACCCGAAAAATCAGTCTAAAAAGATGGTGGGGGCACGAAATCCTCCCAGAAAAGCCAACGGCTCCTTCAAGGGCTGCGTCATCGCGTCATCGCGGAAGGGGCAGAACCGACTGCATGCACTCTCGATTTCCAAATAAGGGCATAAATAGGCGAAAACGTGGAAACAATCCTTCCTACGTAAGAAGTCTAATAACAACATATACCATTTTATTCGTGAAACTTCAAAGAATCATTTGGTACCAAGCGCAACTGAATAACTATTACCGCAAAAGTACAAAACACTTCCAAAGTTGAAAATTTGCCATTTTTTTCAAAATTGATTTTTTCAAAAATGGTACGTTCTGGAGAAAAACGGATTGCAGATTCGTATTCAGCACATTAAAGTTTATAAGAAACGCATATTGAAGGTTACAAATTCAAAAAAAAGTTGAAATTTGTCGAACAGTGTTATCGAAGGTGCTTGAATAGGTATTCAAATGATTATGTGGGCGTGTATGTGTTAAAAAGTTGTTTCGTTTAGCTCTCACGACTGTAGTCTATACAACAATACAATGTCATTTGACCATTTTATGCATCGCTCTAAGAGAAAGCTATGCTAGACAAAAATAGACCAATCACTATGATAGACAAAGATAGAGCTATGTACGTCAGATGTACCAATGACAGTGTTACGTAGGAAGTATTGTTTCCTTCGTTTCGTCTATTATGCCCTTATTTGGAAATCGAGAGTGCATGCAGTCGAGTCTGCCCCTTCCGCGATAGCGCGATGACGCAACCCTTCAGGGCGACCTTTTGGACTCCCTTGGAAGATTCTGTACCCCACCATATTTTTGGTCCGCCTTTCGGATATAAAAAGGACATGAAATCTACTCTTGTGGCTCAGTATGGACCTACTAGCTACGTACCATGTCGGTGCCAGCTAGCCATACTGATGCCCAGCAAGATCGGGTTTTAGTCCTTTTCGAGCAACTTAGAATCAAACGACTCAGTATTATATAATCTAGCTTCGTGTACGTCAGTATCGACTAAATTAATACTCTAGCTCAGCGAGATCGGGTTTTAGTCCCCTTCAAGCAATTTATAAAGCATTTGTATTCGTAAAGTTTGAAAACGTGGATTTCAGCCCCGCGACTTTACGTATTGTAATAGCCGAAAAAAGAGAATATAGATATTTTATTATTTGATTATAGACACATTTATTTCATTTCATTTCCTATACCGATCATTAGCAGTAATATCCTACCATATAGAAACATCTTAACCGCTCGAGGTGTATTGTATGTTACGAGGTTATATTTACTAACAATCCTGTGGCACCCGGTGATGAAATAGGCACTGGTTCGTCCACGCACTTCCCGTCAAACGGCTCGTCCGTTTAACTAACAAAAACTCTTAAATAACCGATCCTCGGCTCTGCAGCCGTGCCCCTTAGCCCTCTGGTCGTAACAACAGGGACAGCAAGACGGGAATCGGCGTGACACCGCAAACTACAGCGCGGGGTATGAGGGGCGTCATTTGTCTGTAAGATGAAGCGCGTGGTCCGCGGTACGCCAGTTGGCTGTGCCTAACCTATGTCAAGCAGCAATAAGAGCCCTTCTCTCAGAATTTACAAAAATTATTTTGTTACACATATTAATATTGTTTTATCAATCTGTTTTTTTCAACTTGACCCTTGAATCTCCTCTTTCATTTGCACTATTTTCTCTTATGTTCGGCAGAAATCAAAATCTCAACTTGAGTTGATTCTATCGAAGTTTTCCTGAAAAGCAAAACTGTAATAGATATGACAATATCAACTATGTCTCCGTATTTTTCGTTTGTCATTCTACACAATGATCAAAGCAATGGGAAAAAGCGAGTGAAATGAATTTAAAATTATCAATATATGCATATTCGGTACTCGCATAAAATCTCTAAAAATAAATATTTTCCTTTATTTATGATGGTATAATTGCATTCGCAACAATAATTATTTGTAAAAAAGAAATAATTGTGTGGTCTAAAAGAAAGGCGAAATAGTAGTAAAACATCACACTGTTTGGGACGGTAGCACCAAAACGCTCCAAGTTCAGATTCAATATTAGTGATCATTGTTTGATTTGAGAACGGTTGTAGCATTTTTTAGGGGGCGTGTTGGATATTTATTAGTGATAGTAAATATGGTAAAACTTACGTTTAGGGGAGACAGCTCCGATGACCTTGAGTAACCCTCTCGAGTAACCCCCAAAAGGTTTTAGTCGTCGCTCGTTTTTTTATTAAGGGCCCCGTCTCCATGCGCCATGACCTGTGTGCGTGCTATCACACAAACAACGGAAAGCATGCACGTATACGCCATGCGCGACAGAGAGACCCGATTTCTAAAATTCGAAATCCTGTCTCAATAATTGCATTAATGAAACTTTCGCGGATATAGCACACACGGGTAGACTTCACCACAGTCGGGGACTTACGTTTGAACGCCAATAAACACCATGCGTTCAGATGAAATCTATTTCTTAAACTGGCAAGCCAGAGACAGACACCGATGTAGGCAACAAGATGGCTGCAGCCATCTTGACACATTTCCCAATTAGCAAATATTGAACGATTTAATGGTTTATTCACTGATAACACGAAGTCCCCTACTTCCTTGAAGTAGCACAAGATCACAGAAATTCGATTTTTCACAATTTATCACTTCTGGAAAGCGGAGAATCTAATTTACGATTTGCACGCATCCGACGTAAGAATAGTTCACTGAATCTCCGTCGGTGGCGTTTATGGTATATTGTAGTGAATTTGGCCAAGTTACCGTCAGGGTCAATAAAAATACAAATCAGTCGGTAAATGTAAGTTATAATTTCACACCACGAACGGCGATTCATACGTGAATACGTGATGCGTGCACACAGACACCAGTAAGGCATAGTTGCCGGCACGTATCAAACCTCTGTCACGCTGTTGTCACATCTGTTACAATTATAACATAAGCATCAGCAAAATGAATCGGCTCGAGCCGAGATGTTGATTCGAGCCGCTGCAAAATTTTTTGTAGGTTCGAGTCCCCTTGGGGTGTATATTTTTTACATTAATTTTTTTTTTCGTTACTAAGTATATAACAATGATCAATATTTGTTAAATACCATAATTTAATATACGTAAATATGAAGTTGAAGCGCTTTTTTCTACCGTTTTCTTCCCATGTACATATCTTGCCAATTATGAAAATGGCACTCAAAATGTGTAACTCAAAATTTCAATCATTTGGTGCTATGTTAATATATATGAAATATATTAACTATATTATACAACAATAATATAATATTATTATATATATAATATATATATGTGGGAGTGCGAAGCGCCCAACGTCGGGGCCCAGGACATTTTTGACCGCGCTACCTGGGACACAGATGTTCTGCAGGCGAGCAGCTATGGCCTGCAGAACCGTGTCCCTTATTTTGCTATGTTTTAAGGATACGAGAGAGAGAGAGGGGGGAGAGAATGACTGAGGACGAATGGATGTATGAATGGAAATGTACAGTGTGGATTAAGTAGCGGAATAGAGTAGATAGAGGAGCAGCGTAGAGTAGAACAGCGTAGTATAGCGTAGAACAGTGTAGAACAGCGTAGAAGGAAGTGTATCGTATTGTTAATAAATATATAATAGTGTCTCATCGTTGAATATATTACACTTACACCGGTTTAATTTCACTAAAACTTCCAATCCCACATATATATTCTCTGTATACAGTAATGTCTCGCACTGTGTCCAAAATCGTGATTCGATGGCTGTCCATTTCTATCCCCCCTACTTGGGGCCGCCACCCTTGGATTCGGGGAAGCGTCGTTCGGATCACTTTTGATGTTGTGATTTTCGCGAACCAAGGCAGCCCAGCGCAGAGTGCGAGGAAGGGGCAAATTTAAATGCCCGTGTACGTGTGAGACAATGCTAACGCAATCAAAATTTAATATTAAAACCTGCTTATTTTTTGTCCGTTTTAAATGAAATTTTACAAATATATTTGTTACAATCTCCTGATTAAAATTACACCAAACACGACATAGTTTGGACAATTTTTACTTATCATGGTATTAATAATTGTATTCCCCTTTATTATTGTGAGATTATGAATTTGGAAAAATTAAAATTTGATGTCTAATTACACTAAATTGTATTTTTTTATTATGTTTACTTAATATTTTGTATAGACGATAATTTTGATTGCGTTAGTATTGTGTTAGAATATTTGAGGTACAGGAACGGCCGAGGCGGGCCATGTGCATTTTGCCGATGCACGCTATCTTTGTCTAGCGTAGCTTTCTTTTGGGGCGAACCCTAAAATGGTTAAAAAGGGCCATGGTGACGTAGGCGTCCTCACGACCGACGCTTTTGCCAAGGAAAGGCATTCTTGTATAGACTACGGTCGAGAGAGCACAGTTTTAATAAACAGAACACCTTTTAACATATACACGCCTACAAAATCATTGTAATAAGTAATACCTAATCGAGACAGAGACTACTCCTCTCCGTTCGATTATCTTACAATTGTCTCACACGTACAAAAGGATTTAAACGTGCATGTACGCATTCGGTCCCCAGCGAAGTGCATTCGAGACACTGGAATCGAGATTTTACTTCCAATTTATAATCTCACTACTAATTACCTTATTCTTAACAACTAATATACACATTCCGGTTGTTATCCGTAACAGTAGCAATGATTCGCACTGTGTCCATCGCTCGGGATCGAATGTGGACAGCCATCGTGTACAGACACGATTCTCGAGCGTCAGGTCACCTTCAATGTTGTGGCAACAGAGACTCGAGGCAGCGACCAGGAAAGAAATCAGGCATGTTAGCGTCAGTTTATGTTTAAAGAAAGAAATAGGGCTGAATGGTGGAGTGCTATTCATTCAGGGTTAATTTATGGTAGGAGCTTAGGTTACGGGTGGTCAGAGAGACTGTTTTGAGGATATGCAATCTGGGCGACAGACGATGGCTGGTGGCTCGTCGCCATTCAACTATCGAATGTCCTAAGATTGACTAATTTATGATAGGTCTAGAGTGTGAGTGAATGGGTCCAAACATCCTGTCGGCGGGCGGTGACTGTTGACTACGTTGGGTCTTTTCGGTTATCGGTTGTCGAAGGATGAACTGTTTAAAAGGAGAGAGAATGATGAGAATGTACAAGCGGCCCGACGCCGTATTGTTAATGAATAGGGACTCTGTTCCTCTAGGATCTGGCCACGGAGTGGGGAAGGCTATGCCTTTTGGTAAGAGGACTGTGATGAACCCCACAGCACTTACCCCAGAACCTTGGAGCTTATCAGTCGATTCTTGAGTTTTTGAGCGAATATATCTTGTTATAAAAAGTGACGCTAACAGGCAAGTTTAAATACCCGTGTACGTGAGACAATACTAACGCGATCAAAATGTAACAATTAAACTTGTTCATTTTTGATCCGTTTTAAATGAAATTTTACCAACGTGTTCGTTACAATCTCCTGATTAAAATGACACCAAACACGACATAGATTGGTGCCATGGGACTGATTGTTTCGAAGACCATTATTACTACCATGATAACTAAGAATTGTCCAAACCATGTCGTGTTTGGTGTCATTTTAATCAGGAGATTGTAACAAATATGTTGGTAAAATTTCATTGAAAACGGACCAAAAATGAAGAAGTTTTGTTCTTAAATTTTGATCGCGTTTGTATTGTCTCACGTACACGGGTATTTAAACTTGCCTCTTATCTGGAACGCTGCCTCAAACCTCGGCTGCCACGACATCAAAGGCGACCCGAACTCGCTCGAGAATCGTGTGTGTACACGATGGCTGTCCACATTCGGTCCCGAGCGATGGACACAGTGCGAATCATTACTGTATATTAATATTATACTATTTCGCCTTTCTTTTACAAGCGAAGGACCCCAACTGTCCTACTTCGATTTTAACGATCTTGTGTAAGGTGATAGCATATAGGAATCTAATGATAAGTGTCAAATATTAGCCGCAGTTATTCAATATTTTTATAGATATAAACAATTAAAGGTACGTAACTCTATCTCTATTATGAGTATAAAATTATGTTATATATAGAATCTTTGATTGCGAAGTGTGATAGTTCGTTGGCTCGTAAAGCGAAATTCCTGCGTTCGATACTCGCCAGGGGTATATTTTTTCTTTTTTGATTTCATTATCACATAATAATATAATAATAATAATATTTATATATATAATAATAATAATATAATAATAATAAAATAATTATAATAAAATAATATAATAATATATATTATTATATGTTTATTATTATGTGATAATGAAATCAAAAAAGAAAAAATATACCCCTGGCGAGTATCGAACGCAGGTATTTCGCTTTACGAGCCAACGAACTATCACACTTCGCAATCAAAGATTCTATATATAACATAATTTTATACTCATAATAGAGATAGAGTTACGTACCTTTAATTGTTTATATCTATAAAAATATTGAATAACTGCGGCTAATATTTGACACTTATCATTAGATTCCTATATGCTATCACCTTACACAAGATCGTTAAAATCGAAGTAGGACAGTTGGGGTCCTTCGCATGTAAAAGAAAGGCGAAATAGTATAATATTAAAATATACAGCGAGTTCGCCTGCACTTCATCTACGACTGTTCACTATAAGACATATGAAAATGCACAAAATAAATTAATTGAATGTTATAAATATTAAACAGTGCCATAATCGGCAAGATACTTGAAATTAAAAACGGTAGTATAAAAAAACGCTATAATAGATAAAAATATTTAAAACATATTTTTAAAACATTTGTAAATAAATGTTGATCATTGTCATATAGATAGTAATTAAAAAAAAATTAATGTAAAAAAAAGGAAACCTGAGGGGAACTCGAACCTACGACAAAGTTTGCAGAAGTTATGTGTATGTTGGCAGAAATCAAAATCTCGGCTCGAGCCGATTCATTCTGCTGAAGGCCAGTGTTGTAATAGATGTGGCAACAGTGCGACAGAACTCTTAAATGATGTGATTTGGCAACTATGGCCTCCCACTCCTCGTTTATAATTTTGCCTAATGACGTTAGATGTCACATCGTGAGTTTATAATTCTGTATAATGAGTTTAGATGTCACCCCGTCAAATGTCGAAGCAGACGATTTTTCTGTTTTCACTAACGCCCGATCTGTCGAATGGCGTTTAGATCGATTCGGAGTTGGCCTCAATGGAGTCGGGGCCCTTAAAAAGTTACTAATAAAAATGTATTAATGCTGCTACACTACAATCTGCGTATACGATCATAGGGAAATGATAATAAAAATTTGTATGCGAAATGAAAATTTAATCAGTATTTAAATGATCTAATAGATACAGAGAACTCATTAATAAGAATTCTGCGATTCACGAGTACCATAGCGACGAATGTTTGCTCTCATATCTCTCTACAATCTTTCTATATTTTGTGTGCGAACACAAGTTCGAGGATCTATTAAATTATCCGAATGATTTACTGTACCGGCAGGGTTAAGCTCCCCCCCGCACTTCCACCCGAAATAATATAATCTAACCCAAACCTAATTCAGCTTTGAATCAACTATCTTAAAGATAGATTAGGTTAGGTTACGTTTGGTTAGGTTTTGGAGGTGCGCGCCACCCGGGGCCGTGGACCGCCGGGGAGGGATGGTAGGGGGGTATGGGTCCCCTTTTATTCCCCCTGCTCAGAGGAAGAGGTGGGCGCTGAAGCGCCTGGACGAGGACGTGCTGATGGCCGCCTCCCTCGTCGTGGCCTGGCCCGGACTTCCGGCTGGGCCGGTCGTGGACGTCGAAGAGGAAGCGGCGCGGTTCCAAGGGGGTATGGTAGCGGTCTCCGATGCTGCCATGCCCTGGTCCCGCGCCCCGGATCGACGGGCAACGTACTGGTGGTCGCCGGAGATAGCGCGGATGCGCTATGTTTGCGTTCGCGCCTGCGACTGTTCCAGAGAGCCCGTCGAAGACGGCGTCGCGACTTGGCGAGGGAGCATCAGCTGTACGAGGGCTACCGGGAGCAGGTGGTGGTCCTCCAGCTGGCCATCAAGAGGGCAAAGGCGAGGGCGTGGTCAGAGCTCCTCGAATATCTGAACCGTGAGCCCTGGGGGCGCCCGTTCAAAATGGTAATGGGCAAACTTCGCCCATGGGCGCCCCCCCCGACGGAGACCTTGGACCCCGAGTTCCTGGACAGGGTGGTAGACACCCTGTTCCCCCTGGACGAAGGGGGGGAACAGGCACCGGAGCTCGGGGAGTCGGACCGGAACAGCTGGTCCGACGACATGGGGTTCACGGAGGAGGAGCTCTCCCGGGCCGTCAGGAAAATGGGAGCCCGCAACACGGCCCCAGGTCCTGACGGCATACCGGGCAGAGCCATGGCCCTTGCCCTGCGCGTCATCGGGCCCCGCCTCAGGCGCCTGTTCGATGGCTGCCTGAGGATGGGGCGCGTCCCGTCCCGCTGGAAAAGGGGACGGATGGTCCTGATTAGGAAGATAGGCAAGCCCGCCGATTCTCCCTCGGCGTACCGGCGGATATGTCTCCTCGACGAGGTGGGGAAGCTTTTCAAGAGGGTGCTGGCTTTCCACCTCACGGGGCACCTGTCCCGGGTGGGTCCCGACCTGGCCGAGTCGCAGTTTGGCTTCAGACGGGGACGCTCGACGATCGACGTGTTAGCGTCAGTTTATGTTTAAAGAAAGAAATAGGGCTGAATGGTGGAGTGCTATTCATTCAGGGTTAATTTATGGTAGGAGCTTAGGTTACGGGTGGTCAGAGAGACTGTTTTGAGGATATGCAATCTGGGCGACAGACGATGGCTGGTGGCTCGTCGCCATTCAACTATCGAATGTCCTAAGATTGACTAATTTATGATAGGTCTAGAGTGTGAGTGAATGGGTCCAAACATCCTGTCGGCGGGCGGTGACTGTTGACTACGTTGGGTCTTTCGGTTATCGGTTGTCGAAGGATGAACTGTTTAAAAGGAGAGAGAATGATGAGAATGTACAAGCGGCCCGACGCCGTATTGTTAATGAATAGGGACTCTGTTCCTCTAGGATCTGGCCACGGAGTGGGGAAGGCTATGCCTTTTGGTAAGAGGACTGTGATGAACCCCACAGCACTTACCCCAGAACCTTGGAGCTTATCAGTCGATTCTTGAGTTTTTGGGCGAATATATCTTGTTATAAAAAGTGACGCTAACATCAGAAGTGGGATTCAAAGTCACTTGCCTACAGTGTACTAGTTTTTTTTTGTTGTTCTCGTTTGTGTTAATTGTTTGCATTGCTGCTTGACGAGTGTGCGATGGAGGCTGCACCTGAGGTACCTGTGGTACCTGCTCTCGAGGACATTGTTCGAGAGGTGATGCAGAAGTTGATAGCTAATGCTATGCCCGTCGCGTCTAGTAGTGCTGTGCCGACAAACGTATCGATGGAGGTCGTGCCGGAATTTGACGGTTCGGATCTTGGTGATGACGCGAGTGCGTGGTGTGAGGTGGTTGAGGAAATTACCAAGTGCGGTACTCCTCAACAGCGACTGTGCTTGGCTACTCATGCGCTGGTGGGATCGGCGAAAAAGTGGTACAGAGAGTGGAAAGGAAATCCACGTACTTGGGAAAAGTTTCGCCAGGACTTGTGTGCTGTTTTTGTTACGGAAAAAAGATTACATGAGCGTATGCTTCGTGCTGTAACGTTTGACAGCGATGCGGCTCTGACGTATGTGGAGTATGCGCGTACAAAGCTTCTGTTTCTGGAACAGACCCGCGTGGGATTCAAGCCAGCGGAATTAATAGAATTGATTGTAGGATCTATAACTGATCAAAACGTCCGTCAGTCATTGTTAAATGGGGGTTACAAGTCGACTTCTGACTTACTGGTTGGAATCACGCAGTTTGCGAAACCGGTTAAACGGAAGGACGGCGAGGATCGAGCGTCGAACTACCGGGCTAGCAGAAAGCGGTGTTACATTTGCGACGAAGTTGGCCATTCTCAATATGACTGCCCGAAAAAACCGAAACCGAGTGCGAGTGAAGATACGTCGAAGATGACGGTTGTGTGTTCCTATTGTTCAAAGAAGGGGCACGAAGAATCTCGGTGCTGGGCTAAGCAGCGGGTGCAGAACGGTCAACAGGGTCGAGCGGAGAGACGTTAATTTGAATCAGGTGTTGGACAATAAGGTGACTCCCGTGCTCCTAAAGGATACTTTGGTGTATTGTTTAGTGGATGTCGGCGAGGCTGTTCGCAAGTGGTGTGATTGAGTGGAATCAATAATCGATAAATTTTCTACTACTGAACGATTAAGTCTGGTTACTCTCGCGTTGAACATTTGGAAATTTATTGTGCGTGCCATTTAAAATGTATTATGGTGCAGTGAAATGTTGCGAGAATGGACATTGTTCGAAGCCTGCAAAATTATTTGTGGGAATCGAGGCCTTCAAGGAAAGCGCTGCCGTGATTCTGCGATGCGGGATGTATCTTGCTGTTTCGTTTTGAACGAGAATATGGAGGCGCTGATACTGGAGCGAAGGAGAGAGCTGCCAGGGAGCGTTGACAGCAAAGGACACCTGAGGTGGAGAGGCTTGGGAAAGCAACGATGGTTTTGATTTTGGTTGTACGGGAATGTAGTAGCCAGAGTGAATGGTCTACGTTTCGTAAGTACCAGGGAAATGACGATAGAGGTGATTGAAAGCTGTTTGGTGAGTGTGCACCATTCTTGTTGATTTGATTATGCTTTGTAAAAGACAAAGAGGGAAAATAAAATATGGTTATAAAACATGGAACTGAGGTCTGTTTTATTGTCGCGAGGGTCGCGTACCGACGGCCGGCGAAGGGTCGCCATTGTTCAACGGGGCTTTACTTTTGGTAGTAAAGAATAAGAGTCAGAATGACCGAGCGGTTAGTCGGTTATTGTTATTGTTCAGTTTAGAAGCAGGTCTTAGCTGTTGTAATTTGTACTGAAAAAAGCTACCTGTAGACGACATTATTGATTTGGTTTCTATTTTGGTAACTAAGTAGGTGAGCACTGCTTAAATTTGTTGGTTTGTTTTACCTGATGGAATTTTACCTGGTAACAATTTTTAGATTGTTGGAATGAGTGGTAAAGTCCAGGTTGTATTTAAAGGTCGTCTGCATTGATGGAATGATTCGACGTTGGAAAAGAATGTTATTGTTAATTGTCCTGATGAACCGTGTTAGCGGTTGGAAGAATGAGAATGCACAGTTTGATTGGTTGACTGGGAAAGGTGATTTTTGGTTGATATTGTCTTGTAAGACATTGTGAAGAGACGAGACCTGTGTGGTTGTTTCTATTATTTTGTGATCGGCGGTAGCGATAACAAGATATGCATTGTGTGCTGGTCTGTTATCGTGGCGACGCCTGAGTATAAAAGTGTTCGGAAATAACGTATGAAAAGCGGCAATTGTTGTGTGTACGAAATAGAGTAACGCTATGAGTTCGAGGGAGATCTTTATCATGGGTGTCAATGATGCTGTGAGTTTGGTACAAGTATCCCTCGAAGGACCGCGTTTGAAAGGTATACAAATTGCGGACGCAGAATAGAGGACGTTATGATTCCGATGGGAACTCTGTTGAGTTATGTGTTTTGTTAATGTGGTTTTTGAAGCGCCTTTTGCGTGGTTGCTTCTCGAGAGCGCGAAGCAGGTCAGTCCGGCCGTGTTAGCGTCAGTTTATGTTTAAAGAAAGAAATAGGGCTGAATGGTGGAGTGCTATTCATTCAGGGTTAATTTATGGTAGGAGCTTAGGTTACGGGTGGTCAGAGAGACTGTTTTGAGGATATGCAATCTGGGCGACAGACGATGGCTGGTGGCTCGTCGCCATTCAACTATCGAATGTCCTAAGATTGACTAATTTATGATAGGTCTAGAGTGTGAGTGAATGGGTCCAAACATCCTGTCGGCGGGCGGTGACTGTTGACTACGTTGGGTCTTTCGGTTATCGGTTGTCGAAGGATGAACTGTTTAAAAGGAGAGAGAATGATGAGAATGTACAAGCGGCCCGACGCCGTATTGTTAATGAATAGGGACTCTGTTCCTCTAGGATCTGGCCACGGAGTGGGGAAGGCTATGCCTTTTGGTAAGAGGACTGTGATGAACCCCACAGCACTTACCCCAGAACCTTGGAGCTTATCAGTCGATTCTTGAGTTTTTGGGCGAATATATCTTGTTATAAAAAGTGACGCTAACAGACGCAATAAGTCGAGTCAGGTCCCTCTCGGACTCGGCCACGTCCCAGGGAGGGGTGGCGTTGGCGGTCAGTCTTGACATCGCCAACGCCTTTAACTCCCTTCCCTGGGGGCGTATCGGGGGGGGGGGGGCCACTCGCTGACCACGGAGTGCCCCTCTACGTGAGGAAGGTCCTAAGGGACTACCTGAGGGACAGGTGGGATGAATATCCGGGCAGAGGTGGCCGGTTGTGCACGAGGGAGGTTGATCGTGGTGTCCCACAGGGGTCAGTCCTGGGCCCCATGTTGTGGGACATCGGGTACGATCGGGTGCTGCGGGCTGCCCTCCCAGACGGCGTCAGTTTGACGTGTTATGCCGATGACACGCTGCTGATGGCCGTCGGGAGGGATTGGACGAGGACCATCCGTCTAGCGGAGACGGGGCTGACCTCCGCCGTCGATGGCATCCGGGGACTGGGGTTACAGTTCTACGAAGACGTTCTTCGCCGGAAGGAGGCATTGGAGCTGGATCGGGAGTTAACCGATCCCGCCCGCCGTGAAAGACGGAGGGTTATGGCTCGCCGGCCGCGTTCGCGTCCGCTGGCGAGGTCCCCCCCCTCCCGCGGTGTAAAAGCTGTGACGGTCCGAGGGGCGATTGGAGGTGCCCCCCTCCCGCCTCCCGGATGACTGTCACCGCTATCCCAGTAGACGGGCGGCCCTGCTGTGGGAGGATTATGTCCTCTTGGTATCCCGCAGGGCTGCCCGACAGCCGGAAACGGCAATGTGTATGGACGAGACGCGGGCTCGCTGGCCTCGTCTGCCGGCAAGTTCTCCCCCTCCGGCTGTGTGAATGGCTGACGAACCCGAGCGTTACCCCCGGCGCGGCCCTGTGCAATACGGTGGAGTCCCGGAGGGTCCCTCTGACCCTCCCGAGGATGGGGCTGTAATGGCCGGGCGTGGGGAGGCACCGGAAGCTGTCTCCGGAGTTCACGGGGCCTCCCCTACAAGCGCCGAGGATATGTAACCGGGGTGGTTTTAGTCGGTCAAAATCCGACACTACCTCCTGCTCTCCCCCTGGGCAGGAGGTGTCTTTGGAAGATTTCCACCTCGAAAAAAAAAAAGATTGGTTAGGTTTGGTTAGGTTTGAAAAAGTTGTTTGCATTACAAATCATCGAAATCAGAGACTGAGTAGCAGTGGTGGGTCGCGTATAGGCACTGTGGAACTGCAATCCCCCTATTTCCACTTGATATTATCGATAACATTTAATATAATGAGTCTTTTCTTCTTTAATCCTTTCTTTATATTTGTACAATATATAATCCTTAAGCTTAATTGTCAGTAGCGATCCCCCAGTTTATGAAAAAGATACAAAAATCTTTGTATGGAACTGTGCGCTTCACAGTTACAGTGGCGCGGCATGGTGTTTGGCTGTTTTGCGCATGCGCACATAGGAAGCTGTGAGGGAGAGAGAGCTATTGTGGCGACTCGCCTACGCACCATTGGCGGTGGAGTCGCGGATTTTTCTCATCGCGATTCCCGCCAGGAGAATTCGCATTTCCGCCGCACTCAACACCTTGGCGCTGCTCTCGCCCAGTGGAGTCAGAGAGACGTCTTGCGCTCTCGCAATGATTGGTTGAACGCTCTCGGCCAATCAAGGGCGGCAGGATCGGCCAGGAAGGAGGAAAGTTGCTTCCTGAATTCAAAAGCGTCGCTTGGGAAGCCATTCCTTGCGAAAGCGTCCTTTTGGGCTGTTCTTTGAATTTTGTGACTTTGTTTACGTTTTTTTCACCGTTTACTTTTCGTTACTTTTTAATAAAGTCTAATCGTTTTTTCACGTTTTTAAATATATATATATGTGTGGTTATTTCTTACGGAGTCCCCCACAAACTATCGCTCCCGTAGTGCCACCTAGCGATGCGCACCATCGACTAACTTAAACTATCGACTAATTACTATTTACAATTTGTTAGTAACGATTACCAATTACTATTTGTTAGTAACGATATACTATCGACTATTTAGTCGATAGTTTCCAGTCGACTGAAATTTCGCTTATTGGTTAGGTATGGAGTCTGAACTATGTCATGAAATATTGGTGTATTTACTTTTTGTAAATTTATTAGTTCAAAATTAGAATTTCAGAAATATAAAAGGTCGACACGTTTCTTTTTTAACGATTACTAATATTTCAATTTGTCATAAACTATTTTATTTTGGCACTTTGGCAATTTCGCTCCTAAATTATTATCGCTATCGATAGTTATATTTATATTGTCGATCATCGGTTCGATATCACTAGACATTAACCCTAGTTAACGCGATAGCGTAACACAGTAAATAGCTCTGTTACGCTATCGCGTTAACTAGGGTTAATGTCTAGTGATATCGAACCGATGATCGACAATATAAATATAATTATCGATAGCGATAATAACTTAGGAGCGAGATTCGAAGCCGGATGAGCATACGCGCGATAAATAAAGCTGTACATTATTCAAGTACCAGCAATAGGTTGTCCAACAAAAGGGAAACTCGGAGCATTTGGACCTTAGAACACTTCACTTGGAAGATACTAAAGGTTATTTATTACGGAGCATAAAGAATTGGCTAAAGTCTATTGAATCACGTACGACCTCCGGAGGTTGTCAAGCCCCACGATATCCTGTTCTGGCCGCCACATGTTCTACCGCTGAACAAAAGGACCTCTCAAGAGCCACTCGACTCTTCAGCGCGCTTTCTCCGACCCTCGCGCGTTTTTCCTCAGCTTTCCCGCGTTTTCCCCAAATACGCGCGTACCCTGACGCCCTTACCGAGAAGCGTAGCATTGCCACCTCCACGCGCCCAAGGACGAATAGAAACTCAACAAGAACCAACCCCATTGGACGAGGACGATTTCGAAGGAGGACCAAGGAACTCAGGAAGAGGAACCAGAGCTGTAATGGGAAGAAGAAGAAGCCTCGCACATCAGAAGATCTACTACAGTCGCGCAGACAAGATCAACTAGAGTCGCACTCAGATCAACTTGTACAAATCAATACTAGTTCTTGCAATAAAACAGTAAATCTTTACAAAAGTCTTTATAAAAGTTGGTGTTCTTTGAATATTCCGCGCTTTTCCACAAGCAGAGCGGTTCAGCGCTCCACGGGCAACCGAACCTACACAAAGTCCCCATATCCCACCAATCGCGACGCAACAGCTCGATGGTCCAAAGTCCAAACGACTAAACCAGTCGTTAGTCGATAGTTTTAAAAATCAGTCGACTGAAAATAGTAGTTGGGTACTACCGATTTATCGATAGTTTTTAGTCGATCGCTAGTTGCAGCCGCGGCGCGCTCGTCTATACCCTGTTGCGAATTTGTTCAGGGGAAATTCTTTAATGAACTTAAATACAATAAACGTGTTATCGCCTTCGTAGCTTACGATAGATTGAAAGTTCAGAAGCTCACTTTCAACTTTAAACATTAAAACATTTTGCAGTTTGGTTTCTCGCCAATTAAAATTAACGTTAGTTTAACAAATTAATTAAAACTAATCCTATTGGCTGATATTTTAGATTGACAGCTAATCAATAAATTACGAGCATTTAACGCCAAAGCAATGCAATTAATGACATTTAATCAATTAAACAAATTCCATCCGCATTGCTTTGACTTCACACATTGCAATTTGAATTCCCCGCGCGTTGGTTCGCACAACGCTCGATAGAGGGAGAATATAGCAAATTGAAGGTGGACACAACAACCATCTTAATGTGCTTTGTTATGATTGGATAAGTTCACAAATCCATAACCAAACATTCGTAATTTTGTAAAGATACCGCTTACAATTAGGAGCAAATAAATCATTCGTTGTGTATGCAGTTAAGTTTTAAGGCGAATATTCATCTCTACATTTATTTCGACAGTATTCTGTAACATAACAATGCCGAATGAAATAAAGGTATCTCTCAAAGAGGCTCGTGAAATGTTTAAAGAAAATAAGTATGCAGATGTCATCAGAAAGTGTAAAAAAGTATTAAAGGCAGATCAAAACAATTATGGTGCACTTGTATTACTGGCAGCTGCAATGCGAGAAATCGAAGAATACAAAGTGCAAGTGCCATTAGTTCTCCAAAAGGCTGTTCAAATTCAAACGGATAATCCATTAGCCTGGCAAGGATTAATAGCCTATTATGAAAAGAATTTGGAGAATCACGATTGCTGTAACAAGCTGATACTGGCCTATTGTAAACTTTTAGAAATACACAGGTAATAAATATATCTATATTGCGTAAACTATATACAATGCCTCAAAAATTTGATCGCAAGTACTATTATCTTTCATGAATGAGAAACATGAACAGGTCTGAAACCAAAGAAAAGCTTATACATAGCAGATTAATTAATTTTGAATTTTCAAACAGCACCTGTTGAATATATTGCTCTTCTTAGTTAAAATATCCTATCTAGCATTTTGAAACATGTAAGAAAACTGAAATTTTATTATTTTCTTTGTGCCATCGTAGTTTTTCTTTATCCAATTAAAAGAATCTAGTAATTGTTTCAAAACAGCATATACAGTAGATTCCAGTTAAAAGGGACGCCGGTTAATCGGGACCGCCGTTTATTCGGGACAGATACTGAAGAACGGAAATAAAAACTATTGGTTTTGACTGCCTGTTGAAATTCGCTTTTTTGGGAATTCATCTGGCTAGATGTGTCCCTATTAACCGGAATCCACTGTATATAAGTCATTGTGGTTGGTATACCAGCAGATAATTTATTACTAATGTAGCAGTTAATGAGATGTTTCATGTAGGATATTTTCATTTACTAATGAAAGTCAGATACAATATTTCAACAAGCAAATACTATGAGTTGGTCTTCGCATCTTAACCCTCCGACAGTGGTGACTCGGGCACCGAAAACGGAGTCATTTTGACTCACACCAATATTTCTCTACCACATATTCACGAGCCCCCAAACCGTCACCGATATTGTACTAACCAGTGACGGTTTTTTGTCCTTAGACCCTCATCGATACATTGTATTCTATTCGCTTTGCGTTCAGGCATTTTTTTCTTTACTACTTATTGGAGAAAATTATAATTTCGTGAATATTAGTAAACATTATTTTTATTATAAATTTGTATTGCTACATGGAATACATTTTATAATTTATTCAATGATTCTTCAGAAATGTAGATGTCTTCCGGAAAATCACCAAAAAGAACTTGTTTATTTATTCGTAACACAGACATTGCGTTAATAAAAACAACAAAGAAATAACAAAAAAAGAAGTTTCTTTGGCAACGTATAAGACTCAAGTGCAACTGAAACCTATCGAGGAATTCGAAGAGAGGTTTCTTTAAGTCGCTGGTCGTTGCAAGAATAATCCCTCGCTGCACATTTGTTTCCATTCAGCCAACCGAGTTCTGGGTTTTTCGTATTTTGGGGGTACCACTAAAAAGGTCCGCTCGCGCCTAACACAAACAGCTCCGTCACTGTGTGCGTATCGGTCTCCAAACCAGTGACTCCGACATCGCTGTCGGAGGGTTAAATTAAACTTAAACAGTTAACTAACCAATTTTATGTTCCTTGCAATACTATGCAAATCGTGTTCATGTTGTAACTTATAACCGCCCTTTAAAAACACAATATGGTAAATAATAGGTTCCTTGGTAATCAGCTAACGTTTTGTTTGGTAGGTCTGTGCTGATAGTATTATAGCTGATAGTAGTATAGGTAGATCTCAATTAATGCGATTCGAAATAGAGCACGTTTCGATTTAGTGTGAATTATAAAATAATACCAGGGCACATTTCATGCGAAGAAAAATTCAGTTAATTCGAGGTTCGCAAGACTTCTTTTATTCGGTATAATAGAAGCATTTGTAGAAACATTTAGTCCTTCATTTTAACTGTCTGTACACTTCTTATGTTCTGTAGAGACTTTGTGTAAACTGTATCTGAACCTCCTCTGTTACACAGCTATGGTACAACGTGTCAAACTCCTTATTCTACATGTGCTGCATATTTTTGTTTGCGTTCCTTATTAGTAAACTTTAATTCGTTTCAAGAGCTTTAGTGCAAATATGGTTGTACATAAACATGCTTATGCCACTATAATTTAATAAAATACGTATGAAAAGGTATATTTAAAAGTTTTTATTTTATATTTTCTTCAAATTGGAACTAATTACTGTATTTGAAGTATTCAAACAGTGGATTCAAACAATTCGAATAATGCAACCAATTTCTGAGATTTATTAGTCGCACTCATCGAGATCTACCTGTATGTATTACAATAAAATGTTGCATCTGCATTTCCTAAACTAAACTTAGTTGGTGATACATAGGACATTATAGACTAGTCAAACCATTTGAAAAACAGTTAGGATGAATAAATTAGGCTGCTTCTAGACCTCTCTAAGCACATATGGCATTCTAACTGTACAGTAAAGTCTCTATACATATAACCGAAAGCCTCGGGACTGAACGTTCGGTTATATCGGATACATCCTACATTGTTTGAAATTTGCCGACAGCGTCGAACGTAGAAAAGGACAGCGAGTAAACAAAAAGGACCGAGCAGCCAAGCCAAAACAAAACGCAGCGTATCGGTGAAACAATACTAATGCAACGATGAAACTTTTTTTTTTTTTTTTTTTTTTTTTCATAAAACTTTATCCAACAGATTTGTGTCATTTTTATAATTAAAATAAATCCAAACTCGATATAATTTGGACTATATTTACTGTACCATATTACATTGAGGTCCACTCATTATCACGTTCACTTATGCAGCGTACCTACAGTCGTGGACTTTCGCACTATAGAAACTTCACTCCAGGTTCGCGATATATGTACATATGTACTATGTACATAAGTTTAAGAACCATCGAAAATTTAGCACAGGTGCTAAATGATAGTTTTTTATTTATCCGTAGATCAAGAATTTGAATAATAATGAAAGATAAGTCATTACTATTCAATATTTTCCAAATTATGTAGTGTTTGGTCTCATTTTAGTCAGAAAAATGTCACAAATTTATCGGTAAAAGTTGTATAAAAAAAGAACTGAAAATAAAAATATTGGTATTGCATTGGTATGTTAAACAGTGTACTAGGCCTTTGATCTTTGCCGAAAGCCACGCCCGCAGCTTCTCTTTTCTTTTCACTACCTATCCTTTTCTGCGGTCAAAACTTATTACCGTTAATTAAGCCACTAAATATCGTCCAAATTAAATCGTGTTTGGTATCATTTTAATCAGAAAAACGTCAGCCATGCTGTGTAAAAGTTTCATAAGAAAACGTTCAGAAATAGCAAAGTTTCATCGTTGAATTAGTATTAGCTCACCAATATACCCGATCCTGGATCACGTGACATTAATTGACAATCGACTGTTGGACCCCTCGAGGGGTATACCCCCCAGTAATGGGGATGAACTCTTCGGGTATATCGGATACCATTTTTTCGATTATATGGAGACATTACTGTATTCAAACATTAAAAGACGTATGGAATTTGAAATAGTTCAACATATCTTGAAAAATGAAAAAATACTAGATATGACTTTGTAAATAAGGAGGGCAGTATACTGGTACCACATTAACTCTCTGGTTAAGGGCTACTTAAATGCAACACAAAAGTTCTGTCAGTTTGTGAGTTAGCATGTCAAGTGGCACTCAGGCCTATACGTTTCGGAGACTTGTAATGTCCTTCTCTATGAATGACTAGGCCCTTGACATTAACTATAGTAAATACAGGAAACAGGGGGTTAAAAAGTGAGAGCCAGCTTGGTATGCGATCAATTTTTGTAGTTGTTTATCCTTTTAAACTGATGACCCATTATTTGATTGTATTTATTTTTTCAGTGATTCTAAGTTTACATACATTTTGAATAAAATCTCAGAGCTTCCTGCACAATTTAAGGATACCGCAACCTTAACGCGATGCATTGAACATTTAAGCGAACTTAAACAAAAATTGGGCAGTGATAAAGTGAAACTAATTGATAAAACACTTGGGTGGATATTAGTAGATAATTATCATAAACTAGAGAAATATCAAGATTTATTAGAAAGTATATTTAAA
Source organism: Nomada hirtipes (assembly GCA_951802735.1). Lineage (NCBI taxonomy): Eukaryota > Metazoa > Arthropoda > Insecta > Hymenoptera > Apidae > Nomada > Nomada hirtipes. The sequence continues at coordinate 2,885,184 of OX637929.1, read as the reverse complement.
TCTATAATTGATGATCTTGATACAGCTGATCAGCAGAATATTTATAGAAAATATTTAAAAATATTATACAATAAAGGCGAATTAATTGTTCTAATTCATACAGCTATAAATATGCATCATATATTTCCTCAGGATGTGTTACCATTAGGTGAGTATTCAAAATATTGTACTAATTTTAATAAGCAAATGATAATAATAACAACAAGGAAGTTTAAGTGACATTATAAATTTGTGTTCACAAAATTTTGTACAGCCAGATTTGTTTTTAAATGTATTCCAGATAGGTACATAAGTTTTCAAATTCTTTTAAGACTAGAACTAAACCCGCCAAAATGATAGTTACAGATTTCCTACTTTAACATTATTAAAATCATATATGTAGCTATTGTTGCAGACATTTATGATGACTTTCACTAAGACAGACCAGTAGTTACATATCTTGGTTAAGTTCCACTGAATCACTTTCCTTTCTACAATCTTTTTAACATATACCTAAATATACCGAAACCTGTTAGTGGTTCTAGTATTAAATGATATACAATAGCTGACATATACTTACTATCTCTCCTATCAACATGAGTTTTTCTTGCTGGTAATGTTATATAAGAAGAACATTAGTTAATTTTTACCTGTGATTTTTTAGAACATATACAATGTATATGCTAATGTACATGCAATGTAAATTTATAGACAAGCTGTCCTAGAATTACTTATTTCATATGATTTATGGCCATATCATTAATATGATCATATGCATCATGAGATTGTGAATGTGCCGATATGTTGTACAGTCTTGTGACAAGCTCCATTAGTGACACCCAAATGGGGGAAAACATTCTGACACGTTAGACTTTCTTTTTTAAGGGGGCCGACTCCAGGCGCTATGACCGGCGTGCATGCACTCACACAACAACGGAAAGCATGCACGTATACGCCATGCGCGACAGAGAGACCCGTTTTATAATTTTTGAACTGTTGTCTCGATAATTGCCTTAATGAAACTTTCGCGGATATAGAACACACGGGTAGACTTCACCACAGCCCTAAAGATATATTTGAACGCCAATAAACACCATTCGTTGAGAAGAATAGTGTTTCTGAAACTGGCAAGCTTGAGACAGACAACGATGTAGGCAACAAGATGGCTGCAGACATCTTGACACATTTCACATTTAGCAAATATTTGACGATTTAATGGTGTATTCACTGCTCAAACAACCTTTAGGGCTTCCTTGAACTAGCACAAGATGACAGAAAATCGATTTTTCACAATATATCACTCCTGGAAAGCGGAGAATGTAAAATACGATTTGCACGCATCCGACGTAAGAATAGTTCAATGATTCTCCGTCGGTGGCGTTTATGGTACATTGTAGTGAATATGAGCACGGTACCGGCAGGGTCGATAAAAATGCAAATGAGTCGGTAAATGTAAGTTGTAATTTCACACAGACACCAGTACGGCATAGTTGCCGGCACGTATCAAGATCTCTGTCACGCTGTTGTCACATCTGTTACAATTATAACATAAGCATCAACTACAATTACAATTATAACATAAGCATTCGAGCCGCTGCAAACTTTTCTGTAGGTTCGAGTCCCCTTGGGCTATATTTCTTTACATTAATTTTTTTTCCATTACTAAGCATATGACAATGATCAATATTTGTTTACAAATGTTGTAAAAATATTTGTTAAGTACTTTAATTTAATATACTGTGGGATATGTTGATGGGAGTTACGAAAAGAGACAGTGGAATAGCATTCCCTTCAATACTTGAACTTGTCTTTATTCACTCGTCGTGGTACACGCTCGCGATGCTCGCGACAGCTCGTACTCGATTCACTCTGACTCTCGCACGCATCATCCACTCCATATATTCTCTCACTTGCAGCTTGCCTCTCATTCTATTCCTCATTCGTTCTCACTCATTAGGACCCACACCGACACACACATCCTTGCCACGTGTCACAGGTCGACCACGGGTCACCATGCACTCAAGGTTTCTCGTGCATTCCCAGAAAGCATTCGCTCTTCCCTAGAAATAAACATTCGCTCGACGTTTCAACTAACACTCTTCATTCGCACCTCACGCTACATTCGATACTTCCTGTCACACTACGGTTTCGACTTAAACATAAGGCGGAGACGTGGCGCCGGCTTATCGCCGCCACAATACGTAAATACGAAGTTGAAGCGCTTTTTTCTACCGTTTTCTTCCCATGTATCTGGCCAATTATGGAACTGTTTGATATTTCTAACATTTGGACGTGTATACACGTCAATCCAAAGCTCGAAATGTGTAACTCAAAAATTTCAATCATTTGGTGGTATGTTTCATTTATATTACCAATAAAGCTATGTTAATATATGTGAAATATATTAACTATATTATACAACAATAATATAATTGTAATATAGTTAAAATATATGTAAGATTATCGAAGGTTCTTGAATAGGTTTTCAAATGATTATGTGGGCGTGTATGTGTTAAAAAGTTATTTTGTTTAGCTCTCACGACCGTAGTCTGTACAAAACAATGTCACCATGGTCCTTTTTGACCATTTTATGCTTCGCTCGAATATTAGTCATATGCGTTATCAAATCTATTAAATAGTCTCCATACGATTGTAACTTTTCGCCCGTTGGAAAAGAACTTGGTTCTCGAGCTGGTTTTCCAAAAATTAGTTCATACGGAGTGAAATTTGTTGCTTCATGAACGGATGTATTGTAAGAGAACATTGCGAATGGTATTAATAGATCCCAGTCTTCGTAATTATCCATATAATGCTTGAGGTATTCAGTGAGTATGATGTGACTTCGTTCCAATGATCCGTTGGTTTGCGGTCTGTATCCCGAGGTTGTAATTTGTTTGATTTTAAATATTTCAGATAAATTTGTCATAAGGTTTCCAATAAAACTTGTTCCCTTATCTGTCAGTATTGCGCGAGGTGTACCATAGATTGCGATGAAATGTCTGACAAAAGCATCTGCAATAGTAGCAGCCCGAATATTTGGTATTGCTACTGCCATGCAGAACTTGGTTAAATTATCCTGCATAGTGAGAATGTATCTATTTCCGCTGGGTGTAATTGGTAAAGGTCCCACTGTATCTAAGGCAATTTTATCGAATGGTCCCATAGGTGTATCGGTAATCAACATAGGCTGACGCGTTTTTGCTCGAACTAATTTTTATTCTTGACAACTTTGGCATTTCCGGATGTAATCTTGAATTTCGTTGCGCATTTGCGGCCAATGGAATTTGGATCGGATGCGTTTATATGTCTTCGTTATTCCTTTGTGTCCTCCAACTAAACTATCATGAGCTTCGCAGATTATTTCTTGCCTATCTTCTATGGATGGTGTGGTGATGATACAATTGCATAAACTAATCTGTTGAGCTGTTCCAGTGAAAACTTCTTCTAATAGCTTGAGAAAATCGTTGACTGGCAATTTATGAAGATCTCCGGTTCGGAATGATTTAATCTGATATTGTTGTAAAGTGTCTTTAAGGATTTTTAATCCTCCGAGAATGTCTACTCTTTTAATATTATCATAAAAATGATCGGAAACTACTATACTGAAAGATTTATACAACCCATTATCTAACGTTACCCAGTGTCCTTTTTCCGGTCGCTTTGCTAGAAGATCTTGTTTGTTTATTATTTCGGTATCCTGTAGTTGTTTCCCAACGGCGGTTTGTAAATTGCAGTCGGCAGATATGAAATGTACACAGTGTCCTTCGTCAGTCGTGAGAGTGTTTCAAGTGGTGGTGATTCTGTGTGTTTCTTTTGGTAAAGCTTTTTGCAAATCGTCTCCATCAGTTGAATCTTCAAAGTCAGTACAGTGAAGAATGGGTAAGGATCAAGTGTGTGGTCGAAGACCTCACGTCGAGTTGACCTGCTGCCAGGTAGCTGTCCTACACTTGCTCTGGTTATGGTGTCTGCACTGAACTGCACTGAACTTCATCCATAATTCGTGATGATACTTGCGGTGTACTAATTAAATCTTGATGAATATTTCTTGCATTTTCTATTACAGTATTTTCAAGCGGTTCCTCAAAAGATATTAAATCGTTGAATATCGTCTGATCCTTGTCCAAAGGAAAGATTTGTGTAGAATTTGCTGCGAGTGAAAAACTGTTTATGGTTTCCTGGCGTTCATCTGGCATTGTTACCTCTTCAGATAAGCTGGGAAAAGATCGGTTTTTATCTATAATTGGCGAGTGTTGAACCTTTCGTATGCAGCCTGTTCTGTTTCATCTGAGCTGCTACTGTCCCGGTACTTGGGTCGGTTTTCCCTATCTCGCATTCTTGCATTCCCGTGGAATAAGTGGTAAACAGACCGAAGTAGGGTTACGCGACAGAGCGTCTGCGTTTTTGTGTGTCTTTCCAGATTTATGAACAACCTGGTACTCATACTCCAAAAGTCTGAGATTCCACTTCATGAGTCTGGAAGTCGGATCCTTAACAGGACGTAACCAAACAAGCGGTCTATAGTCTGTAATGAGGGTGAATTTGGTTCCATAGATATAAGGCCTAAAGTATCTTACGGCGTAAACCATTGCCAAACATTCCTGTTCCGTAGCTGAATAATTCCTCTCGGGTTTATTTAGACTACGAGACGCGTAGGCAATCGGCAGGTCGTTTCCTATCTCTCCCGGACTGTGAGTACGGCCCAGATAGCATATTCGGATGCATCTGTTGTAACAATGAATGGTTTATCGAAATCTGGATACTGTAAAATGGGTTGTTGACACAATTCGCTGGGTAATTGTTTGCAACTCTGATCTTGTTCTTCTGTCCACTTGAATTTGATGTCTTTCCCTTACAAGTTAATTAGAGGTTTTGCTTTCAAAGTGAAATTAGGTACGAATCTTCGGTAATATCCTACAAGTCCTAGGAATTGCTGAATATTCTTCTGCGTAGTTGGTGTAGGAAAATTAATTTTCTAGGATCAGGTCTGACTCCATCTTTTGAAATAATGTGTCCTAAATATGCAACTTCCTTCCGTAGGAATTCACATTTATTGGTCTGAAGGGTTAATCCATGATCTTTAAGGCGATTTAATAATTTTTTAACTTTAATATTGTGTTCTTGTAACGATGAAGCGTATACTACTATGTCGTATGGAAAATATTCTTCATACGTAACAACTCTGTACATTTCCATTCATGCCTACATTCGACCTCAGCCATTCCCCCCCCCCTCTCATTCGTATGCTAACAACATAGAAAATAAGGGGCACGGTTCTGCAGGTCATCGCTGCTCGCCTGCAGAACATCTGTGTCCCAGGTAGCCCGGTCAAAAATGCCCTGTGCCCGGACGTTGGGCGCTTCGCACCCCTACATGATTTATGCATAATTAACGGAAATACAATCTAAGACAAATACAACGCATACACACACACACGTGCGCGATCGTATAACCTTGTTTCTCTATTTCTTGTTTGATTTCCTCTGTTGATATTGAGTGGTGCAGGTTTCGTAGTACTACTCTGTAGGCTCTTTCCTCTTTAATTTGATATGTATGATACACTATTTTATCTTCTTGGAGCTTTTTCATTAATTTCCTCTAGCAGTCTGGGGTAGTTACATTTATTTCAATCGTTTCATTTGATAGGGTACCATACAATTCCTTGCATCGGTATTGTTCTTTATCTATCGTTAGGGTTATACAAAATATAATCAATATTTTTAGTACGATTCTGTTTCTGACAAGCTTATCTCTGAGGATCCTTCGTAAGAATTGGGCGGTAATTCTTCAACTGATTCATGTGTTATTAAAAACTCTTGAAGTTCAGTCAAATCACATCTGCTTATTGTAGTAGACTTTCGTCAGTGTACTGCTACAGTAGGTGTTCCGCGAGGGCAATGGGGCACCACACCGCGCCGTTAAGACCGGCCCAGTTGATGGTCCCTGACGTTTTTGCTAGGATATGATTTATGAAATGTACGTGCTACCTAAAGCAAAAAATATCGTATTATTAAATATTATGTCGTATCAAAACATTTAACACTGGAAGCTGCACCTTGGAAGTTATTTATTACTGACGAAATCTTGGTTCTAATGGTTGAACATATGTGTACAAATAAAGAAATCGCCAAACAAAGTGTAAAGTATAAGAACCAGTACTTTGTATGTCCAACATACCAACAAAATTCATACCAACAGAATATGTGTCAACACAAAAAAGGATAGCAGGCGCCTCGTCGTACCCAAAACGCTCGTATGTCCAGGTAACTGGTAACACTAGCAATAACTCGCCAACAGGTGTACAGTAGAACTAAATGCGCACAAATTCAGAAGCACCTACACAACTAAACGAAATTGTAAAAGTAAATAAGTAACAGTCACAACAAATCTCAATAATGCTACAACTTCTGACAGAACATATCATGTATTCACTACAAAAGAAAAATACGCAGTAATGCACATAGTGCAGACGAATTTGCAATGGTTTACAACGTCGGTTGCTAGAAAGAATTCAGCTCGCGCAATAAAGTAGATGTAATATTTGTGGGATCGGTTGGAAGGTATTTCAGGATATCTTTAATATAAAACAGTTTATTATAGGTTATACCTGCGGTTGCTCTCAATACCCTTCTTTTCTCGCTCGTTCGCTTTTCCCTCCCTTTTTTTCTTCGCCACATCCGCCACCTCGCGGGTCTCTCTTATGCTACGCCCACCTCCCAAGACGCGCACACACATCGCAACATAATCCTCGCAGGACTCGCCACCACATATTACTATCCGAAACCCATCAAACTGAAAAATCTCACTATAAAATTCCATTATATGTATACTTATTATGGAACAATGCACTCAAGTTGGAAAGCACATGAATGAACTAGTATAGTTATCACGAACTCGCTTAAATTCATGGCGTTGCAACCCTACCAAACCAATAGCATTCAAGCTACTTGCATTAAAGTCTACACCACAAAAAAACCTATGACAATCACAGCTATACAGGATGTCTCACTTGATTTTGACATCCTGATTATCTCGGTATTTGTTAATCTTAGCGAAAAATGTTTCAGAGTAGAGTTGTATGGTGTCATGTCGCGCATCTTTTGGTCTTATTAGTTTTTTCGGGAGTGGACGCGTAAAGGTCACTTGAAGGTCAATTTTGTTTTTCTAAATGGAATTATGTATTTTTTAATGTATCAATCGATGCAGCTCGACAGTCGTTATAAAAAAGTATTAAACTATTTATATTGAAAAGTTAATAGTTTAGGAAATATTTAAATCTAAATAATATATATACATTCCCTGTATAGTGTCCGCCTAATCATCCTATAAACACCTTGGAATGGGACAAGCTTTTCAATACGTATGCTGGAAAATATTTGATAACGGGAGACTATAATGCAAAACATTTACACACTGGGGTTCAAGATTAATCAGAACAATAGGCCAAAACCTCAATAATCAAATTACAAAAAGGAACCTGCACGTTGTATCCCCGGGAAGGCCAACGTACTGGCCTATTGATCTCGCAAAAAAACCTGACCTACAAGACTTTGGTATAACAAATATTCGTACCCATCAATTCACCGTTTCGGAAGCACTAGACTTGACATCCGATCATACGTCTTTTTGTGGTATACCTTCCTAACATTTGGTCCATTATGTCCACGCGAGATTTTGTTTTATTATAATAGTGTATAATGTCGGGTTTACTCTTTGGCCCCGAAACTGCATTACTTGCACGCGTTGACGATAATAATATGACCGCTTTTTCTTTCTTGGGTACATACGAGCAAAGCGTAATAGTTTCGTGGAACCCAAATAACGAAGAATACTCTTCACGAGTCTTGGTCGGTGCCATTTCTTTCGGAATATACTTTTTCAGTTTCCAGGACAACAAATTCTTTGCTAGTGGAAGTGTTGTAAACAAATTATCCACAGCAATATTTCTACTAGACCCATTATAAGCGATGACCAACTCTTTTACTGCCCGTTCACCCTGATTTATTTCGCGACCCGAAGTACTTTTCCCAACAGAAATTTGTTCACATATAGGATAATAATTTATCGAATCGCATAGCCACCAGACTTGGATGCCATATTTATCAAGCTTCGATAGTATACATTGCGTGGATCTAGTTGTACCTCTATAGGGAAAGAGTTGTTCATCAGCTGTTAAATTCTCCGACGGACGATATGGTTTTGACAAATTTGCGTTTAGCATCTGCCATATATCCCGAACTGGAACAGCCTTATCATGAGCTATTCTTTCTTCTCGAGTATTTGCGTCGTCAAATCGAATAAAACGCAATATACTACCAAATCGATTTACACCCATAGCTGCCCTGTATAATGGATAGGAAGTGGTCTTCATATGTCATATATGGTCCATGTTAGAGTTATTTACACCTACTGTAATTAGAATACCAATGAAGGCGAATAACTCCTCTAACGTAAGATTTCCCTACGTTTTCTGTCTTGTAGGATTGCCGTTATTCCATTTCTGATACTCATTTTTCGCTTTACGATTCGTGTGTCTTACGACACACCATCATCTCATTGGAGAAAAAAAACATTGAATATATCCCGAATCGATAACATGTGCGTGGATCGATGTGGACCACTTTTCTCCCGAATTATATTGTAGGATGGTGTTTGGTGATGAAATGGTGCTTGCTTACTCCAGATGGTTCCATCTTTGGCAACAAAAATATTTCGAGCCGAACTAGTACCTTCTCTTTCAGTATCATCTTCATCATCTTCTACTAACTCTTCTTCTTGCGAGTCCTCATTTGTAATTGGTTCATCAATATTCTGATCAGTATCAGAAACTTCATCATTCATTGAAACTGCTCGTGTTTTCGGCAACCATGCAAATTTCATCCTCATCACTGGATGACACATCGTCAGAGGAATATTCATCTTCTCCCAAAAATGCGGCTAAATAATTACCCTGTTCTACACATGATAATCTAAAATAAAAATATGTTCCCATGTTCATTATGTTACAACACACTAATATGATAACTGTTTTTGTATACAGCTAGACATGTCCAATAAAACGTTGATATTTACTTTGAAAATTCTTCTACAGATAATTCTACAATCAATTATACAGTTTTAGAATTTAAAACTACTGTATATTTCATGAAAGCACCACAGAAAAGTATTAATACAACATACACCTTACTCGCAGGAAAAACTGATTCAGTTGTTCTTTTCGTTCCGTAGTTCGATTCACGAAATCGTATAGTTTTGTATTGTAGGCGACATTGTATGTAGTGTCAACGGTCATAGTGCGTAGCGAAGTTTGTCCGTGGCAAACTGACAAATCTCTTAACCAAAACCACGATTAGTTTCCTTAATTCAACGCTCCCTACATTATGTAAAGAGATAAGAGACCTCCGTCCGTCCGTCCGTCAGTGTTTGAAGTCGCATCGTCAGTGGTGGACATTAGCAACTGCGATGGAATTATGGAACGGTGATATCTTCCAGGGTTGAAACTTGCGTTTAAAACTTATTGTCGTAGGCGAAGATGAAGAGAACTTGTTTTTAAAAAACAGCAGTTACTTTATTACAGATGATTATGATATTTACAATGCTCTTCACTTCGTTGCCGATGGCGATGAACTCTGATTCGTGAATAAATCTTGAATGAACCGTTATGCGTATGTCTATGGGCTTTTATAGCATTTCGTGACTACGTCTTAGGTGTCATGTTCCATCTGCGTTGATGTCTCGATGTTGTGTCTCCGCATTTCTTTCTTACCTTATCTCTTCACTTCTTTATTCTAATTTGGCGGTCACATCTGTGGGATATGGTGATGGGATTTGAGAAAGGGGATGGAATAACTTCCCTTTCAATATTTGTACTTAGTTTTATTAACTGAGTCGTAGTATACGCACGCGATGCCCGCGACTGCTCGTACCCAATTCTTTTACAACGACTCTTTATTCACTGCTTATACTCTGGTTCGCGCACGCATCATCCACTCCACATATTCTCTCACTTGCAGCTTGCCTCTCATTCTATTCCTCATTCGTTCTCACTCATTGGGATCCACACCGACACACCCTTGCCACGTGTCACAGGTCGACCACGGGCCATCATGCACTCAAGGCTTTTCGTGCATTCCCAGAAAGCATTCCCTCTTTCCTAAAGATAAACATTCGCTCGAGGTTTCCACTAACACTCTTCATTCGCACGTCACGCTACATTCGATACTTCCTGTCACAGTACGGTTTTTACCTAAACATAAGGCGGAGACGTGGCGCCAGCTTTTCGCCGCCAAACATCTAAATTGCGTCTTCGGGCTTCCGCTTCAATTGCGCCTCAAAATTCTTATGTTTATACTAATAAGGAGGTCACACCCCCCACTGCCAAAATTGAGCTCTTGCGAGACACTTTTACCATTTCGTGACGATTGAAATAAGTGCATTATTATGACGCACAATTTCTAGACGCGTTGGCGTTATGTTTAAATATTCTTCGATACATTCTCTAAAATCTAACGCCGGCGGTGTATTTGCTATTACTACATCGCATCCAAGACATGTTGTAGCTTCTACAATATTTCTTATATCGTAAAATATACAGTGCCGAACAGAAGTATTGGTACAGCCCGGGTGTTCGTATAAAATTCTCTGTGGATCTATAAAATATACGATTTTTTATTTCATTCTTTTGCGAAATACAATTTTGAATTCTAAGGTTTAAGTATATCATGAACCATAAATATTAATCGTAAGTATAATAAAGCAACATGGTAAGATACACATAAAGGTCTGTTTTCTGCGGAACAAAAGTATTGGCACACGTAAAAATTTTATTACTATATACATATATTAGGTCGAGTCATAAGTATCTTCCGTTTTTTATCAGACATTTATTTTGCTCTCATTGAATAACAAAATTATATTAATTTATTATGTATTCACCACTATTATCTATAACCTTCTCCCATCTTCCTGGCAGTTTATCAATTCCTTCCTTGTAAAATGTGGTTGGTTTGGACTGGAAGAAGTCCCGCCCTCGGTTCGTCTTTTAAGGTCGTATCTCCAGGAATTTTATAAACCAATTTCTAACTGCCCGATCAGTTATTAGACCTTCACCATATACACTGCATATTTTTTCAGCTGTCGCCTTAGCACTATTGCCTTGTTTACATTCCCAAAGCATTACATGTCGAATATGTACTTTTTGACTCTCCATTTCAGAGGTTAAAAAAAACAGTTTAACGTAACGTGTATCACACAAAACAGTTGACAAAAGATTAACTGAAGCCTCGTCTATACAGGGTCCGGCAGAGTATATGACCCCCCTTTTAATGGGGGGGGGGGGGGGGGGTTCCCCGGGGTGATTCTGAACAATTTTTTCCTTTACCAAAATGTTGGTTAAAGCTTCGTTTTTGAGTTATTTACGAAAAACCCTGGCCAATCAGAGCGCTCGGGCGCGTGGCCGTCAACGGATCTCAACCTCGGTCGTGGTCGTGAACGAACGCATTGGTACAGTTATGTTACCTCGTCTTAAATTAAGAATAATGTGGAATTATTCGTTATTCATGAATAACAAATAAACTAATAAGTGTTCGATACGTTTATTCGTTATCCGAAAGAAATAAAGTATTTTATTACTTATGAATTATTTTTTGTTTAACTATTTTCCGGTGGATAAATTGTGTTTTAAGAAAAACGATTTGGATAAATAGTGTTAGAAAAAGCTAGTTAAACTTACCAATTCGTCCACAAATTAACCTGCTCCGACGGAAGTGGGTCATTGACACTGGGTCATTGTGTCGATCCTGACCTTCCACAACATCTGGTGCTACAGCCGTGTCGGTGCACGGTCAGTTTTCTTGCACGGTCACTTCACTTAGCGGTCACTTGCACTTTTTGGAACGATTTATCGTTCCTACGTTTAAAAAATTGTGGCTCCGAAAGGCACCCAATACAATTGTGGCATCCAATACAAACATTTGGTTGTACTCCTGGTTTGAACGATATATCTTGCTCGTACGAATAGTCGAATGACTTTGCCAGCTTAAGCGTTTCCTAGGTTCTACATAGATGAACATTCGTTAAGGAAGGGATATTGTTATTATAGAATGTAGAAGAAATGTTTCTTACTGGAACGCTTAAGTGGGGCTAGCAGTTTTGGCATCAACCTCCACTACACGAAAGAATACCCATGCGCTCTGGGGGGTCGCATGGTTTTCGGAGCCACAATTTTTTAAACGTAGGAACGATAAATCGTTCCGAAAAGTGAAAGTGACCGTTAACCCATTTGCATCATCGGTCTATTTCAGCTGCGGCGCTGAAACATCGGCGACGTTCAACTGACGACTGACTCGTATCACCGCGCGCGGTTGATCGTATGTGCACTAACGGGCATCCAAATTATTCATGGAGTTTATTAACAATGAATACACTGATGTATATGAAACTGATGGTTAAACGTGGTCTGTCGCAACTAAAGAATATTTCGCAACTGGTAAAAAAAGCAGTCGTAGGCTCGCGGAATATTCCGCGCTCGGTGATAGCAGACAGTCGCGGCTCGCGGATTATTCCGCGTTTTGATGCAAATGGGTTAAGTGAAGTGACCGTGCAAGAAAACGGACCATGCATCGACACGGCTGTAACATCAGCTGTTGTCGAAGGTCAGGATCGACGCAATGACCCAGTGTCAAGGACCCACTTCCGTCGGAGCAGGTAATTTGTGGACGAATTGGTAAGTTTAACTAGCTTTTTCTAACATTATTTATCCAAATCGTTTTTCTTAAAACACAATTTACCAACACTAACACAATTTACAATAAAATACTTTATTTCTTTCGGATAACGAATAAACGTACCGAACACTTATTAGTTTATTTGTTATTCATGAATAACGAATAATTCCACATTATTCTTAATTTAAGACGAGGTAACATAACTGTACCAGGCCAGGGTTTTTCGTTAATAACTCAAAAACGAAGCTTTAACCAACATTTTGGTAAAGGAAAAAATTGTTCAGAATCACCCCAGGAACCCCCCATTAAAAGGGGGGGCATATACTCTGTCGGACCCTGTATAGTGAAAACAAAAACTTGTTGTCATGGTAACTCATAGCGGGTAGATACGAACAATAGATTCTACTTAGCTGCATCGGAAGTTACTTATGACTCGACCTAATAGTACTCTAGTTAAATATTTCCAATGTTGGTGTACCTGTCATGTTACGGAAAGTCTGCCCCGTTCAAACTGATCGTCATTTGTCAATATTAGTTAGTACATTTTGCAGAAAAAGAGAGAAAAGTGAAGGTGGGACGTAAAACAAGAGAAACAACAATTTCTGAAAGAAAACTTATATTAAATTTACACGAGCAAGGGAAATCTTATTCGGAAATAGGAGATATTATTAAAAAAAGTCGTTTTACTGTGAGAAGTGTGATTCAGCGATTTTTCGGCAAAGCAAGTCTAATAAATGCCACAAGACGTGGACGTCCTCAGAAGCTTACAGATCGGGAGAAAAGAAAAATAGTTAATATAATAAAAAGAGATCCTAAAACTACATCGTCAGAAGTAGCTGCAATATTAAAAGACGAATGTAATGTGGAGCTACATCCCATGACAGTTCGGAGGTCGCTCAGAAATGCTGGATATTAATCAAGAGTTGCAAGGCGAAAACCACGTATCAGCAAAATTAATAAAAAGAAAAGATCAGACTTCGCAAATACATATGTACACCATGATACTGCATTCTGGGACAAAGTATTGTTTTCAGATGAAAGCAAATTTAACATTTTTCAATGTGATGGCCGGGTTTTAGTTTGGCGAAGGCCCAATACAGAATTGGAAGAAAGAAACATTGTCCAAACCATTAAACACGGAGGTGGTGGGGTAATGGTATGGGGGTGTATGAGTTCCTCTGGTGTAGGAGAGCTTGTTTTCATAGAAAATACCATGGACAAACATGTATATTTGAATATTTTAAAACAAAATTTGAAAAAAAGTGCACACAAACTAAATTTAGAAGCAGACTATTACTTCCAACAGGATAATGATCCTAAACATACAGCATATATTGTTCGTCAGTGGATCATTTTCAATACACCGCATATGTTAGCAACCCCTCCACAATCCCCAGACCTAAATCCGATTGAACAACTCTGGTCTGAATTAGGAAGAAGGATTAAAACTCGCCAGATTACATCGAAACAGGAACTGAAGCAAGTGCTCCTTGAAGAATGGCAGAAAATAGGCCCAGAAATCACAAAAAAATTAATGCATTCAATGCCTAATCGTCTGAAAACAGTAATACAGAAAAAAGTATTACATACAAGATATTAAATTAATATGTTATAATAAATTTATATTGCAAAATCGTAAGTGTGCCAATACTTTTGTTCCGCTGAAAACTGACCTTTATGTGTATCTTACCATGTTACTTTACTGATGATTAATATTTATGGTTGATGGTATGCTTAAACTTTAGACTTCAAAGTTATATTTCGCAAAAGAATGAAATAAAAAATCGTATATTTTATAGATTTACAGAGAGTTTTATACGAACACCCGAACACCAGAGAGCTGGGTCATTCATCGCATCTACAGTGTGGCCCGCAACTCAGGGAACATCGGGAAATGGGGGGTAGCTGGGGTGATTCTAAACAACTTTTTCCTTGACCAAAATGTGGTTTGCAGCTTCGTTTTTGAGTTATTAACGAAAAACACTAGCCAATCCGAAAGGAATAAACTGTTTTATTACTTATGAAAAAAAAAGGTGCGTGGACTTATGTACGCGCGTTAGAAGTTATACTTCATTCACGTGATTCAAATGATTTTTAATTTGCACGGAAAAAATTTATTGAAATAAAAGAATAAAAGGATTGGAGTAGCATAAGAAAAGAAATTAGCAACTTTTTTAAATTATGTCTACTATCATAGCTTCTTCAGGTGGTGACTGAATCGGCACATCAGTTATCAGTGGCTTATGATAACTAAAATATGATACAAATAGTTTCGTACTAACGTCGTTGAGATAACGTCGTAAAAATTCACTCTCATCATTTCTTCATAACGCGCCTAAAGAAGTATAACTTCAAAAGTATTTTTTTTAACAGCACGTTTTCAGGTAGATAAATTATGTTTCCAGAAAAACGATTTGCACAACTAATGTTAGGAAAAGCTAGTTAAACTTACCCATTCGTCCACGAATTAATCTGCTTAACATTGTGCAAATCCTGACCTTTTTTTTTTTTTTTACGTGAGGGAAATCTTCAATAAGACACCCCGGTTAGGGCAGGGGTACACCGGGGTAGTGTCGGATTTGTACCGACCAAAACCCTCGCGGCGGCCGTCCTAAGCGCTGGGGGGGGGGGGGCACGTGGGACTCTAACGAAAACAACCCGGGTCCCCCCTACGCAGTGCCTCAATAAAACAAAGGCCCATCCCGGGGAGGGATCAGAAGGACCGCTCCCCATACGTTCCTTTAAAAGGGTCTAGCCGGGTAAGAATGGACGAGCGGCCCCCATGTCAGTTTTTGTTGTTATGGGTGGTGAACAATGTTCTTTGCCTGAGACACCATTCTGTGAAATTTCAGATCTCTACCCCCACGTTTAAGGGTAGTATGAGGGTAAAACTCTTAAACTTTGCCATTTTTTTTCTCAGTTTCTACTGAAGATATTTAAATGAAACTTGGAGGAAAAGTACCTTTACACAAGCTCCATCTGGCATAATTTTTTCAGAATTGTAGGTACATTATTTATGGCAAAAAAAGAAACATTGATTTTTACGGGGTAGTTTTTGCAAGCATCCCCTTGAGTGACACCCGCCAGAAAAATCAAGGATAATACTTCATTGTCTAAGTAACATCTGCAAAAGTTTCAGGAGGGTCGGGTTGGTGGAACATAATTAAAAACAAAAGAGAAGGTCAATGTACGCATAGACCAGGGACACGAACTGGCGCGCCATGGCGCAGCGGCTCGCGGCCTACGCGTGGCTATTTCCCCTATCAGGTCCTACATACATTTTCCACCCCCAAATCACATAGGTAAGAAATAAAATAAAACGTTCAACACATTTATCTAGAATAAACATTTATTTTTAAAATTTTCTCATGGAACGAAGAGGTTGGTTTAACGAAAGAAATACGCAAGGACGGACATAATTTAAAAAAAACCAGATAATATTCTTTAATTATTGCATTACAATTAACCTAAATTAAACAAAAGGTGGTAAACTAATCTTCATCGCTATTTTCATTCATAACTGCCGTTGTATTAGTTGACTCAAATAAGTGAATCAATATTTCGGATGGTTTAATAATTTTTGATTTATAATGCCCATGAGATAAATAATAAATAATTGCAGCTACGTGTGAACAGCACCCTACTGTTCTGTTGCCATTCGCACAATCGCATGTGTACCGTCCTATAGCTGCGTAACCGATGGAATTCGATTTGTATTCAATATAACACTGATATAATTTACGGTTTACGTGTCTTGACCAAACCTTCATTCTTATAATATTATTGTTTTCTTTCAAATATTCAACATTTAAAGTGTCTTCTGCGTTCATTATTTCTGCAAGATAACATACTGCTTGTGACAGTTGGTATGTACCGGTGAATAGTATTTTTAAATCATTCTCGGTAAGCTCGGGAAAATCCATTAGACAGTTCGCAGTCATTGTTGTAAAGGGCTTTTTGCGGCGGCTGAATTTTTGGACCTCTACTAATTCTTGTAACGTATTTTGTTGAGTCCGACGTTCTTTCATAAAATTAATAATTATGTCCGCGAGTTCCGGATCTGAATCGAATCTTTTCCCAAACGTATTATGTAAAAATCCGGCTATCCGGCATAACGATTTTAGACTTGGCAATAATTTGTTATCCATTTTATGGTGCAACAGACGATATTTTTGCCCTATAGCACCGTGTACAGCTTCAACTACCCAACGTACTTTGGTAATAAAGCGTGATGCATTTGCTACTTCCGATGTTAACTGCGCTCGATTTCCTTTAAATGCAGGCATTAAGACATTGTAACCTTGGTTCTTCATATACTCTGCAACATCCCGGAAACCGCGGTCGACTATGCAGAAATCACCTGGTCGCAAAAGACTGCTTATTTCAATAGGATCTTGTAGTAGAATTTTCATGATCGTCGCGTCATTCATAGTTCCGTTAAATGGACCTGCTATGTCACCAATATAACCATTTGTTGTACAAATAGTGAATGGCTTGCATAGTGATGTTTTCTTCTGTCCAGAGTATGATTTTCTTTGATACTCATTGTTTCTGCTTTTTTCATGCCTAACGTATGTCCCATCGAATATCAAAGCCAATGCGGATTGCGGCACGTTAATAAGTTTTTTTGTCATATAACTTGTTTCTTGTAAAATGAGAACATCCCTGGCTTTTGCATTGATTCCGAAATGGGTATGTAAAATGTCCTTTTCAAATGCGTCAATTACTTGATGAAAGTAATGTGACACCTGCTGCACATGTTCCAAATCAAAAATGCTTTGAATTGTTGCGTTAGAACTGCCACTTCTAAGCTTAAATAAAAATATCACCAATGCTTGTATTATTGTCCGTGAATCACTGTTTCTCATACTGATCAGCATGTGCTCCAGTTTCTTCATGTTTTCCCAGTTAAGGCCAGTAAATGTATGTAATTGCTCTTCACTTAAGGAAAAGTCACCGATCTTATCAAGCAATGATGAATCCACATTAATTGCCAATTTGTTCAAAAACAAGGAAACCTCTGATATTTCTACTGAAGTACAATTAGAGTGGATGCGTAGCAGCTGAAGTTCGTCGGTGAAAAATCGCTTTTTCATAAGATGTGTAGTGCAACATCGATTGCCTTTCGGTATAAAAATCCTTCGTTGGGTGAAGGCTTGAAGGCGTGCTTCTAGCGGTATCACGACGAGTTGACTGCTTCTTCGACACAGGATACAATATTTATGTGTAGATACCACACTTCTGAACGGCAATTCTACTATGGCTTCCGATGTTCTGCTACTAGTTCTTGCATGAAAGTCTGGATCCACCACAATATTATCGCCATCACTATTGTTGTCACTTTCAAATGATTGGTGTTTCCTGTCTATAATTAATCTGCATTTACTGCAAACTACAGAGTTAATTGTCACAGTCTTGTCACAGTGTGCCTGATATTGAATTGCTTCATCTTCGGTAACAATCCGTTTCATTTTCCCACTGAACTTTTTGGCAGAGAGATTACAGTTAATGCATTTATCACCACTATTAGTTTCAGACATTTTCCTCAACAATATGTGTACTAAGATATTTCTAAAGTATTTTGTTTCTAAAGCGTCGTATGTATTTTGATTCTACAATACAAGTGAAAATAAAATGAAAAAAACAAACGCGTGGGGCGCGAGCCGCTGCGCCATGGCGCGCCAGTTCGATGTCCCTGGTCTATGCGTACATTGACCTTCTCTTTTGTTTTTAATTATGTTCCACCAACCCGACCCTCCTGAAACTTTTGCAGATGTTACTTAGACAATGAAGTATTATCCTTGATTTTTCTGGCGGGTGTCACTCAAGGGGATGCTTGCAAAAACTACCCCGTAAAAATCAATGTTTCTTTTTTTGCCATAAATAATGTACCTACAATTCTGAAAAAATTATGCCAGATGGAGCTTGTGTAAAGGTACTTTTCCTCCAAGTTTCATTTAAATATCTTCAGTAGAAACTGAGAAAAAAAATGGCAAAGTTTAAGAGTTTTACCCTCATACTACCCTTAAACGTGGGGGTAGAGATCTGAAATTTCACAGAATGGTGTCTCAGGCAAAGAACATTGTTCACCACCCATAACAACAAAAACTGACATGGGGGCCGCTCGTCCATTCTTACCCGGCTAGACCCTTTGGTTGCACCACGCGGCCACCACGCAGCGCCGCCCTTCGCGTGGGTCTCCCGTCGCCGGGCCGAGCCAAACATGGACAAGGCATCATTCCCCCGCCACATTCGCGACAATAACCTCCTCACGGAGGATCCACGCGCGATCGCCCGCGTCCGCGGCGCCTCCGTCTCCCCCTGCGGGAGGGGTCCGACCTTTCCCGCTCCCATTCCGCGGCCTCCATTTGGAGCATAACCTGCTCGCAGAAGGAGGCCAAAGCGTCCCACGCTGCCCGGTCGTCCAGCACGGCGCCAACAACCGGTGCCAACACCAGGTCGGATACCAACACGTTCCTCAGGACACGGCGCTCCCGCGACCACGCTGGACACTCCTCCAGCGTGTGCTGCGCCGCGACGTGTCCCACCGGTGCTACAAATGAAGCAAAAACTTTTATGTTTCTTTTGGTTAAGGAAAAAACGAAGATGTTTGTAAATGGAAAGATTAAAGACAATCAAACAATTTTAAACAGTTCGTTTATTCTCATAAATTCGCTTGAAACATGGGAGACATAAAGGTGGCTGATTTTCACACTGACCGCAAAATGTCGTTAAGCGTTTAGTTTTCTTTGCAGCCACAGAGGCACCCATTTGTGCAGACAATTTTCTGTAACATTCTGTACAGCATTTGCGTACTTCTCTTGCTGAGCCTAAATATTTTTGTACAAAATGCTTGTCGTTTATCGTTGTTTGCGCCCGCGTTATCTAATAATTCTTTAATAATTGCTTCTCTAAATTTTAGTATGCTTAAGCTTCTATTACCCCATTGCTTATGTATGTAGTGTGCATTAACAATGGCTGTACCGCATATTAGTTGGATCACAATTTTCATGTACCATTTTATCGTTTTTCTTAAACAATCGTAATAAGACGACATTTGATCCGATATATCAACGCCTTTTTTAGCATCATTATAATTAAAAACTAGATCCGGTTTATATTTGCCAAGGTTTTCCTGCGATTAATGTATAGTACGTCCAGAGCTAAATGAAAAAAGTGGAGGGAGAGCAGCCGATTGATGCCGCCGATCGGCAGGGCCGTAAGCGCCCTGCCGATGTTTGGTTCTAAGCAATAAGATGAGAAGCTTATGAATTAATTTTTAATTACATTAGTAGTTCAGTTACTACTAGTATAGCTATACATTTTATTTAATATTTTAAGTATTTGATGGAATTTCAATTCTTCGCGTCGCATTATCCTTGGTTTGTAGTATAGGAACCACTTTGGATATAACGCTTGTGGAGTTACACCTTTTTAACAAACTCTAATGTTCCAAATATAGAGACAATGTTCTGCTCATTTCGTTTAAAACCACAAGCCAGAATAGCAGAGACTTCTATATACAATTTTATTTCCGTTACTATTTGTTTTATTTAGACTCACATTTTCTACTTCGTGGCAAGTAAGGATGCTTGTCACCTATTACACTATTCTAATTAATAAAAAAAAGAAAACAAGCATCTGTATTTGTATATCTGTACTTGTATTTGTATTTGTAAATATATCATGGGTGGGGAATCCTCCACCACTTTTTTCATTTTGCTCTGGACTTACTGTACAAGTATGATTTTGACAAGTTGTAATCATGCATACTGGTCTCTTATCGGTCCATTTAACAAATTTGATGCCCGAACGATTTTCCAAAGATATTATTGCCCCCCGCTTTTGCCGTTTCTTTACATCTGCTGGCAAAAACTTCCGATTTTGCTGCACTGTACCACAAAAATAGGTTTCTTTTTGAAATAGTGATTGCGCTAAAGTTATGCTAGAATAATAACTGTCTGTATACTGTAATACGCGACCTTCAAATAATAACCTATTCATTAGTTTTGAAACCACATCATAGGCATGTCCATTTGTTGAAGGATTGATGCTTTTTCCGGTATAAATATCTAAATCATACGTGTAACCGTTCGGTAAACATAATTTGGCCACATTTATGTCGAAAACCACATTCTCGTCAAGCAAACAGTTGTTTAGAATCACCCCAGCTACCCCCGATTTTCCGATGTTCGGTGAGTTGCGGGCCACCATGTATAATAATAAGTAACCATATGTATAGTTCCAAAATCATAATCTCACTCCTAATTACTTTATTGCTGATAACTAATATACACATATTCTAATTGTTATCGAAAACAATAATAAAGGAGAATAAAATTATTACTGCCATGATAAGTAAAAATTGTCCAAACCATATTGTGTTTGGTGTCATTTTAATCAGGAGATTGTAACGAACATTTTGGTAAAATTTCATTTAAAACGGACCAAAAATGAACAAGTTTTAATCTTAAATTTTGATGATATTGTCTCACGTACACGGGTATTCAAACTTGCCCCGAGTCTCGGCGGTCACACATCAAAGGGGACCCGAACTCGCTCGAGAATCGGCGATCGCCGCTTCACTGGTTCCAGGGGGGACCACCCCAAGTAGTGGAGATAGAAATGACCACTAATCGAGATTTTAGCGTATACATCAAAACTAAATATATACGAAAATCGTATATCTTAGCAGAATAATTCGGGAATGGTTTAAGTTGATACAGTGTATTATTTAAGTTGTGGATTTCATTATTATTATTATTAATTGCTTGGAGATTTGCTATCTTCACTAATATCAGGTTCATCAAGAGCAGAATAACACTCTTCATCTTCATCTATAACATATGTATAATTTAATGTCTGATATACAGTCTGTTTCACAAGAGCGTACTCGCTGTATCTGTGTTATCTTCGAAAAAACTCTTCGGGTGGGACGATAAAATAAACAGTCAAGGAGTCCCCTAATACGCTTTCGACGAGGTCTGTTAATAGATTCAAAACCTTCGAGAGTGCAACAGTTTTTCGAGATGAGTTCCCCGTACGCCAAGCGATTTGAGGCAGTCTTTCTGTGTCATCACCCAAAAGGCCCGAAAATGTCTTTTACATCGGCAGCAAGATTTATACACAAATCAAAGGAGTTTGTAAGAAAGTGGGTGAGACGTTTTGAAGAAACAAAAACCGTCGATGACCTACCCAATAGAGGTTTGAAACGAGGCACAGCGACGAGGGAAGATAAAGTCATTGTTCAGCTTTACAAGAAATATCCGACACTATCGTTAAGTAAAGCTCAGGGCTTTTTACGTAAAAAGAACATAAATGTCAGTATTCTGACCATAAAACGGCGTTTGGAAGAAAAAGGCATTTCTTGGCGAAGTACAATAAAAAAACCTTTGCTCTCTTCGAAACACGTGGAAAAACGCCTGAAGTGGACTCGCGAAAATGTCAATCGCGATTGGGACAATGTTGTGTTTACTGATGAGTGTTCATTCTGGGGTTGGCTGCCAGTACGGAAAGCTTGGTCTGTACAAGGAATGCCAGTCATCCAACGTACTGTTAAACATGCAATAAAAGTGCATGTTTGGGGGTGTTTCAATGTGCGTGGATTTGGTACATTGTGCTTATTTACAGACAATTTAAATGCAATAAAAATGAAAAGATTATATGAAAGGGGTCTCCTGACGTCTGCTAAGAAGTGGTTCGAGAAATACGGTGAAGACTGGATACTTCAAGAGGACAACGATCCCAAACACCGAAGCCGTGTTTGCACGGAATGGAAGACAGAAAACGGCATCATTGCGTTGGATTGGCCATCTCAGTCTCCAGATGCCAATCCAATTGAAAACGTGTGGGCATATATAAAGCAAAAGCTTCGTGGAAAACATATTCACAACGTGAAAAGTCTAAATCACCGCATAAGAAAGATATGGAGATCACTACCAGTATCATATGCTGAAACATTGGTAGAAAGTATGCCAAAACGTTGCGAAGCAATAATCGCAAACGCAGGAGATTGGACCCACTATTAAGTAAGAGCGTAATAGCACTTTAAATATACTTTCTACTTATCTAAAGGTTTTCTACATAAAGTTGGTTTCTTCGTAGTTATCGAGAGTACGCTCTTGTGAAACAGACTGTATTATATGTTACTTCTTTATTTCCTCGTTCTACTGTTAGTGCTTGTTCATTTTGAATTTTAATTATGGTGTATGGACCATCCCAAGGAGACCTTACTTTTGATGTCCCAGACCAGGGACTGCCAACTGGCGGCCCGCGGGCCACGCGTGGGTCCTTCCCCTACCTATGTCTTCCTCCTCCAGCAAACTAATGCAGACTGATACAGACAAATGACGCTGCTCACACCTATGCGTATTGTGTTAGTTGCCATATCAACGTCACATTATTGTCGATAACTATCGCGTTTAATTGGTAGTGGGCACTCGGTGGCCCTTGGAGGAGAAAAGCTTGGCAGTCCCTGTCCCAGACAGTTTCCACTGTACCAACACCGTATCGCCAACTTTATCGTCCGGAATTGAAATTTTTCTTTTCTTTAACCTTTCCTGTGTTTTCTTCTGGAAAGTTCAATTCTCATTTTTGCTCTTTCCTTAATGATTTGTCGATTTCTATTAAAATCTTGCGCAATTTCTTTCTCTTGTATTTCACTTTTAATTGTGGTGATAGGTATGTTAGGTATGGAATTTTGGTAACTTCATGTTGCGCTGAATTGTAAGCCAAACTCATTTCCTTTAGTATGTCACTCCATTCATTTTCCTTATCAACATAGCTTCTAATGTAATTTAAAATATATTTGTGACTTCTTTCATTTTTCCCATTTGATTGAGGATGATATACTGAAGTTGAGGAAAAATTAACTTGTAGCTTTTTATTTAATTTTTCATAGAATTCCCCAGGAATTTCTACTCCGTTGTTGGTTAAAATTTGCTTTGGTAAATCGAAAATAGAAACCTAGTTGTTCTAGAAAACTTGTAAAACTTCTGATGAATTTTTTGTTTTCATGGGTGCAAGAACTAGATACCTTGTCAAATAATCTTGATTGACCAAAATGTATTTGTATCCTTTTGAATTTGGTAAGAGTCCCATTGTATCCGTAGAAATTTTTTCATTCGGCGATGAAGGAATATCAGGCAGTCCAGGCTGATTCCTAATTACTTCATATTTTTGTCTCTCAAATTGACAAGTTTTTCAATTTTTTATATATGATTCCACATCTTTACTGATGCCATCCCAGTTGTACTTTGTGCGAAGCTTTTCTAGTGTTCGTTGGATTCCCATGTGTCCTCCAAGGCTGGACTCGTGATCTTCTTGTATTAATTGCTTCCTTTCTTCGTATGTCTTGGGGACTTTATTGTCATTTATGTATATAGTTAGTAATTTATCATTCTACTTCACTGCATGTATATATCTTATCATATTAATAATTTGTTTTCTCATATGAGGTTGGATTATATTCAATTCAATTTCCTCTTTTCCTGGTAAGTGACATACCATACGATTGGATCTTCGTGAGGATCCATATAATCTCCTCTCTGATTATCATTTGTGGTCAATATTAATCCGTTTCTTTGTACTGTGCTTTCCTGACTTCTAACTCGCGGAGTTAGTTCAGATAAATCGGCTGTTTGATATGCATGAAATGTTGGACGAATTTCATCGTCCCTTAGAAATTCATCCGGAACTTCGTCTGGATTAACTTCATGTTCTCTTCCTTTCTCATCTTGAACTATTTTCCCTTCTTGTCCTTGCGAAGGTTCAACAATTAATAGTTCTAGAGAACTGGAAGGATAATTCTTTTGATGGATGTTTGTTAAAATCCGGATAAGCCAATATCGGAGTTGAGCACAATAATTCCTTCAAATGCTGATAGGCTTGTTCCTCTTTATTTGACCATTCCCAAGGGGTAGATTCTTTTAATAGATTTGTTAATGGTTGTGCTTTTTTAACGTAATCCTTAATAAATTTTCTAAAATATCCCTTGAGTCCCAAGAATCTTTTTATATCCTTTGGATTTTTCGGTTTTGGATATTTCTTGATCTTTTCCAAATTTTCAGGATGTGGTTTAACTCCTTCTTTTGATATTACGTGTCCCACGTATACCAGTTCAGGTTTTAAAAATTCACATTTGCCTGGTTGTAGTTTTAATCCTACGTTTCGTAATCTCTTGAAAACGTCTTGTACATTTTCATTGTGTTCTTCCAATGTTTTTCCATAAACTACTATATCATGTATGTAAGCAAATCATCTTTTCCCAATTAATCTTTCAATCCATTGTTAATCATACTGTGGAATGTTGGAGGTACATTCTTTAATCCAAATGGCATTCTGTTCATAATGACCTTCAGGAGTTGAAAAAGCTGTTTTTGGTTTGTCCTCCTCTTCCATCTCTATTTAATGAAATCCTGAAGTTAGATCTTATGCAGAAAGTATTTCGCCGATCTAAGACTATCCAGTATTTCTTCGATGTTGGGTAAGGGAAAAGCATCTAGGGCAGTTTTTTCATTTAATTTTCTATAATCTATTACCAACCTCCATTTCCTTTTTCTTGATGCATCCACTTTCTTTGGGACGATCCATAACGGCGAATTATAAGGTGAAAAACTTTCGCGAATTATTTCTTTCTTTAGCATATCTTTATTTGTGCTTTTGATTTCTTCTTGAAGTATCTTCGGGTATCTGTATTGTTCTACATGTACAGGGATATTGGCGATAACATAAACCTTATGTTTCATTAATTTAGTTAATGGTAAAGGATCTCCAGGCAAGACAAATATATCATGATATTCTTTTATCAGTTGCCATATTTCTTCTTTACTTTCATTAATACGATTTAATCTGACATTTTCCATTAATAATTGTTCTCTGTCTTTGGTTAAATGTACAAACGAATGATCGCAAAAATCTTCATGATTTATCGATTCTGCTGTTAACGCATTGACATTGGTTAAGTTAAACGGAACCTTGGCAAATCCATTACGCATTTCTACTAAAACACCACATTCTTCTAGATTTAATTTTCCTTGCCCATTTTCCATATTTTTTATTTGAATTTTCTGATATTGTTGATTTCTTGACAAAATTGGAATCTCTTGGTTGTTTAGCTCTAATACTTTTGCACTTCTAATATTGTAATTGTATTGCATCAAGAAATCTATACCAATTATACCTTTCTTGTTAGTGAGTGTGTTCGGGAATCCTTCAATTGAGCCTCCGCATTGCATCAGCACACTGTTGATGCAATGTGTCTCTTTGTCGCGCCGGTGGTCGACCATCTCCATACCTTGTTGACACGGAAGACCACTGGCGCAGTAGCTAATTTAGGGCTAATTGTCAGCCCCACCTCGAGCAGGCCCAACGGCCCGTGGTTCCGCGAACGTTGCCGGTCGAGTCAGAACGTCGACAACCATCGCAACCGTTGCAAACCGGAAATCGAAAACCGTAGCACGAGATAAGCACACAAACCGAAATTCTTTATACAGTAAAACCTGTGTAAATGAAGAAAAAAATTGCACGGATAAGTGTTAGGTGACTATCCCCTCCACTTGAGGGGATCGCCCTTGGGCGTTAGCGACGCTCGACGAGGGAGCGGTGTAATATGATCCGAGCCGGAATATCGGTGTGACTAATACTAATTCAACCATGAAACTTTTTTATTTTTGACTTTTTCTTAATGAAACTTTTACTAACGTATTTGCGGGATTTTTCGGATTAAAATGAGACCAAACACTATACAGGATGGCCCGGAACTCGCGCAGTATTTTTAAAAAAGGGGTAGCTAAGGTGATTCTGAACAACTTTTTCCTTGATCAACATATTGTTTGAAGGTTCGTTTTTGAGTTATTAACGAAAAACCACGTCGCCACGTGGCATGAAATTGTTAAGATAGGTCAGAATCGGTACAATGACCAAGTGCCAAGACACCGTCGAAGCAGGTAAATTCGCGGTCGAATGGATAAGTTTATTTACCTACCCTTTGCTAACATTAATCATCCAAACACTTTTTTCATAATTAATAAAACACTTTATTCGTTTCGGAAAACGAATAAAAGTATGGAACAGTTATTAAACGACTTGTTAATTAAATTGTTATTGATGAATAACGAAGAATTAAACACTATTCTTAATGTAAGACGATTGTAATATTTGCCGTACGTTGCCCCTCGATTCACCCGATCTCGGCCGCGCGCAATTGTGACTGAGCTCGCGCTATACGGGCGCTGTAATTGGCCAGTGTTTTTCGTTAATAACTCAAAAACGAAGCGTCAAACAATATATTGGTCAAGGAAAAAGTTGTTCAGAATCACCTCA
Organism: Nomada hirtipes; assembly: GCA_951802735.1. Classification (NCBI taxonomy): domain Eukaryota; kingdom Metazoa; phylum Arthropoda; class Insecta; order Hymenoptera; family Apidae; genus Nomada; species Nomada hirtipes. The sequence continues at coordinate 2,858,161 of OX637929.1, read as the reverse complement.
GCTACCCCTTTTTTTAAAAATACTGCGCGAGTTCCGGCCCACCCTGTATAGTTCAAATTATATTTACTAGTTGATATTGATTAAATACGTAGCATAAAGTACAAAAACGCGGTGCTCTTATTAAACTAATAATAACAGGATAATGTAAAATAATAAAGTACATTATAATAAATATAATAATACATTGAAATAAACAGGATACAATTTAAATTATATTTATGTATTAGAATAAGAATAAAAGGTTAATGCAAAATAGTTACGTACATTATAATAAATATTGTAATACATCGAAATAAATATAATAATACATTGAAATAAATAATAATAAGCATTATGCATTTTATAACGTACGATGTAGACGTTAATCACCGGTGCCTGATTAACGAGTCTGTCACTGGAGCGCGGGTCACGTAAAAGTATGTACGTATTTAATAGATTTGTGCTGGAGAGCGGGTATCGTATAAATACGATGGGCATTGTAAGTATGTATGGTGTTTGTGTTTCTGGGCAACGATTTCCATTGTTTCTTTCTAGAAGTTTAGTTTGTCGAGCTAAAAAACACGCCCGCTACACGCGTCAGTCCGCAGCGAAATATACCCGCATGCAACGTGTTAAGGGGGCCGACTCTTTTGGGGCTAACTCCGAATCGATCTAAGCGCCATTAAAAGAAACGGGCGTTAGTGAAAACAGAAAATCGGCAGGTTCAACATTTGACGGGGTGACATCTAAACCCATTATACAGAATTATAAACTCACGATGTGACATCTAACATCATTAGGCAGAATTATAAACGGAGAGTGGGAGGCATAGGTGCCAAATCACATTATTTGATAGTTGTGTCGCACTATTGCCACATCTGTTACAATCCTGGCCATCAGCAAAATGAATCGGTTCGAGCCGAGATTTTGATTGCTGCCGGACATAGACATATATAGCTGCTGAACCGCTGGAAACTTTTTTGTAGGTTCGATCCTCCTAGCCTATAAATTTTGTACATTATTTTTTTTTTTAGTTCCAAACTATATGACAATGATCAATATTTGCTTACCAATATTTTAAAAACATTTGTTAAATATTTTAATTTAATATACCTAAATCTGAACTTATAGCTTTTTGCGCTACCGTTTCCCTTGCCATGTATCTTACCAATTACGGTACCGTTTAATATTTCTAACATTAAAGTATAATGTATGAAGCGCATTTTCAGACGTCTTAGATTGAACAGTCGTAGATGAAGTGCAGGAAAACTCGTGTGATGTTTTACTACTATTTCGCCTTTCTTTTAGACGACACAATCATTTCTTTTTTACAAATAATTATTGTTGCGAATGCAATTATACCATCATAAAGGAAAATATTTATTTTTAGAGATTTTATGCGAGTACCGAATATGCATATATTGATAATTTTTAATTCATTTCGTTCGCTTTTTCCCATTGCTTTGGTCATTGTGTAGAATGACAAACGAAAAGACGGCGACATGGTTGATATTGTTATACCTATTACAGTTTTGCTTTCCAGGAAAACTTCGATATATTCGACTCAAGTTGAGATTTTGATTTTTACCGAACATAAAAGAGAATAGTGCACATGAAAGAGGAGAGTCAAGAGTTAAGTTAAAAAAAACAGATTGATATAACAATATTAATATGTGTAAGAAAATAATTTCTGGAACTTATGAGAGAAGGGCTCTTATTGCTGCTTGACATAGGTCAGGCACAGCTAACTGGCGGGCCGCGGGCCACGCGCTTCATCTTACAGTCAAATAACGCCCCTCACACCCTGCGTCTTAGTGCGATGTGCAAATGTGCTTGTTCTATCCAGGTAGACTCGGTTATTCCAGGTATAGATCAAGCGGAAAAGCCCACGATGCCATAAAACCCAACGATGCCACAAACAAAAAACATGCATTTTTTATTTAAAAGAATAAAAGTAACTGTTCATTGGCGCAGATTTCATACATTTTAGGAAAAAAAAAAGTATCGGTAGCGAAGAATCGAACCAGCAACCTCCTGTTAACAGTAATTCTCGCTGCGCTCTCGGCTACTCACCTTCTTGTTGAATAGTTAACACGAACTCCTTATACCCGAGTACAGCGATTTTCAAATGCAATTTTCTCGGAAAATCTTGAGAGTTGCGCGCTACTGCTTTGCCAAATTAACTTTGGATACGACATCTTCAAATACTGCAAGTTTCAGCAAAATCCGTTTCCCGTCATCCTCGGCATCCCCTTGTTAGAGCGAAGCATAAAATGGTCAAAAAGGACCATGGTGACATTGTATTCTTGTACAGACTACGGTCGCGAGAGCTAAACAAAACAACTTTTTAACACATACACGCTCACATAATCATTTGAATACCTATTCAAGCACCTTCGATAACACTGTTCAACACGGGTCTGATCTTGTAACCTTCAATATGCGTTTCTTATAGACTTTAATGTGCTGAATACGAATCTGCAATCCGTTTTTCTCCAGAACGTACCATTTTTGAAAAAATAAATTTTGAAAATAATCGCGAATTTTCAACTTTGGATGTGTTTTGTACTTTTGCGGTAATAGTTATTCAGTTGCGCTTGGTGCCAAATGATTCTTTGAAGTTTCACGAATAAAATGGTATATGTTGTTATTAGACTATAAACATTTAAATGTGTTTAAATAATGATCAAAGTGAAAGGGACACCGAAAATACACCTATTTTCGCTGATATCTTTCAGTATATTTCAAAAACTAAGGGTCCAGGAGAAAATCTAACTATGTCACGCGATAGAGCAGACCATTCTGCAAAGGAAAGCATCAACGGAAGTTACAAAATCATTTTTGTATTCAATATACAAGCGAAATAGTTTGGTAAAACACGCGCCGGCAACAGTGACAGCAGAAGTACTGCGCGCGTTTAGTGATTCCGCTACGCTGAGCGATGAGCCGCCGTCATAGAGCACCACTGTCGCCGCCACGTGTTTTGCTAAACTTTTTCGCTTAGATATTGAAAACGAAAATGATTTTGTAACTTCCGTTGATGCTTTCCTTTGCAGAAAAGTCTGCTCTATCGCGTGGCATAGTTAGATTTTCTCTTGGGCTCGTAGTTTTTTATATAAATTGAAAGATATAAGCGAAAATGGGTGTATTTACGGTGTCCTTTTCACTTTGATCATTATTTAAAAGTATTTAAATGTTTATAATCTAATTACTTATCATTTTATTCGTGAAACATCACAGAATCATTTGGCACCAAGCGCAACTGAATAGCTATTACCGGAAAAGCACGAAACACTTCTAAAATAAAAAAATTGATTTTTGTAAAAATGGTACGAGGTGGTTCTAGAGAGAAACGGATTGCATATTCGTATTCAGCACATTAAAATCTATAAGAAACGCCGGAATCACTAAACGCGCAGTACTTCTGCTGAGTGTCACTGTTGCCGGCGCGTGTTTTACCAAACTATTTCGCTTGTATATTGAATACAAAAATGATTTTGTAACTTCCGTTGATGCTTTCGTTTGCAGAATGGTCTGCTCTATCGCGTGGCATTGTTAGATTTTCTCCTGGACCCTTAGTTTTTGAAATATACTGAAAGATATCAGCCAAAATAGGTGTATTTTCGGTGTCCCTTTCACTTTGATCATTATTTAAACACATTTAAATGTTTATAGTCTAATAACAACATATACCATTTTATTCGTGAAACTTCAAAGAATCATTTGGCACCAAGCGCAACTGAATAACTATTACCGCAAAAGTACAAAACACTTCCAAAGTTGAAAATCCTCGATTTTTTTCAAAATTGATTTTTCCAAAAATGGTACGTTCTGGAGAAAAACGGATTGAAGATTCGTATTCAGCACATTAAAGTCTATAAGAAACGCATATTGAAGGTTACAAAATCAAGAAAAAGTTGAAATTTGTCGAACAGTGTAATCTTACATATATTTTAATTATATTACAATTATATTATTGTTGTATAATATAGTTAACTTATTAAATATATTAACATAGCAGCTTTATTGGTAATATAAATGAAACATACCGCCAAATGATTGAAATTTTGTGTTACATATTTTGAGCTTTGGATTGACGTGTATACGCGTCCAAATGTTAGAAATATCAAGCAGTTCCATAATTGGCAAGATACATGGGAAGAAAACGGTAGAAAAAAGCGCTCCAACTTCATATTTATGTATATTGAATTAAAGTATTTAACAAATATTGATCATTGTCACATACTTAGTAATGAAAAAAAAAATTAATGTAAAAAAATATACCCCAAGGGGACTCGAACCTACAAAAAAGTTTGCAGCGGCTCGAATCAACATCTCGGCTCGAGCCGATAGATTTTGCTGATGCTTATGTTATAATTGTAACAGATGTGACAACAGCGTGACAGAGATCTTGATACGTGCCGGCAACTATGCCGTACTGGTGTCTGTGTGCACGCATCACGTATTCACGTATGAATCGCCGTTCGTGGTGTGAAATTACAACTTACATTTACCGACTGATTTGCATTTTTATCGACCGTGCCGGTAACGTGCTCAAATTCACTACAATGTACCATAAACGCCACCGGCGGAGAATCATTGAACTATTCTTACGTCGGATGCGTGTAAATCGTATTTTACATTCCCCGCTTTCCAGAAGTGATAAATTGTGAAAAATCGAATTTCTGTGATCTTGTGCTAGTTCAAGGAAGCCCTAAAGGTTGTTTGAGCAGTGAATAAACCATTAAATCGTTCAATATTTGCTAAATGTGAAATGTGTCAAGATGTCTGCAGCCATCTTGTTGCCTACATCGTTGTCTGTGTCAAGCTTGCCAGTTTCAGAAACACTATTCTTCTCAACGAATGGTGTTTATTGGCGTTCAAATATACCCTTTATGGCTGTGGTGAAGTCTTCCCGTGTGTTCTATATCCGCGAAAGTTTCATTAAGGTAATTATCGAGACAACAGTTCAAAAATTAGAAATCGGTTCTCTCTGTCGCGCATGGCGTATACGTGCATGCTTTCCGTTGTTTGTGTGAGTGCACGCACACCGGTCATGGCGCCTGGAGTCGGCCCCCTTAAGTAGTGTTTTTACGTTCTTGTTTCTATTTGTACATTCGCAATTTCGTGCCAGCTGGTCCGCACAGATTTCGCCAATCGCCCATCCGCTTGGTACCTTTTACTTTGGAAAACATTTATGAGCTTACTAACGCAACGTACTTATGAATAGGTGGATGTATAACATAAAAGTTTAAGATTTTTTAAACATTATATTTTATTGTTCACAGCTTATAATTTACCATGGTTTGATAGCGTTTATATGCCATATCGAGTGCACGGAAAGTTCTTAGCTGTTAATTATTTCTTGGGCATATAAATTTGTTTCTCTCACTATTTTAGCAGCAAGCTCATCCGTAAAAAATAGTGAGAAAAATTGCAGAGGTGTAGTGCAATTACTTAGACCTTGCGGCCCTTGCACCTTTTCTCGCGTAGAAAATTCTATGGAACCAGAATACTCTTCGTTCTCACAGACAGTCTGCCATTCACTATGCTGGTCTGTTTCATTATCATTGGTACTAGTTTCAGACGTATCAAGAATTCTGTTCGTATGTCTGAGTCGACTCAGTGTAATTATGTCCTCCGATTACTTTCCACTTCAAGTGCACACATTGTTTGAAATTGTCTTTCTAGTACCTCGTGACAATAACTGTCACTACTTTCAAATTCATTCTCAAGCACCGTTCTACGTCGTCCTTCCTGTCTAGCCATAATCTTTCGAAAAAATTCTCTTATGGCAAATTCGACTTTGAAAATACTTTTTAACTGCACTACAACTTCCAACTGTACGCCACGGTGGCTTTGAAACTACTAAAACTAAGCTCTTGCTTTCACGAGGTATGGCCTATTCGGGATAAGCTACACCGCAGCTCTTATCTTATCTCTTTTAGTGTACGACGAAGACTCTGTTAACATAGGACGCGTTGGAACGAAATGCGGTGTCGAGTGGCGCTCGACATAGGACTTGCTGGAACCAAACGCTGTGTCGAGTGACGCTCGACATAGGACCGCAAACGGTTACAGTGTTAAATATGGCCAGCGAAGAGAAAATCACTTTACCTAAGTATGGGCGAACGATTGAAAGTCTTAGATGACTTGAAAACGTTCAATATTTCGACCGTTGCAAGAAAATACAACGTGCATCCGCTAACGATTTCGCGGATAAAAAATAACGCACCAACAATTATGCAGTTCCTGAACAAAGGGAAGATGCTGCAAAAACGACGAAGGATCAGACCATCCTTGTAGGACGCATTGGAGCAAAGTTTGATGGCTTGGTTCATCGAAAGAAGAACTCTTGGCGACTTCGTATCGAATGCTGTGCTTATGCAAAAAACAACGGAATTAAGGGGCAATATGGGGTTGCCGTCGGAGTTTAAAGTTAGTAGGGACTGGTTAGATAGGTTTAAAAAAGAACAAAATATACGACTAGTAGGAGTGTATGGTGAAAGTGCAAGTGCTGATGAAGATCCAAATGTAGAATAATTCGTCAATAAAAAGGTTGTGTTCTACTATGCGAAAATTCTTTTTTTCGAACACTCTTCTCTCCCTATTAGTTCGGATAAGGGAGCTTCTACTGTATTACTTGGTGTACAGTGAGTATACAGGGTTGCTGGGGTGACTCTGAACAACTTTTTCCTTTACCAAAATGTTGGTTCGAGCTTCGTTTTTAAATTATAAATGAAAAACACTGGCTAATCAGAGCGCTTAAGCGCGTGGCTCTCAACCGCGCTCGGTCGAGGTCGTGAACCAACGCACTGGCACAGCGCGCTTAGCACAGCTGGCTGCAGCGTGGGTATCGAAGAAAGCGTGAGGCAAATGTTAGATCGTCATTAAAAATAATGTGTAATTATTCGTTATTCATGAATAACAAATAAACTAATAAGTCGTTTAATAACCGTTTTTGATACGTTTATTCATTATCCGAAAGGAATAAATGTGTCATTTCTTGTAAAAATCACGAATAAAAGTATCGAACATAGTTATTAAATGACTTATTAGTTTATTTGTTATTTATGAATAACGAATAATTACACATTATTCCTAATTTAAGACGATGCAACACGTTGTGCCAATGCGTTGGTTCACGACCACGACCGAGTGCGATTGAGAGGCAGGCGTTTGAGCGCGCGCTCTATGGGCGCTCTGATTGGCCAGTGTTTTTCGTTAATAATTCAAAAATGAAGCTTCAACCAACATTTTCGAACAAGCAAAAGTTGCTTGGTGTCTCCCAGCAACCCCTCATATCCGGGAGTTCTCATAATCAAGAGACATTCTGTAGAAATTATGGTATTATATGCTTTTTAATTTTCTTTATACTTCACATAAATCCTTTTCATATGAATTTGATAATCTGACAATGATAAAATTATTCCTTGTTATTTTCAGAATATATATGTCGCGTTTACTGTGAAAAAAATGTACTAGATGAAAACATTACTGATATCGGTATTGACATACCACATTTTTATGAGTCTCTCATGAAATTGGATATGGAATCTGAAACTGCCACAATTGCTAAAGCAATATATCTAAAAAAATCAGATAATTTAGTTACAGCACGGCAGATCTTAAAAGATATACTTTTATTGAAACCATGCTCCGTATATGGGTGGATAGCATTGGGTGAAATAAGTGTGAAGCTACACTGCTGGGAAGATGCAGAAAATGCTGCAAACCAGGCATTAGAAATGAAGATGCAGAAAGTGAGCTGTGAATTGTTATATAAAGTGGAACTAATATTAATTGAGTCGTTGAGTAGAAGTAATAATAAACAAAAATGGGAAACTGCATTCCGAAGATGTCAAAACGTAAGTATCTTTTGTTACTCTCTTTTGTTATTCACGGAAATGCGTTTATTAATGTGTTGTTCCGCAGAAGAACATGCATGCGGGTATTTCGTTAATACCGAGAAGGTGAAAGGAATGGGCTTGGCGCTATCATTCCAAAAATGATTGATGAAAATGAGATTCCTGAACGGAAAGCACAGTACAATCGGCTCCGCACTTAAAGGCGGGTCCACACTTGTTACGTCTTCTCACATTGTTACCGGGATAAGTACCTGGTCAAATGGTCTTGAAGAGGTTTGGGAGCAAATGTGGAGTGTTTCTTGTTTCCTCATACCATTACTCGTTACTTGGTTTGGCAGATCGAGAAATTGTCGGTATTGTGACCCGCTCCAAAGGAGCCAGTGAGCTGCCGTAGATGTGTGCGCTCGTCCTTGCGCCACTGCCAATGTGTTAGCTCGCCCCTGAACTGCCGTAGATGTGTGAACTCGTTTGTGCGGCGCTGTTCCTATGTATTGTAGACTGTTTAGACTTGGGAGATAGGGCTCATTGGGTCTATGTCTATGAGATAGACTAGACCCCCTTGGCGACGTAGGACTGTTGTGAGTGCATGTCGAGTTCAGGCCTCGGTCAGGTTTATGACGCGATCGAAACTAACTAAATTTCTGCGGAGTAATTTTTAGCCTTTCGCCCAACTTTGTGCAGAATTTAGATGGTAAGGATTAGAATGAAAGAACACATGGTAAAGTCCTGCAATTTCAATTGACGCAACACTTTCCCTTTTTTGATACAATTGATCGACAGACATGTAAAAATCAAAAGTTCTTTGTAAAATATTTTTATAAGAATTTTTATATTTTTATAAATAATGAAGATTTATTATATACGACTTAGAAATTATTGTTATACTAGAATCATCAACTTTAATCAACCTCATCCGGCCAAAGGTAGCCGGAAAAGATACAAATTTAAAGAAAGCTATAACTATTCAAGAGCGACTCAAGTACCTTTGGAGCGGGTCACTATACTGACAGCGCATGGAACGGCCGACCCAAGTAAAAAGTAACGCTATGAGGTATCAAGACACACTCCACATTTCTTCCCAGAACTATTCTAAACCACTTGACTAGGTAATAAATCCCAGTACGGTAACAAATGTGGACGCACTTTTACGTGCAGAAGAATAGGAAATGGGTCCCACACCAAACCTCGTTACCAAACACTGACGTAACGGGTATCAGTAACAGGACTACGTAACAAGTGTGGACACGTGTTAATGAAATTTTCGTACTTAAGGGGGAGTTCGGGTATTGCACCGACCTGTATATCGACACAATCCGGCTCGAAACATGGGTTTAGGAGGGTACGTTGTCGGCCTTCTATTAGCAGATTTTAGGCTGCAGGAGGGGCTTTTCTAAAGAGGAAGGTTCAATGCAGCGCGCTCTGGTCATGGTTCAACGAGATTGTGTTGATATCTGATAATATGAGTGTCCAAAGTACAGCAAACATGGAAAAAGTGCACCCGCAGAATCCAAGTATTTTTAGGTCACTAAAAGAGTTTTGTGATCCAAACGGTGGTCTGAGCGCGCTGCATTGAACATTCCTCTTTCGAATGTACCTTTATTCAGCTTAAAATCTTCGCATATAAGGACGAAGATATAGGAATAGACAAATCATCGAATGTATTTTTGCGGCCAGCATTACTGGAACCCCGGGTCTCATTACCATTTCCGTGTCACTCGTAAAGTTACCAACAGATTATAGAAAACGATGCCAAAATTACATAATTTTACAGAATTCTTTTGTTCTGTGCCGCAATAAAAGGCGACAAAGGATACCAAACAATTAATGATAATTAAAAATGTGTTAATTATAAAAACACATTATAACAAATTTTCTTATTTCAATTGTAGTAATAGTAAATGAAATAATGTTGAAAGTTATAGTTTACAACAGGGCTCGGAATTAAGTGCTCTTTCGGGCCGATTTTCGGAGGCAACTCCCCCTTTCTCCCGTCGCGCGTCTTGGCCCGCGCAATCGCCAGGCGGCTCGAACCTCCTCAGGCGCGTAGCCATGGAACGCGCGGGTACGCATTAGGGCGTAACCTGTATCCGTAGGTTTCCACATCACCAATGGGGTACTATTACCGATGCGGTTCTTTTTTGGCAGTGGTAACCTCTGTAGGCCTATTCCACTGCGTCGCACGATAAAAAATGTAAGAGTTAATTTAAAAGAATGTCGGAAAAAGAACTGATCGTAAATAGACAACGCTGTTCTATACAATGTTCGGGTCAACGTATTTGTGTGAATCTTCGTTCTCGAAAATGCGTCGCATTAAGAACACTGCATAGCGTTAAATGATTCCACGCTCTCGTCTATGATACGAACAGCGACGTCCAGTTTAGCCGTGGATATTTTAAATTTGCCCAGCACGTCTAAACGTGCATGAAAATCTAGTTTTACCAAACATGATTAAGATTTGGACAGTGAAAAGCATTTTCGGTATTTATTTTTTATCGTGCGACACAGTGGAATAGCCCTACAGGGGATACCACTGACAAAAAAAAACGCATCGATAATAGTACCCCATGGGTGATGTGGAAACCTACGGATACGGGTGTCGCCCTAATGCGCACCCGTGCGTTTCGCTATGCCGCTTGGCGATTGCGCGGGCCAAGACGCGCGACGGGAGAAAGGGGGAGTTGCCTCCGAAAATCGGCCCGAAAGAGCACTTAATTCCGAGCCCTGCTTTACATTATTTTCTTGTAAATGGCGATGAATGATGTAGAACTACTTACAAAATTGAGCTGAGAGTGTTAATTTTTGTAACACATAAACAATAAAACTGCCACAATGAAACAAATAGCTACGATAACTATGTACTATAATTGTTAATTGTATAATAACTATACAAATTCTTTACCCCTCTTTTCACTGTGGAAATTTTATTATTAATGGAAGACGCAATTTCTTATTTATATTCAACTAATAATAATAACGGAGTAACTCATTCACTAATACAGGGTGTCCCGTAGCTATGGGACATCCCGGTAATGGGGGGTAGATGGGGTGATATTGAACAACTTTTTCCTTGACCAAAAATATTGTTTGAAGCTTCGTTTTTGAGTTATTAACGGAAAACACTGGCCAATGAGAACGCCCGTATAGCGCGTGTTCAGCCGCGTACTACTCAACTGCGCGCGGTCGTGATCATGTGCATCGACGGGCAACGTGCGGCAAATATTACATGGTCTTAAATTAAGAAAAATGTGTAATTATTCGTAATTCATGAATAATAATTTAATTAACAAGTCGTTTAATAACTGTAACATACTTTTATTCGTTATCCGAAACGAATAAAGTGTTTTATTACTTATGAAACAAATGTTATTTTTAACAGCACGATTTCAGGTGGATAAATTATGTTTTAAGAAATACGATTGTCATTCTACACAATTGAATTAAAAGTTATCAGTATATGCATATTCGGAACTCACATAAAATATATATAATAATTATTTGCCTTGATTTCTGATCGTGTAATTTTATAGAATCACTGATGTCTTGTAATTTTTATTTCTACACGTTTTATGGGTGCGCATATTTGTGTACTGTTTCATTCTTGGCACTCCTGTTTCTTTCGCGCTGTTCGTTTCTATGTCCGACCGGAATCAAAATCTCGGCAGAAGCTGATGGTCAGAATTGCAACAGTTATGGCAACAACGCGACAGAACTCTCAAATAATCTGATGTGAATGTACAATGAATTTTCTACACTTCCACTACCAGCAGGCTTCCCGTTAAAAAATTTTTAAGTACAACGCAACAGCTGAGAATTTCTTTCCACATTCATAATAAAATATGGAAATAGCAAGCAGCTACCTCTCACCTTCATCTGGCCACCGATGAGATATAAGAATAGACAAGACATGTGTGGGATCTTAGTTAAGGAAAATATATATTATTGTATATATATTATTGTATATATTTTATTGTATATGCCACTATAGACTACGGAGTAATACTAGAATAAACTGTTGATTTAAATACACGTTACTATGCACACAAAATAAAGGCTCAAGACCGCACCTCGCAGGTCAGAGTTTTCTTGGTCACAGTTCGCTCTCGACTGTCCCTAAAAGCTATTTTTTCTTAGCCTAAACTTTCACCCCCAATGTCGGCTGCATCGCATGCGTCTGGAAAATTTCGCTGGCGACCGACACGTACACACACACACACACACACACACACACACATAGTCTTAACCTAAGCAAGGCACTTTTTTAACGGTGGCCTCTTGGCTTGACCTACGGTCAAATTTATGACTCCACACATGTTATGGACGTTATTGGCCCAGCGAGACTGACATACCGACTCAGAAATCCCACGCTGATTTGAGCGTCCCCTGCTCACGAACAGTGATCAGTTGAAGAACTATTATTTACTGAAGTAGTGTTCGGGACAGGATCCATGCGATTGTGTGAATGCTTTGGGGGGGGGGGGGAAGAGCTATTTCTCGGTCAACGATTCGGTAGAAAAATTGAGCTACGGTCCCTGGTCGCGCGATGCACTTCGGTTCGCCACGAGTTGAGTCGAAATCATTTCGGGGCGATGAATTGCGTGTGTCGCGTATAGGGTACTTTTTAAAAATAGGATTATTTATTTTTTAGTCCATACATCAATTCTTTTAAACATCCCGAATATGCTACATTTCAAATAAGGAGTTTCAGATATCCCGTTAAACATTAACACACCCATACATACAATGGACACAAAATATTTAGTAATGTAAGAAAAATAAAGTAATATTAATTTTCTGGAAAAAATGTCATTAGTTGTACTACATGTTTTGTAATGCAATGTAGTTTTACAGAATTTGATAGATTTTTTGTATACAAATGAATTTGGTAGCACTTTGTTCATAAAATCGGTTTTCTTCGGGTCTGCCGCGTTCGAGCCCAGGCACAGTGCGGCATTTAACCCATTTGCATCAAAACCCGGAATAATCCGCGAGCCGCGACTGTCTGCTATCACCAAGCGCGGAATAATCTGCGAGCCGCGACTGTCAGCTATCACCCGGCGCGAAATATTCCGCGAGCCTACGACTGCTTTTTTTACCAGTTGCGAAATATTCTTTAGTTGCGACAGCCCACGTTTAACCACTTGTGGGAGCGTTTCGGTTCCATCAGTTTAATATACACTGTGTATCAATCGTTTTAAACAGTACATTGTTAATAAACTCCATGAATAATTTGGATGCCCGTTACTGCACATGCAATCGACCGCGCGCGGTGATGCGAGTCAGTCGTCAGTTGAACGTCGCTGATGTTTCAACGCGGCAGCTGAAATAGACCGATGATGCAAATGGGATAAATGGGCGTTCGGGACAAAACTTAAAAAATGCATATAATGTATAAATGATGAACATTTTTGTTACGAGCCGGGCTGTGTGGCAGCACGAGAGGCCGGCGAGGGGTATATTACCCAGGAATATGGTTATCAATTTGTTAGTTAAGGTGCGCGGACGAACCTGATGCGAAATCAGGGAGCCGCTAGGATTATTGAGAGCGAGGACGAACCCGGTGCGAAACCGGGGAGCCTCTAGGAGGGGGAGCAAGCGCGGACGAACCCGATGCGAAATCGGGGAGCCGCAGGAGGGTGAAACGTCGTGCACGAACCCGATGCGAAATCGGGGAGCTGCTAGGAGGTTGGTTTATTCACAGACGAACCTGGCGTTTGACCAGGGAGCTGTTCGGAGGTTGGTAGACTTACGGACGAACCCGATGCGAAATCGAGGAGCCACTAGGTTGGAATATGTAGTTTGTTTGTTTGGATAAAGATGTGCGAACGAACCTGATGTAATCAGGGAGTCGCGGGAAATGTTAGTTGCCTCGTAACTCTAAATTATTATTTGATACAACTCGAGCGGTAAAGTTGTATCGGTGGGAACGTTGTTACCAATATGCAAGGATTGCGGGGTAAAGATAGGTTTAACGAATCTACTCGATTTATAAGTGAACGTATAAAGTTATATTCTGAGTTTTCAATATGAATACAAATGTTTCTGTCGCGATGAATTAATATAAAGTGTGTAAGTTACCTAAGTATTTGCACGGTGTTGACGCACTGGCGATGCGGGGACTGAGAGTCGCTATTAGAATATGCCGAAAGAACTTCAACCGAACAAGCGGATTCTAGCGGGTTAATCTGTGATTCGAGAGGTGCGCTAAGCCCAGTCTCACTGGATATAACTGATTCTATACAAGCGTGACACGACGTGACTTTACGCGTGACTATGTTACTCTGAACCCACGAGGGTAGAAACCAAAGGGTTTATATAGTCCCAAAATGCGCGGGGATGCACTGGAACTTTCCATATAAGGAAATATAGGAGTCGTCGTCGGGCCACGCCCGTCTTGGGTCATGATGCAGCTGACCGTGCTTGTACTAAGGTCCCCTTTATTTGTTTACATTAAACGGAAGAATTTTAGGGCGTTTTCCCTTCACAAATGCGAGCTCGAAAACGCGTTGAGAGCGACGTATGGAAAATATTCTTCATACGTAACATTTTTAAAGTGGAAAAGATGAAACTAGTTGTATGACATAACATCATCATAACAATAACAACAATCGTATTCCTTACCTACCGATAAATGATTGTTTTGGATAAAAAATTCAAAATTCCATCATGATTTTTTTTAATGTGCCAGGTACCAAAAACAATAAACAGTTTTATCCGCGCACGTTCCTTTATTTCTGCGAGCGCATCCCGCATTAATTTGTCCCGGTTTCGTTTACAATATACAGTGGTGGACATAAGTATTGGCACAGTAGAATGTTCCGCATGCAAACATTTATACCTATTAACACGTTGAGTGCCACGCCGGTTTTGCCTCGCTTTCCGTTTAGGCCACACGATGCGACATGCGCGACCGGCGCGCCGCGGCGTAGCATAACACTGTGAAACACCGACGCCTGAACGAAAAGTTTAGTGTCAGTCACCGATGACTGACGCGGCCTGAACGGAAAGTTTAGTGTCAGTCACCGATGCCTGACGTGGCACTCAACGTGTTAAAAAAATTGTTTATAATGTGTTACGAGCCGGGCTGTGTGGCAGCACGAGTGGCCGGCGAAGGGTATATTGCCCAGGTATACGGTTATCAATTTGTTAGTTAAGGGGCGCGGACGAACCTGATGCGAAATCAGGGAGCCGCTAAGATTATTGAAAACGAGGACGAACCCGATGCGAAACCGGGGAGCCTCTATGAGAGGGAACAAGCGCGGACGAACCCGATGCGAAATTGGGGAGCCGCAGAAGGATGAAACGTCGTGAACGAACCCGGTGCGAAACGAATGGGGAGCCACTAGGTTGGAATAGTTTGCTTGTTTGGATAAAGACGTGCGAACGAACCTGATGCGAGATCAGGTAGTCGCCGGAAATGTTAGTTGCCTCGTAACTCTAAATTATTATTTGATACAACTCGAGCGGCAAAATTGTATCGGTGGGTACGTTGTTACTAATATGCAAGGATTACGGGGTAAAGATAGGTTTATCGAATCTATCCGATTTATAAGTGAACGTATAAAAGTTATATTCTGAATATCAGTATAAATACAAATGTTTCTGTCGCGATGAAATAATAAGAATGGTGTAAGTTACCTAAGTATTTGCACGGTGTTGGCGCACTGGCGATGCGGGGTCTGAGAGCCGCTACTAGAATATACCGAAAGAACTTCAACTGGACAAGCGGATTCTAATGGATTAATCTATGATTCGAGAGGTGCGCTAAGCCCAATCTCAGTGGATATAACTGATTCTATACAAGCGTGACACAACGAGAAACGAAAGGGTTTATACATATAGTCGCAAAATTCGCGGGAACGCACTGGAACTTTCCATATAAGGAAATTTGACGTCTACTAATTCGTTAATGAACACTAGTTCCCCAAGCCCGGTTGAAGACATACACCATCATGGCGCGCGTGGCTCTCAAACGCGCTCGGTCGTGGCGTGAACCAACGCGTTTCTTCCCGACCACAACCGAGCGTGGTTGAGAGCCACGCGCCCGAGCGCTCTGAATAGCCAGCGTTTTTCGTTAATAACTAAAAAATGAAGCTTCAACCAACATTTTGGTAAAGGAAAAAGTTGTTCAGAATCACCCCAGCAACCCCCCATTAAACGCGTGAAAAGAGACTCTGCCGCACCCTGTATAAGCAAGTAAGATATTCTAAAATAAGATCCATACGAAAATAAAGTGGTATGTTTATACCACTTTGTTTATACCAATTTTTTTAATAGGTATAAATGTTTGTATGCGGAACATCATACTGTGCCAATACTTATGTCCACCACTGTAGATCTGTATGCCACCATCTTCGCTGCCTTCTTTTCCTTTTTTTTGACTCTTTTAACCCTTTGCGGACTACGGGCGCATATATGCGTCCTGCTCATGCGTTAACTCATTATAAGCTACAATTATTACTGCACTACTAGCTATAATCAGAGCTTCATCGTCTTCCGTCTTCAGCGACAAACACTGAACTGATGGCGAATCCGCGTTCAAATTCATGGTTCGATCCATGCGCGGCGCGTGTTCGTGGTAAAAACGAACCACGCACACGTTATAACGTTGCCGTGTTGCAGCCGCGTTGCAGCCGCGGCGCGCTCGTCTATACCCACCTTTATGTTTATGAAGTTACAGTAAAATCTCGATTAGTATTCAAAACAGTGGCTACCGTTAGTGTTAATTTCTACCCCACCCACTTGGGGTGGTCCCCCTCGGACCCAGTGAAGCGTCGAGCGCCGAGCATGTAATCCGAACCCAGATCGAATTTTGGTGAGAGAGCCAACACTAATGCAAGCGAGATTAAAAATTAAAACCTGTTCATTTTTGGTCCGTTTTAAAGGAAACTTTCAAAATTCCTGATAAAAATGACACCAAACACGATATGGTTTGGTAATTTTTACTTATCATGGTATTAATAATTTTATTCCCCTTTATTATTGTTTCCGATGACAACTAGAATATGTGTATATTAGTTGTTAGCAATAAGGTAATTAATAGTGAGATTATAAATTTGGAATTATACAGGGTGGCCCACAACTCAGGGAACATCGGGAAATGAGGGGTAGCTGGGTCGTTCTAAATAAGTTTTTCTTTGACCAAAATGTGGTTTGCAGCTTCGTTTTTGAGTTATTAACGAAAAACACTAGCCAATCAGATCGCCCGCCGGGCGGCTGCTGGCGCGCGCGCAGGCAAGAACCTCTCAGCTGTGCCCGGTCGTGATGGGGGGCATCGAAGGTACCGACGCGACGGAAGCGTGCGGCAAATACATCGGCTCAATTAAGAATAATGTGGAATAATTCGTTATTCATAAATAACAAATAAACCAATAAGTCGTTTAATAATCGTGTTCGACACGTTTATTCATTATCCGAAAGGAATAAACTGTTTTATTACTTACGAAAAAATTTTTTTTTTAACAGCACGTTTTCAGGTGGATAAATTATGTTTCCACAAGAACAATTTGCACACCTAATGTTAGAAAAAGCTAGTTGAACTTACCCATTCGTCCATGAATTAACCTGCTTAACACGTTGAGTGCCACGTCAGGCATCGCTGACTGACACTAAACTTTCCGTTCAGGCCGCATCAGTCATCGGTGACTGACATTCAACTTTTCGTTCAGGCGTCGCTGTTTCACAGTGTTAAGCTACGCCGCGGCGCGCCATGTCGCGTCGTGTGGCCTAAACGGAAAGCGAGGCAAAACCGGCGGGGCACTCAACGTGTTAACATTGTTAGAATCCTGTCCTTTTTTTTTTACGTGAGGGAAATCTTCAATAAGACACCCCGGTTAGGGCAGGTGTACACTGGGGTAGTGTCGGATTTGTACCGACCAAAACCCTCACGGTGGCCGTCCTCAGCGCTGTGGGAGAGCACGAGGGACTCTAACGAACCCCCCCCCGCTACGCAGTGCCTCAATAGAACAAAGGCCCATCCCGGGGAGGGATCAGAAGGACCGCTCCCCTTACTTTCCTTTAAAATTTGGCGGCACCACGCAGCGCCGCCCTTCGCGTGGGTCTCCCGTGGCCGGCCCGAGCCCCCACGCTACAGCACCGTCGCCGTGACGAGGGAGGGGAACCAAACGTGCACAAGGCATCACTCCCCCGCCACATTCGCGAGGGGTCCGACCCTTCCCTCTCCCTTTTCGCGGCCTCCTTTTGGAGCATAACCTGCTCGCAAAAGGAGGCCAAAGCGTCCCACGCTGCCCGGTCGTCCAGCACGACGCCAACAACCGGTGCCAACGCCAGGTCGGACCCCAACACGTTCCTCAGGACACGGCGCTCCCGCGACCACGCTGGACACTCCTCCAGCGTGTGCTGTAGGCCCGCGCGATCCCGATGGCAACCATCCTCTCGACGCGGCGCAGCATCTCTCGACTGCGCCGACTAGCCATCAGGTCGCGGCTCCACACGGGCGCTCCGTACATAGCCATCGATCGCACGACTCCCGCGTTCAGGTGACGTACCTCCGCCGCCGGGCCCCCGAGGTTCGGGAGAACGCGACCCAAGTAACCCTCTCGAGTCGGGGAGCCAGGCGCTCAAAATGGGCCTTGAAACTCCAGTGGGCGTCCAAGGTGAGTCACAGATACCTCATCCGGTGAACCACCTCCACGCAGGACTGACCCAGCCACAGCCGGGACGGGGGCGGCTCGCCCTGCCGAAAGCGATCGTACATCCAGATCGCCTCGGACTTGTAAGGCACCACCCTCAGTCCCAGCCTTCCCACCCCGAAGACGACGCATGCCACCCCGCATTCCGCAAGGCGTAAGGTCCTTCCGTAGTCCACCCCCGCGGCCAGCACTAACGTGTCATCCGCGTAGCACGTGATGCTGACCCCGGTCGGGAGGGCAACCCGGAGGACGGTGTCGTACGCGAGGTCCCACAGTAGCGGGCCCAGTACCGGGCCTTGCGGGACCCCGCATCCCTCCCCCTTTCCTCTATACCGCCCCTTCCCGGGTACTCTATCCACCTGCTGGACAGGTAGGACCCGGTGATCCTTCCCAGGTAGGGGGGCACACGGTGGTGTAAGTGCCCCCCTGATTGCCTCCCAGGACAGGGAGTTGAAGGCATTGACGGTGTCTAGCGACAAATTTAAAAACAATTTATTGTTCCTATGTTTAAACATTTCGTAATATTCTGCGTTTGTACGATTCATGTTTTTCGTTCGGTTGGCAGAATGACTGTGCCAGGGTAAACGGTCGCCTCGCTTCCACACGCACACATACATGTTCTTTAATGTGGATAACATTGTATTGCAAATCGTTTTCCTTGAAACATAATTTATCCACCTGAAAACGTGCTGTTAAAAAAAATATTTTTTTCATCAGTAATAAAACAGTTTATTCCTTTCGGATAATGAATAAACGTACGGACACGGTTATTAAACGACTTATTATTTTTATAAGTATAAACGAATTATTCCACATTATTCTTAATTAACACTTAGCCGACCGATCGGGGAGATCTCCCCCAATTCTCAGTTCTCTGTGGCGCGTGCGGTCGGCTAAGTGTTAAGACGATGTAACATTTGCCGCACGCTTCCGTCAGTACCCTCGATGCCCCCATCACGACAGCTGAGAGGTTCCCACCTGATCGCGTCTTAGCGCGCGGCCTGCGGGCGCTCTCATTGGCCAGTGTTTTTCGTTAATAACTAAAAAACGAAGCTGCAAACCACATTTTGGTTAATGAATAAGTTGTTTAGAATAACCCCAGCTACCCCCCATTTCCTGATGTTCCCTGAGTTGTGGGCCACCCTGTATATTTTCAGTAAAATCTCGATTAGTGCACTTCGCTCGGGACCGAATGCGAACACTAATAGTTTGCAGACACGTTTATCGCAGGAATAGTCTTATATTAGTAAATGAGTTACTTCGTCATTGTTATTAGTTGAATATAAATAAGAAATTGCCCCAATGAAAAAGAAAATTAAAGAATTTGCCTAGTAACTATACAATTAACAATTGTAGCATGCGGGTCATTCCACGCCAAATCGATCACTTTTGGACGTCACCATCGGCGATTTTGTTCTAAATGAAATATGTTGTAGTCCATATGGAATTAGGGGGGGTTTAAGTCATCATTTTTGCGGTTGACAATTTGTTTAGAAGATACAGGTCTTCAAAGTTTGTAATTTTTGCCATTTTTGCGAAAACGGCCTTTTTTTCGGAATTTTTATCTCCGGAACTGTTAGTCCGATTGAGCTACTTCTTTTTTTGTTTTACTCACAAAGGATTGGGCTATTATAAAATAATCTTTTGGTTCCACTAGCTGGCGTATCACTCTGCATATAATGCATCATTTTTCATGAGGGCTATTTTTTCAGTTTTATAATGGATGCCAGATACGTTACAAGGCAAATTCCTTTAATGAGTTAGTGTTTCGTATGAACTGTGTTTCAAAAGAAAGTGCTATTTGTTAGTTTTGAACGTTGAATTAAGTTAGAACTAAATTAGTTGTAAGGTAACGTGTGAAAATATATAATACAAAGATATGAGTCGTTATTTGACAATTTATCTTTTTCAGTTACACCTTTCAACTGAATTGGAAGTGATATACGCACGCATTAGTATATTGTTAAATCAGCCTAACATAGATGTTGTGATAAACAATCTGGAATCAAGAAGTGGAACGAAAATGCAAGTTAATATTCTTAGAGCATTATACTTGAAACATAGCAAGAAATTTGACGAAGCTATAAACGCGCTTGACGCAGTTTTGGAAACATCTGAAGCGTGGTTACTTCTTGGTGAAATTTATTGGGAAATAAAGGAATATAATTATAGTTTAATGGCCTTTTTGAACGGTATAAAGGCCGATCGGTATAATTGGATATGTCTGGTTTATTTGGGGCGTTATTATTGCAAATACGGTAACGACATGGAACGTTCTAGAAGATGCTATCAAACTGCATTACAAATTAATCCGAATTCTGAAGAAGCTGGTATTGGTTTGAGTACTGCGTTTAGATTTCTCAAGAATCAGGTAAAGTTAAATAAGTTTCCTAATGTTTGTAAAGTATTTCATCTCTTCTGATTCTGAGTTTGATCAACACGTGAAATTATATTTTATTGTTCTTCTATGAATATTTTGCATTCAACATTATTATTTATAGGATGCGAACATAAAGCTATTACAAACTCTAACCGTACAAGATAGTGGTCCAAAGTGGGCATGGTTACAACTTGGTTTGCAATATTTTGACTTAGGAGATGCGGCACAAGCTATAAAGGCATTTCAGCATGTTATCAGAGCTGACCCTAATGACAAGTATGTAGCGCACTTAAAGTAATCTTAATTCTAATATATTTATTGTTAGTTTCGTTTTAGCGCTAGTGCAAACGTTTTTTATATACCTTCAGTAGCATTAAAAGGCAAGTAAGTTGTCTTTGTAATATAAAGTTTTTTGCTCATAAAGGCATATTTTCAATCAGTATTCAAGTATTCAAGTATTCAGGCATAGTATTCAATCATGTATAATACAGGGTGTCCCGTAACTACCGCAACATCGGGAAATGGGGGGTAGCTGGGGTGATTCTGAACAACTTTTTCCTTGACCAAAATGTTGTTTGAAGCTTGGTTTTTGAGTTATTAACCAAAACCACTGCCCAATTAGAGCGCCCGTAGAAGGCGGGCTCAGGCGCGTGCCTCTCTACTGCGCTCGGTCGTGTAGGGGGGCCTTGACGGTACCGAGGGAATCGTACGGCAAATGTTACTTGGTCATAAATTAAGAATAATATTGAATTTTTGGTAATATCTTAATAAGAAACAAACTAATTATTTGTTTAATTAATCACGCACGGTCGTGGTCGTGAAAGAATGCATTGGCACGGCGTGTTGCATCGTCTTTAAGCAAGAATACGTATAGTGAAATTTTTGGTTATTCGGGAAGGAAAAAGAAACTAATAAATCGCTTCCACACGCACACACCGTCTCCAAATTTAGTGAAGAATCGGTGGTAGAACCCGATCACACAGGGTAGCATCGGCCCTTGTTGTGTTGCCCTGCGTCGCAGCGTGACCGTTGGCACTACAATGTTATCCACGTTAAGGGCCCCAACTCTTTTGGGGTCAACTCCGAATCGATCTAAGCGTCATTGCAAAGAAACTGGCGTTAGAGAAAACAGAAAATTGACAGGTTCGACTATACACCCTCTGTCCCAAAAATAACCGGAGTGGCTCTAGTTTAACGAAATTAGTGGTCCTATCTATTGTTATGCGATTGATTTATGAAGTGTTAACTTTCCTTACCAATCTGTAAAAATTGCATCAGATTTCGTTCAGTAAAAGCCAAGATACGACGCATTAAGTGACACTAGTTTGTATACATCGGTCGAAAAATGAATAAAGAGCAAAGAATCAACATTAAGTTCTGTGTTAAAAACGGTAAAAGTGCTACAGAAACGTTCCAAATGCTTAAAATCGCTTATGGAGATAATTGTTTATCACAAACACAAGTTTTTGAGTGGCATCGACGATTCAGAGAAGGCAGGGAGGATGTGGATAATGATAAACGAGCAGGCCGATCAATTGAACCGATGACCGAAGAAAATGTCGAAAAAGTGCGTGATTTCGTGAAAATTACGAAAAAATCTTCAGTGAGATTTATGGAAATGGAACTTGGAATATCCAAGACAATAATTCATCGCATTTTAACCGAAAAACTTGATCTTCGGATTGGCGATTGTTGCACGATAATGCACCTTCTCATCGTTCGTCAATTATGACTGACTTTTTGACCAAGAAACAAATTTTTTTGCTTCAACATCCCCCGTACTCACCTGATTTGGCTCCCTGCGATTATTTTGTATTCCCTAAGCTGCATTTGGCGATGAAAGGAAACCGTTTTTCATCAATTGAAGATATTTAACGGACAACGACGAGCATACTGAACACCATTCCAATCAGTGAAATAAAAAAGTCATTTAATGCACTTCTTGAACGTGCAAATCGTTGTACTTCTGCTGAGGGAGAATATTTCGAATAAATAAAATGATTTTTGTCATGTTTTTTGCACTATTTTGTTTTCTTTAAAGCCATTCCGGTTATTTTTGGGACAGAGGGTGTAGTACTTGTGACTATAGTAATAAGTATTCAATATGTTAGTGGAATTGTTTGTAAGTATATTTATGGACTCAAGGTTAACAAATAACGTGCTAAAAATTCAGGTCTCGTAAATACAAAAAAGGGCTACTGCTATGTAGGGTTTCGTGGAAGGAAGTTCCTTTTTTGTCCGGTAGAGGCGTAGCAGTCTGTGTAGCGCTACAGTCACAGATGATGGGCACAGTACTTCCCCCAAGTCTTTTCAAGCGGGAGTTTGAAAGAGACTTTCTGGTTTTTGTATGTTTTCGCTGGAATGTTTGTGATAGGTGTCCCTTCATGCTCTGGTACTCGATCATTCTGTATGGGTTCAGTGTCAATCACTGCGTCCGTTTTGGTGATATATGTTGGCTTTAGTACGTCTATATTTATGTTTTTAAGTGTACTGTCAACGTCTAGTTCAAAAAGTACGTTGGTATGTCTTTTTGTGATTTTGTACGGTCCTCTGTATGGTTGTTCCAGTGGAGCTTTAGCGTGGTCGCACCGAATAAATGCATGGGTACATGTGTGGAGGTCCTTGGCGATGAAAATTCTCGATTTGCCATGGTGTTCTGTTGGTGTAGGTCTCACACCCCTCATGTATTCGCGGTGCTTTTCCACGAATATTTGTGGATCAGCTGCGAAGTCGGCGTTAATAAAAATTCTCCGGGAACACGTAGTGTTGTCCTGTATAACGTTTGTGCTTGTGAAGCTTGGATGTCCTCCATCAAGCTCGTACGTAGTCCAAGTAATACTGTTGAAAGAATTTCCGTCCAAGGCTTTGGTGAACACATCAGTGCTGATTTTAGAGTACGATGCCAGCGTTCGATGATGCCATTTGATTGTGGATAATATGCCGATGTTCTTTACTCATTGCAACCAATTAAACTCGCCAGTGCTTGGAAAAGTGCTGATTCGAATTGTACGTACAGTCTGTTCCACAAGAGCGTGGATGCGATATCTGTGAAATGTGATATTCAATGCGTCACAGGCTGTGCGAGTCTAAACATACAATGTCTCCTCTAATACGGAATAGGCCCATTTCTTTTACTATCGTTTCTGTCACTGAGAAGTTCAGTTCATTTCGAGATGAGTGCCGTATACGCTAAAAGATTCGAGGCGATCTTTTTGTGCCATCACCCGAAATGACCCAAAATGAGCATTAGAGATGCAGCGAAATATCTGCGGAAGTCTCGCGAATTTGTAAATAAATGGGTGCAACGTTATAAAGTGTCAAAGTGTGTCGATGATCTCCCTCATCGAGGTTCGAAGCGAGCAACGACAAAAAGAGAAGATAACGCGATTTTGCAGTGTTTTGCGAAGAATCCGACGATTTCATTGCATGGAGGGCAAGCAGTGTTATCACAAAAGGGCATAAATGTAGGCATATCAACAATCAAACGGCGGTTGGAAGATAATAACGTTGCATGGCGTAGTACTGTTTTAAAGCCGTTGCTTTCCACAAAGCACGTCGAAAAGCGGTTGGCGTGGGCACGCGAAACCGTTGATCGTGATTGGGACAATATTGTATTCAGCGACGAATCATCCTTTTGGGCTCGGACTCCTATAAAACGAGCGTGGTCTACCCGTGGAAGTCCCGTAATTGAAAGAAGCATCAAGCACCCAATAAAAGTTCATGTGTGGGGCTGTTTCAACGTTCGGGGTTTCGGGACCTTATGCATCTTTACGGATAATCTAAATGCTCAGAAGATGCTTCAACTGTACCAAAGGGGTCTCTTAGTATCGATTAAACGTTGGTTTGATGGGACCAGAGACCAGTGGGAACTACAAGAGGACAACGATCCAAAACATCGGAGCCGTCTTTGTACAGAATGGAAAGCGCGCAACGGTATCAATGTTTTGGATTGGCCATCTCAGTCCCTGGACGCTAATCCGATTGAAAATGTTTGGTCTCTTATAAAGTACAAACTCCGCGGAAAGTGTATACTGAAATTGAAAACGTTAGTTCGTAGTATTCGAAAAATATGGAGGTCTCTTCTTGTCGCATATGCCGAAACTTTAGTTGAAAGTATGCATAGACGATGTCAAGCAATACTCGATAATGGTGGTGATTGGACATATTATTAAACAGGTGCGTATTAGTTTTTTAGATGTACTTTCGACCCATATAACATATTTTACTACAAAGATTTCTTTGCACTAAGATATCGCGTCCACGCTCTTGTGGAACAGACTGTATCTTTCTCGGATTAGACGTGAGGTGTCGTTTCTGCTAGGATGAGAAAGCCCATGGATGACATTGAAAGCTGTTCTGCGGAGTGTCTTAGGCAGGTATGGTCGAACTATGCCTGTTGAAATGTCACAGTAAATTTCCTTATCGTCAAAGTTCAGTCTGTTGAGTCTCAATGATAATTTGTCGTCTTCGAGGAGTTGAACTAGTTCCTCGTCGTCTTGTTGATGTTGTCGTATCGTGTCTCAGTCTAGTATCGTCGGCATGTTGATTGTATTAATTCGTGAAAATGTGTCAGCAGCTATGTATGTTGTCTTCACCCTTTGTCTGTTGTGAATTGTGAAATGTAGTCTAGTTGACGGAGCTGTCTTGAGATGCTTTGCCTGGTTTTTGTACA
Organism: Nomada hirtipes; assembly: GCA_951802735.1. Taxonomy (NCBI): domain Eukaryota; kingdom Metazoa; phylum Arthropoda; class Insecta; order Hymenoptera; family Apidae; genus Nomada; species Nomada hirtipes. The sequence goes on along the minus strand of OX637929.1, from coordinate 2,832,613 downwards.
AATGCGTAAGTCAACGGTTTGTAATCTGTCCTGATAGTAAATTGTCGTCCTTCTAGTAGGTGTTTGAAGTATTTTACGGCGGCAAAGATTGCGAGAAGTCATATGTACTGTATCGTGTTTCTGTTTCCGTTAGTTCTCTGCAGAAAAACCCTATTGGCCATCCTCCATTTTGCTCTTGCTCGAGGGTTGCCCCGGTGGCTTTGGTTGAAGCATCTGTTGTCAGTTTGTGCGGTGCGTTTGGTGCTGGAAAGCTGGTGAGTGCCACCGATGAGCGTGCCCTTTTACAGACTTCAAACGCTGATCTGGCGTTCTCGGTCCCGTCGATTAGCGTTTTATCATTCTTTCTATAGTTTTTCAGGTATCCGGTGAGAGGGTGTTGGAGTTTCGCGGCATTCCTGACATATGAACGATAATAGTTGAACATGCCCAGAAATTTTCGCAGTTCCATTACCGTCGATTGAAGTGGATAATCGTCGATGGGTTTGACCCTCTCAGGATTTGGATGAAACCCTTCGTTGTTGATTCGGTAGCAAAGAAATAACAGTTCCTTTTGACCAAAATGGCATTTGTTGACATTGATCGATAGTTTATGGTCTGCGAGTCGCTGGAGGACTTGTTGTAGGTGGTCTCGATGTTGTTCTTCGCCTTCTGACATTACTATGATGTCATCTATATATATGAAAACGAAGTCTAAACCACGGAAGATGTAGGCGATGTACCTTTGAAACGTTTGTGTGGCGTTCTTGAGTCCGAACTCGTACAATCCCCAGGGTGTTGTTATTGCTGTCTTTGCTATGCTGTCTGTGTTGACTGGTATTTGGTTGTAAGCTCTCTCAACATCAATCGCTGAAAAGATGTTTCTACCATGAATGACCAAGAATGATGACGAGCAATCCAAAGCAATTCTACCATGAATTGCTTTGAATTGCGGGGTCCCAACGGTGGGGTCCAGGACCTCTCGTGCTGCTGGTTTATTGCAACCACGGTGTTTGGTGGTCTCTGTATGGTCGGCTCATTTAAGGTCACCGTTTTAATTAGTCGGTCAGCCTTCCCCGCGCAACGCGTCGAGTGTTAGCGTTTCTGAAATGACGAGCAGTGCTCGTATAGTGTTTGAAAGACGACTCACCCAGACATTATGTAGCATCTCCTCATTGATGCTGTCGGCCGCCAAGTCCTTTATCTCCCTCAGCAATTGTGATGGCTTCTGGTCACTAAGGACGAGGTCGTTGAGTAATCAATGCATCTGCTTCTGCCTGGACTCTGTGACTCGTTTAATTATTGTATGTCTAAGCGCTGCGTCTTTGTCGGTTATTGGTGGCGTGGCAATGATATCCGTTATCTGATACAGTGTATCGGAATCCAGAGCTCTCAATGTTGAGTTATATTTTACATCGTCGCTGCGAGTTCTCGACGCGGCCAATTCGGCATCAAATAAGTAGAACCAAATGTAGGGTCTGGCTTTCATAAATGCCGGTAATTGCGGTTTACTCACTGCGGCGGAAACTCTGTATCGTATATAGTGTGTTGTTTAACCCTTCCGACCCGAAATCAGTACCGCGTACTGACCCACCAGCCGTCGTATGCGGCCGACATCTGTACCGCGTACTGACCCGGAGAATGAATCACCGCTTTCATCGCGCGTCAGGCAGAGCCGAATTCGACACGCACTTATGTATAAATGCGTATCTCTTATCTCGTATCACATATGTATCTCCTAAAGATACACAAGACCTCAGCTTTAAGCTAAACAATCTGCAATGCTTTCTTTATTGCTGCAGACACAGTTCTTGATCCTCGACGACACGTAGATACAAGACATCAATCAGACAATACAGTAGCTAGACTACACAAACAACATTTTATAACAAAAATATCCCCAACGGAAAAAACAAAAACGCAATAAAGAAGATGTGCGGTATGTACGAAATTTGGAAGAACGAAAGATAGTAGGTTCTCGCGCCGCGAATGTGATGTTGGACTTTGCTTAGAAAAGTGTTTCGAAATATACCACACGAAGCTGAATTACTAGCTGTTATTTTGGTAAAAATTTAATGAATTTCTTAATTATCCAGTACAATACTGCATATGGTAAAGACGCAAATACTTTAGGAACAATTCGATATGTTAGAACTCCAATTCTCGTCAGCCGGCCACGGACGTAGCGAGCGACTTACGGAAAACGCCGTCGGGCCGGAAGGGTTAAATTAATATTTGATACAACTCGAGCGGTTAAGTTGTATCTGTGGGAACGTTACTACCAATATAAAGGATTACGGAGTAAAGATAGGTTTGACGAATCTACTCGACTTAATGGCGAACAGTTTATAAATTTATATTGCAACCAGTTGTTTGTACAAGTGTAATTGTCGCTATATAATTGGATAGTGTGAAAATTATTACCTAAGCTGCACGGTGTTGACGCACTGGCGATGCGGGGTCTGAGAACGGTTACAAAGTATACCAAAAGAAGTTCAACCGGACTATGCTGATTCTAACGGGTTAACTTGACCTGAATGGTGCCCTATGCTCAATTCTGACTGAATGCAACCGACTCTGTACAAGCGTAACGTGACACGACTATGCGCGTAACTGTGTAGTTATGAACCGTAGATGATCAAAATCGAAGGGTTTATATAGTCCCAAAATGTATGGAGGGGACTCATTAGAGGCCTCCATATGTATATGGTAAGATCACAGAGTCTTCATGGGGTCGCGCATGCACTTAATCGGTCACGATGCAGCTGGTCGATATCGAGGGCCCTATTATCCCTATGATAGCGAGATAAATCTTTGGGCGTCTTCCCTTCTTACGCAAGATTGAACGACACATCCGAGCGCAGCGTAAGAGAATATTATTCACACGTAACACGGATAACGAATAAAATTATCGAACACAATTATCAAACGACTTATTAGTTTATTTCGTATTATTGAATAAGCAAAAATTCCACATTATCCTTGCTTAAAGCCGATGTAACACGCCGTGCCAATCCGTTCCTTCAGGATCACGACCTCAATTAATAAAAAGAATAATTACTTTATTTCTTATTAATGAATAACCAACAATTCAACATTATTCTTAATTTAAGACGATGTAATATTTGCTGTACGATTGCCTCGTTAGACTCGAGGCCCCCGGACACGACCGAGCGCAGTAGAGAGGTACGCGCCTGAGCCCGCACTCTACGGGCGCTCTAATTGGGCAGTGTTTTTGGTTAATAACTCAAAAACGAAGTTTGAAACAACATTTTGGTCAAGGAAAAAGTTGTTCAGAATTACCCCTGCTACCCCCCATTATTCTCGATGCAAGGGAAGTTATGGGAGACCGTGTATAATGTGTGCCTCCATAATTGAAATGTCTCAAATTTTTTCAAAATTTTTTGTACGCTAAAATGGGATATATTGAGCAAAAATTGTATTTTTGTTTTTTCACTGAAACTACCCTCCCAGTCGAGTTACAGGGAACTTCGTACAAAATGGGTTTTTTTTATAAGCTTTCGAATGACACCAATGACAAAAAATGACATGTCGAATTTGGTTTGGGGGCACATTTTACCACCTTATCCGACTGTAGCCTTTCTTTTCATTACTTTTGTATTTTAGAGACTATTCCGACTGTCGTCGATTTTCGCCCAACATTATTAATTTGGTAGTACTGCTTCCCGTTTCTCCCGATTCACAAAAAAACTTCCACTTCATTTCTCACTATTGCGACACTTGATCTTTACCATAAAGTTTTGAACCAAATATTTGACTGTCGTCATACTCCAGCAAATATATTTCATCGCAACTTCTAGTTTACATTTTTCTAAATTCACTCTCTCTTTGAATGTAACTCCGTGACACACACAACTCGAACTCTCAATTCAAAATAAAGAAAAGGTGCTTGGTGTTACAATCAAGAGTCTGGTACCATTTTTCTTTATGATAGTAAAAGATCTTTCACAAAGAAGTCCGTAAGGGTCGGCAAATAGATGACTAGATTTTGTACCTAAGCAAGTTGGCGAAGTAGCGTGACTTAGACACTGCATTGTATCCTAAGTTCACTGCTAACAATAAGTCATGTTCAAAGTTTTTGAGTAGATTTTAATTTCAGAACATTAACTCAAATGCGGCATGGTTTCCCGTAGTCCAATTGCCCTGAAATTTTGAAAAAATCGAAAGTTGACAAATGGGAACCACCTTACTGTACAATGTACTACTTTCTAAACTAATTGTTTTTTATTCCCACATGTTTAAATATTTTGTAATTCATAATTTAGTGATTTTAATACTAAGCGTATAAAGTTTTATTATGTTACTGTATTTTTAGCCATAGCTGGGAATCATTTGCTGATGCATATTTTGTACGTGGTGCTTATACTTCAGCATTGAAATCTTATCAAAGAGCACAAGTACTATGTCCACAATCTTTATATCCAATGATACAATTGGGAAATATAAAATTGGTTAGTATTATTGCTGAAAAGTATACAGGGTGGGGCAATAACTATGTCCACCTTGAATATTGCCGTTGTTTGTAATAATATGAAAAAATATCATATATGAAACTTGCACGGTGCAAAGGGGGACATATTGTGATACATACGTTTTTTGCCTAGGTGGAGGCATAGAGGAGATTTCAAGGTCATGTCTATTTTTTTAAATGAAATAGTATGTTTTTTTTATTGCGATATGATAGCCGGTGTTGAGACAATTTCAACAAGCTACCGTTGAAGGTCATACAAGGTCAAATAAGGTAATGGAATGGTGGCCGTGAAGTCGCGCATCGACGGAAACCGAGCGTGTCGCGGTTATCGGCTACGCAGCCTAGAGCGCTGGCACTGTTCGAGCGACACAGAAGAAGCGCAAAATCGCTCCTTGCCACTCAAACGGTTAAAACCATATTTGACCTTGTATGACCTTCAACGGTAGCTTGTTGAAATTGTCTCAACACCGGCTATCATATCGCAATAAAAAAAACATACTATTTCATTTAAAAAAATAGACATGACCTTCAAATCTCCTCTATGCCTCCACCTAGGCAAAAAATGTATGTACATATCACAATATGTCCCCCTTTGCACCGTACAAGTTTCATATATGATATTTTTTCATATTATTACAAACAACGGCAATATTCAAGGTGGACATAGTTATTGCCCCACCCTGTATAGTCTCATGTTTGCATTGTAGCAGATATACATATTGTGTATCTAAACATTTTAGGATCTGAAGTAATAACGCTACTGACTATTTTATCATTTTGTAGATTATTGGACAGTATAGAGAAGCGAAAAAAGATTTTGAATGCATATTATTAAAGGAGCCATGCTATGTTGCTGCTCTAAAAGGTTTGGCTGAGACTTGTTTAGCACTAGCAAAGGACTATACCGCTAAGCAATTTCTTGGTCGTGCTAATGACTGTCTTCAACGGGCAATGGACTCTTTAATTGTAGCTCTTAAACAGCATAAAAATATGTCCTGCATTTGGAAACTACTTGGCGATGTATGTTATAGAGTTGCGACACTGCCAGAAAAATACAGTTATTTAAAAGTGCCTGCCATTCTTACAACACATGGGGATATTGAACATATTGTACTGTTCAAACGTCCTGAATTATTTTCACTGACTGCAAGGTAAATAAATTGCAATGTACTTATTATATTTCATAAGGGAATACCATAAAGATTTTAAAGTGGAGAGTTATGACGTCCGCGTGAATATTAAAACTATTAAGGGGGTAGATACAGGTAATGCAGCGGGCTGTATACCGACACAACATGGCCCCGAAACATGGGTTAGAGGCATTCATATTTTGTCCTTATATGAGAAGATTTTGAGCTCGGTGAGGGCTCATTCGAAAGAGCAAGGCCGTGCGCGGTGCGCTGCAGGCCCCGTTTAACGAGATTGTATTGATATCTAATAATATGAGTGTCCAAAGTAGAGCAATAATCGAAAAAATACACCCGCAGATTACAAGCATTTCTAGGTCTCTAAAAGAGTTGTCCGACACAAACGGGGCTTGCAGCGCACTGCGCACGCCCTTTCTCTTTCGAATGAGCCCTTACCGAGCTCAAAATCTTCTCATATAAGTATAAAATATGAATGCCACCCGCTGTAATATTGCCGTTAAAACAGAGGAAGTGACGTCACAAATTTAGTTCAGGTAGTGGTGACGAGATGGCGTCTTCTCAGGAGGACTGCCAACGTAGAATTATAGCAAAACTGAAGCGTTGGCTTGTTACATGTGCTACAGTAAAAGCGTGATGCAGTCAATGTATGCATATTCGTACGATTGTAGGGTAGGGCATATGCATTTTAGGCATACATTGACTGGGAACTGTATACATTTGCTAAACGCTTTTACTGTAACTCATACATGACTTGAAATCGCTGTCGAATGTATGTTATAATTATATGGCTATATTATTTAAAATAAAAAAGGAGAGATTTGTTCTTTTTTACTAATACTCGAAGTATTGATGTACTGCTATCATATTTTCAGAATGTGGTAGCTACAGCAATTATTTGAAATTATTGCTCTTATTATTCTTCTTTTTCATTCTTTTGATTATTTTGTATAAAACATATAATAAGGAAATGTCTCCAAATCAGTCAACAATTGAGTCCCTGATTTTTCTCGTAATCCTATACGGTCATATGTAGTATCATCGAACGGCGATTCATACGTGAATACGTGATGCGTGAATACAGACAGAAGTAAGACATAGTTGCCCCAACTTATCAAGACCTCTGTCGCGCTGTTGCCACATCTGTTACAATTGTGATCATCAGGTAACTAAATGAATCGGCTCCAGCGGAGATTTTGTCTCGAGCTGCCGCAAACTTTTCTGCAGGTTCGTGTCCCGCACGTGTTCATTTTCTTACTTTCTGACTTTCTCTTAATGAAATTTTTACTAACGTATTTGCGAGACTTTTCTGATTAAAATAAGGCCAAACACGATATAGTTTGAATTATATTTACTTGTTGATACTGATTAAATACGTACCACGAAGTCAGTATCAACAAGTATATAGAATTTAAACTATATCGTGTTTGGTCTTATTTGAATCAAAAAAATCTCCCAGATACATTGGTTAAAGTTACATGTAGAAAAATTAATAAATAAAAAAGTTCCATCATTGAATTAGTATTAGTCACACCGATACACAGTGGGGAAAAACGCCGATTTAGGGTTCCAAAATTAAAAAACGAAACACGGAGTAGGTCCTTGATGCTATTTCCTATATCAACATAGATGTCCGTAGGAGCTAAAAACGATATTTTCATTTCTTAAATCCATTGTTTTTAAGCGTGGCAAGGGATACAAAAGTTAAAAATTAAAGATGGCATAAAAATGAAGAATGTTATTTTCACCTGTTATCTAATGCTTACGACCTTAATGGGAGTTCTATTTGCAGAAACTGCATCAACAAGGATTAGGAATGTATAAAATCCAAAAGATACATTTTTCGGAAATGTTTAAATAATTTATTTCGAGCAAGTTTGAACAAACCAATTTTCTAAACTTTCTTTTATGAAATACTTCCGAGATTCACCTGGATTCGCGCTAATTTTTATATACACATGTAGAATAGGGTGTCTAGTTTATGCATTATCAAATTTGGCTGCCACTGACTGCCCCTTAACAAATTATCTCATTTTTTCTAAAATAGTTCGATGCGGAGAACGCCCGCACTGATGCGACTTACCGTAGACTCCCGATGATCCGGCCCCGCTTTTTTTGTTCTCATGAAAACAAGTGACAAGAAGAAAAATGATTAACATATACCATCATTATTTACTCTTTATCACGTTTGTCCTTGTTTAAATAATTTACTATTCATGTAAGGTAAGCTTTTTGAGGTAGACGCTTGCCTTTATTTTCCAATTTCAAGAAAGAGATATTCTTATAAAACTTTTTCATTTAAGAACATGTATAATTTACAGAAATAAAATTTACAATAAAAACAATAATAATAGATATAAAAACAAAATATTAATAAAATATAAAATAAATTTAATCTTCTGAAAAGAAAAAAATATTATATTATGAGACATATTTAAAAAATTAGAAAGAAAACAATTTGCTCCCAAAACATTGTCAGTTCGAAGTTACTGATCTTCATCTAAAGTAGAGTCTTCAGAATGTGAATGTAAGAGAAGAGCTCTTACTTCATCTTCAAAGATTGAATTTTTTCGGGAGCATAAACTTTTCTTTTTACAGGATATCATAGAAATTAATGGGTCGGATGTAAATAATAAACTATGAAATAAATTATTATAAAATTATAATAATAAACCAGAATCAGAACTCTCGAGGTTTATGACAGGGTCGCTGCTATTAAATAAAAAGAATGTAGACCAAACAAGCATAGTTATTCATCAATGGCTTTACTGCTACGTAGTACACTTCGTCAAAGCGGGGCGGGCGCTCGGATCAGTGCGGGCGTTCTCCGCATCGAACTATTTTAGAAAAAATGAAATAATTTGTTTAGGGGCAGTCAGTGGCAGCCAAATTTGATAATACATAAACTAGACACCCCATCCTATATGTGTATATAAAAATTAGCCCGAATCCAGGTGAATTTCGCAATTATTCAATAAATTTTTTTATAAATAATTTACAAATTTCCGAAAAAGTATCGTTTTATACATTTCTAATTCTTGTTGATGCAGTTCCTGCAAATAGAAATACCATTAAGGTCCTAAGCATCGTTTTATTAATTTTCCAATCCTAAATAGGCGTTTTTCCCCACTGTGCGATACTCCAGTACGGATCGTATTACACCGCGTCGTCGAGCGTCGCTATCGCCAAGGGGGATTCCCCACGTGGAGGAGATAGTCCATTTCTCCAGCCAATCTTTTCTTGCATTTTTGTCATCATAATGCAATGTATTGTTCAAAACTTTCTCATAACCATTCGAACATGTGTACGAGACTGACTAGTCAATTGTGAACAGTTGGAAAAACTGTTTGCAGAAAATGTTTCTAACAATTGAGTGGGTCTGATTTCGGTAAATATATAGAAGGATTTTTGAATATGTTGTAGAATTCAGTATTCTGAACAATTTTTGAATAGCAAACCAGGGTGTACAGCATGATAATTCACGAATGTAGTATCGTCTCCTACAATGTTATAGGGTCATCCCACGCCAAATCAATCACTTTTGGACGTCACCATCGGCGATTTTGTTCTAAATGAAATATTTTGTAGTCCATGTGAAATTAGGGGGGGGGGGGGTTAAAGTTATCATTTTCATGGTTGACCATTTGTTTAGAAAATACAGGCCTTTTTTTTTTTTCTTTTCGAGGTGGAAATCTTCGCAAGACACCTCCTGCCCTGGGGGAAGGCAGGAGGTAGTGCCGGATTCTTACCGGCTAAAACCACCCCGGTCGCTTACCTCCGGCGCATAATGGGAGGCTCCGGGACCTAGGAAGATATCGTCCGGTGCCTCCCCGCGCCCATGCCAATTCGGCCCTATTCTCGGGAGGGTCGGCGGGACCCTCCGAGCCACCTTCATGCACGGCCGTACCGGGGGCGACACCCAGTACGGCCTTCCTGTCCCAGGCCGCGATCAGGGCGGCTCGGGCCCCCACCCGGGCCGTCCGCGGCACTCCGACGGCCCCGCGGGTTACCGGGAGGACATGATCCTCCCCAGCAGGGCCGCCGGTCTTCCAGTCAGCGGCGGCGGTGACCGAGAGGGGACAGGGGGAACACCTCTGCGCCCCTCGGCCCACCACCGCCATCCCTCCTCGCGAGGGGCGGAGTCCCGTCAGCGGTAGTGGCTAACGAGCCCGCCCCTCCACCACACACATCGCCGCTATCGGCTGTTGGGCAGCCCTGCGGGATACCAGGAGGACATCGTCCTCCCACAGCAGGGCCACCCGGATTCAGGGTCGCTGTAGCGAGCACCCTAGAGGGGGAGGGGGAACACCTCCGGTCACCTCTCGGACCGCCACGCACTTACGCCACGGGAGGGGGGATCTCGCCAGCGGTCGTGGCCGGCGAGTCCTGCCCCTCCTTCTCCCCCTACGGGCGGGATCGGACGCTTCCCAATCCCGCTCCGCCGCCTCCTTCCTGCGAAGCACTTCTTCGCAGAAGGAGGCCATCGCTTTCCAGGACCTCTCGCCGCCCAGCATCCTGCTGACGATGCTCGGCAGCGAGAGGTCCGCCCCCACGGCCGCCGCGAGGACACGGCGCGCCGCGGCGCTCCGTGGCCCACGCTGGGTACTCCTCCAGGTTGTGCTGCGCCGTGTCCCGGGCAGACCCACATTCCCAGCATTCCGCCATGGCCTCCGCCTTGATCCGACACAGGTACTCACCGAAACATCCGTGTCCTGTGAGCACCTGTGTGACCCGGTAGGTCAGCGTACCCCTGCCGCGGTCCAGCCACTCGTCAAGGCTGGGCAGGACCGCCCCGACTGCTCGCTGCGTCGCTCCTCGGTCGAGGAGCTCCGTCCTCCACTTTCGACGCGCGACCAGCCGGGTCTGACGTCTAACGTCCACCTCTTCGGCCGCTGACACCACCGCGCCCCCCCGGCGGAGTTCTAGGAGACGCTCATAGATGGGCGCGTCTCCCTCCGCCAGGAGGTCGAAGGGCACGGTGCCTGCCAGCGTTAGCGCCGCCTCGTGGGATATCGTGCGGTATCCCCTTACCACCCTGATGGCCATCCTCCTCTGCACCCGGCGCAGCAGTTGCCTGCTTCGCCGGCTTGCCATCAGGGCCGACGCCCATACTGGGGCGCCGTATAGCGCCATGGACCGCACGACACCGGTGCATAGGCGGCGCACCCTCTCCTCTGGCCCCCCGATATTGGGCAGCAGACGGCCAAGACCGGCCGCCGCCTTTTCCAGCCGGGGAGCCAGGCGGTCGAAGTGGACTCCGAAACGGAAAATACAGGCCTCAAAAGTTTTCAATTTTTGCCATTATTGCGAAAACGGGCTGTACTTAGGAATTTTTATCTCCGGAACTGTTTGTCCGATTGAGCTAATTTTTTTGTTTTGTTCACAAAGGATTGGGCTATTATAAAATAATTTTTTCTGCCTCGATAATTGACTTCATAATGCCGAAAAATATAAACAAATTCTTTTTTTGCGTCTTTTTCGATGATTGGGCACAGGGATTTAAATCTTGAAAAAATATGGCCATATTCCTTGAAGTTTCCCCTTCAAAATGAGACCTTCAAAGTGATGGAGTATTCAAAATTGGCGTCACAATGAGGTGGAAAAGGACGCGGCGCCCAGTGGGGCGACTCTATTGTAACGTTGGACACTGAGACAAAAAACATACTTCGAATTTGAAAATTTAACTTTATAGCCTTTTACAATTATGTTCAACAATTTCTTTTCATTTTGTCGCACTAGATAATCCAGGGTGACCAATAATAAATACCTATATAGAATATATTCAACGGCGGGGCACGAGATGAGATCGAAGGGCTTTATATTTCTCTGCATGATAACGTATTTTCTCCTTCTTTGTTTACGCGATGCAATGAATCCACGATACATGTGTATATGACGCGACTCATCCCACATCCTTTTTCTCTGCTTTTCTCTACTTATAATGCTTAGGTTTCTTGTATTACTTATGTACGTCATGACAGATTACCTTTCATTGGTATTGTTACAAAATGGGGTCTGGGTTAGTAGAGAAGACTGTTAAAAGGACCGGGACGCGTATATAGTTCACAAAATTAGACACATATCGAAGTAGCAGTTTTACATTTCTTATGAGTATCATCTAATTTTTCTATGTATCTCTGTTGGTTTTTCATGGCATGAAAAATGAAGGAATGCTATGAAAATAAATTTTTGTCTGGCCATATTTTGTTTTTTCAATACTGTTACGAACCGGGGCTGTGGGCAACGCCTAGGCCGGCGAGGTTGATATTACCCAAGGAATACGGTTGAGAATTTGTTAGTTAGGTACACTGACGAACCTGATGCGAAATCAGGGAAACGCTGGGATTGATGTATACGAGGACGAACCTGGTGTGAAACCAGTGAGCCGCAGGAGGGTGAAACTTCGTGGACGACCCGATGCGACTCGCCATCATTCTGATACCATAAAACTTTATTGTATTTCTTCTCATGCGTGCAGATCACTAGATAAAAATGGCACGTATTTTCGTTCATTCAATATTCCGTTAATGAAGGGCGACCCAATTTATGTTGCTGCATAAAATTTCGCACCCCTGCCGACGGACATAACTTAGATCATTTATAATATAATACAAGCAGTAAGTTCATATACAAACGCAGCCAGTTTTAACATTATTGGATTTCAATTTCATCGGAAGGTCATAATGCAGGCAACTGAAATGCATTTTTTCATCCGCTACAAGATTGAACGGAAAATACACCAATGACCTTGAAAAAATCACCTGACAAAATCAGTTGTTTTCAGGGTATTCCTTCATTAAAGTTATTCAATTTGCACCATGAACATATGGACGTGGCCGCCTTTAGCTGAGACACCCTGCATATTAGGGTGTTACCCATGATGAAAATTTTGTCCCCAATTTTTTTCGCGGCATACTCCAGAGTAATTCCAATTATAGTCCTGTGGGACGCGGAAAATAAGTTGAACGCTGGTACTTGTATGTATTAAACTCTTTATTCGCTTGCTCGTTGATCGCTTGACTCCTCTCGACTTACTGATCGAGCCTCGTGCCCGCTCCCAAGATGTAACCTCGAGAGGGGGTGCGTTTTCCGAGAATGCACTCGTGAACTCGGAAAACCAAATGCGTTCGAGGAATCGTCGCTCGACGCTATCCGCCCAATAATCCAAACAGTGGATCAATCGTCGGGTGGATACTTGTCTCGCTGTGGCGACGCGGTCGTTCCACGTATCGCCACAGTCCTACTATTTTCACGTAGGAAAGTGTCGAAGTGCTCCAAAAGTTTAAGGTTACAGTGGATGCGTATTTGGGCCAGAAGCTGTCGTCAGTATACCTCCGCATTGGTCGTCCAAAGAGGGGCGGTTACAGTGGCTGCGTATTCTATTCTGCCGACTATGTAGTCCGCATCTCTATGATGCACTCCGTATAGAACGGACATGGCTTTGGCTAATTATTATTATTTTCGGGACAATCTTTTATTAACAATCTTGTTAACAAAAGAAAGATTAGAACGGGGAAATTAATTTTTTGCTTTAACTGTGCATAAATATTTTGATACAACTAAATGTAAATTAACTGGCGTGATGTTCGTATTTTTAATTGTTCACCTTAGCGATTACTCTTAGAATTCACATAAAATAGTTAAGAATAATCTGCAAGTTTCAAATTGGTTTGTAATGTAGCTCACGTTTTAAAGGTCGAAACACGTGTTTCCTCCCTATCACTTCTTTACTAGATGCCCGGTCTCTAGCGATCATCAGATAGCATTCTTCAGATTCTTCAGATAGCATACGTTAGACAGATTATGAACACGAAAGTCGTTGAATGGACATTAGATAGAGATATATGTATAATTGTCATTCTGTCTGATTAAAACTCATCGTAAATTGCTACAACGATTCCTATATATTAATCATTCTAAAGCAAGAAATCTGAAACAAGTCATTTTGACCCCCTTGGTAGTTCAAGTGTTAAAACAGCCGGACAAATTTCGAGGTGGTCAAAGCTAACGTCATTTTTGCGGAATAGTTTGTAGCACTTCGGCTATCTGGGTGCCAGCATTCAGATGATAAGGGTTCGAATAAAAGAACAATTTCAGGAACCATGGAATTTCAATGAGGACAACACTTTATCGTATTTAACACAATAGCAACGAACCTGTTTATAAACTGAGAGAGTTAACTATAGCGGTTCCCACACCATCCCTCTGGAGTTTTATAACACCAGGCGGCTCACGGTTGTTATTTGTGCAACAGGGAAGACTGCGTTAATGTTCACTGATAGAAATATAAAAATCAATGCGACAATATACCAAGAAAAGGTCCATCGTAAAGTATTAGAATTGTGGTCAATGGCACAGTTGGACGGGCATGGTTTTACACTTCTCAACATGATTGGGCTCCAGCACATGCTGGTTGCACGAAAAACCGAACTCATGTAAATGTCTAGCGTATACCGAGGACTAGATCGTATTTGTATTGCTTTGAGACGGGCCTAGGATGAAAAAGAGGGCTAGCGCGTAAAGTGGCCTGCGGAAACCATCGGTAATCCCCGGGGTTGGGGATGGGGGGGGGGGGGGGTCTAGCCTTCAAGTGTCTTGCGTATTTTCACGAATACGGATCGCATGCAGTATAACCGCTTCCATTTATTCTAAAAGCGTTGGTTCGGATTTCGAATACGTCAGTACCAAATACGCATCCACTGTACCTTTAGCCTAAGGCGAGTAATGTGATTAATAAAGTCAAATATCTCAGAAGCGTTAACTTTTCCACGTAACTTTTTTTTACCGGCGATCGTGTGAGTGTTAAGTGATATATTTAAATTGTAAACCTAAAACTATTCAATTTTATTATGATCTTCTTTACAGATGCTACTGTTGTGCTGTATCCCTTTCTCCGCAATCTGCTTTATTATGGCACGATTTAGCGTCGTGCTACCTGATGCAACTACAACTTGATCCATCAGCCAATCACAAGACTCTTGCTAGTAAATGCCTAGCGGCAGGGAAACATGCTGTTAAATTATGTCCTTCAACATGGTTACATTGGAATCTTTTAGGTGTCATTTGTATGTCACAATATATACAAAATTATGCATTGGCCCAACATGCTTACATCATGGCGATTGACAAGGAATTAAATAATGCCGTGATCTGGTCTAATTTAGGAACTCTATATTTATACATAGGTATTTGAAAATATTAATTCTGCTATTCTGCTACTCCCGAATATTCGGGCACTTAAATAAATTAGTAGTATCGAGTACAGCATCTACTAAAGTCGTAAAAATGTATTACTTATTATAGAGGCTGTCCCATATACAGGGTGTCCCGTAACTAGTGTAGCATCCGGAAATGGGGGATAGCAGGGGTGATGCTGAACAACTTTTTTCTTTATCAAAATGTTGATTGAAGCTTTGTTTTTTGAATTATTAGCGAAAAGCACTGGCCAATCAGAGCGCCAATTAAAGTACCCCACGGGTGATGTGGAAACCTACGGATACGGGTGTCGCCCTAATGTGACCCGCGCGGTTTATATGCTCGCGTCTGAGGAGCGTCGAGCCGATTGGCGATTGCGGGACCAAGACGCGCGGCCGGAGAAAGGGGCGTTGCCTCTGAAAATCGGCCCGAAAGATCATTTAAATCCGTGGCCTGATGTAATATTTGCCGTACGCTGCCCCTCGATGCACCCGAACACGACCACGCGCCTGAGCGCGTGCTATACGGACGCTCTCATTGGCCAGTGTTTTTCGTTAATAACTCAAAAACGAAGCTTCAAACAATATTTTGGTCAAGGAAAAAGTTGTTCAGATTCACCCCAGCTACCCTCCGCTAATTTCCGGGAAATCCCATAGTTACGGGACAACCTATAGAATTATATTTACTTGCAATAACGAATTTTGTTTAAAATCAATTCAATTGAAATTAATATTTATTATGTGGCTTGGAATAGCAATTGATGATAACAGTACAATAGTAATTGAGTATTAAATGACATTATATTTATAAAACTGATAAAACTTTTCACCAAATATTTAAGTGCTCGAATATTTTTTACAGCTTCACGTTATAAAGTATAAATTAAATATATAGTAATATAATTATGCCTGACACAGATGAAACATCTTGATTCTTAACTATGTACTTTTTTCAGCTTTAGATTTCTTCCACATATTTCTAGAACATCTACATGCTTATGAAATGTAATTTCGTTATTTTCAAATTCTGCCATGCATCTTTCAAATATTATTTATAGCTAATCTTCACCCCAATTATTCCAAAAGTGCTTTTCTGTTCAACTTCAAAGAATTCACTCGCTCTCATGTAAGGTTTTGTTATAGCCCGCATAAGAAAAGCGTTGTATACAGTCCTACTGATGTAGTTCAAAAACGGATATAAGTGCCAAACTCGTGTGCATCGCCTGTTTGTGTATTTTCTTGCATGGCTGTTTAAATCATCCAGGATACTTCTGGTCGAATAATACTTGCTAATAACACTGTTCGACAAATTTCAACTTTTTTTTATTTTGTAACCTTCAATAGGCGTTTCTTATAGACTATAATGTGCTGAACACGAATCTGCAATCCGTTCTTCTCCAGAACGTACCACTTTTGAAAAAATCAATTTTGAAAAGAATCGCATATTTTCAACTTTGGAAGTGTTTTGTATTTTTACGGTAATAGTTATTCATTGCGCGTTGTGCCAAATGATTGCGTGAAGTTTCACGAATAAAATGATATAATTAGTAATTAGATTATAAACATTTAAATGTGTTTAAATAATGATCAAAGCGAAAATAACACCGAAAATGCACCCATTTTGGCTGAAATTTTTCAATTTATTTCAAGAACTGGGGGCCTAGGAGAAAATTTAACTATTCCACGCGATAGAGCAGATCTTTCGACAAAGGAACGCATGAACAGAAGTTACAAAATCATTTTTGTATTCAGTAGACAAACGAAATAGTTTGGAAAAACACGCGGCGGCAACAGTGACACTCACAATCCGCAGAACTACTGCGCGTCTGGAGATTCCGATACGCTGAGCGATAAACGGGGGGCCCTCGCCATAGAGCACCACTGCCGCCGCCACGTGTTTTGCCAAACTATTTCGCTTTGATATTGTAAATGAAAATGATTTTGTAACATCCGCTGATGCTTTCCTTTGCAGAAAGGTCTGCTCTATCGCGTGGCATAGCTAGATTTTCTCTTGGGCTCGTAGTTTTTGATATAAATTGAAAGATATAAGCGAAAATGGGTGTATTTACGGTGTCCTTTTCACTTTGATCATTATTTAAAAGTATTTAGATGTTTATAATCTAATTACTTATCATTTTATTCGTGAAACATCACAGAATCATTTGGCACCAAGCGCAACTGAATAGCTATTACCGGAAAAGCACGAAACACTTCTAAAATAAAAAATTTGCAAAATTGATTTTTGTAAAAATGGTACTAGGTGGTTCTAGAGAGAAACGGATTGCATATTCGTATTCAGCACATTAAACTCTATAAGAAACGCCTATTGAAGGATACAAAATCGGACCCGTGTTGAACAGTGTAATCATCTCAAGTGCTTGGCTCCAAACATCTTTTTCAAATCGTTACAAATGGTTTTTCTTAAAACATAATTTATCCACCTGAAAACGTACTATCAACAAAAAAATTTTTTTCATGAGTTATAAAACATTTTATTCCTTTCGGATAATGAATAAACGTATCTAACACGGTTATTAGACGACTTATTAGTTTATTTTGTTGTGCCACGGTTAGCACTTGTTGTTGTTGTGAGATGTCGTGGGTGCGGGAGCGATTGAAGAATAAGTATTCACCGGTGTTCGAGTGAAGACAAGAGATTTATTAGCTTAGGTACAGTAGGTTTTTGAAAGTGACGGCCTAATTGGTTTGATCAAAAGATGATGCCGGGCGATTTGCCCGTGCTTTTATATTGTGGCGCTTGAGGAATTCGCTGAATCTTCCTTGAGAGTCGACGCCTCGCAGGTGTCATTGTCCCGTTTGTATTGCTGACTCGGTGATCAGCGAATTCCCAGCACATCCGATTGATTTCGTTGACCCGACCTAGATTTTATATGTTGCTGAGTCGCGATTAGTATATTAGTATGATCCGGGCACAACAATTTCTTATTCATGAATAACGAATAATTTCACATTCCTCTTAATTAAGACGATGTAACATTTACCGCATGCTTCCCTCCTTACCTCCAAAAACGAGAGTAAGTGAAAAACGAAGCTGCAAACAACATTGCTGTCAATGAGAAAGTTATTCAGAATCACCCCAACTACCCCCCATTTCCCGATGTTCCCTGAGTTACGAAACACCCTGTATAACAAAACCATAGAACACTATAACTATGAAAACGGGAAAATTATAAAGGAACAAAAATAAATGAAAACTATGTAAAGTATTGTAGAGATTATTTTTAGTAAATCTCAGATGTTTGTAAAATAGGTACAAGGGAGGCAATACGACTTCGGTTTCTACGAAGCCTACTACTGGTTTATTAACAATTTGCTCTTATAAGATTACAGAAACAACTACCTCGCAGGTCAACTCTACAACGACAACTCTCTCGCGCGTGCTCCATTCTAATATATTCTTTCGCCCTTGCCTTTTTCGTAATTTTATTTTTCTTTTGCCCTCATTCATTTCGAATACTTACTGCAGACATTCCTTGATGACAATCAGTCTCCTTCACCCGAATCATTGGGTAGCCTGGTACCCTTTGTTCATACCATAATCTTAAGGGCCCCGACTCCATGCGCCATGACCTGCGTGCGTGCACTCACACAAACTAAGGAAAGCATGCGCGTATATGCTATGCGGGAGAGAGAGACTCGATTTCTAATTTTTCGTTTGTCGTCTCGATAATTGTATTAACTCTTATGTTAGCACCCGAAATGGTTGTTTGGTAAGCGGGGTACCCTGGTACCCCATAATGTTTCCATTGGCACATTAGTCAAATTGGTTAACTTCACGTATTAAATCTTTGGAAATTTTATTGTCACAGAGCTTGATTGGCATTAAACTTCTCATATTTAATATAAATTCATAATAACTTTTGTTTCGTGGATTTAACCGATTTAGCCAATGAGTGGCCCAAATATAGAATTATATTTTTTCACTTTCATATTTCTTCGAAACTGTTAATTGTTACGTATGAAGAATATTTTCCATACGTCGCTCTCAACGCGTTTTCGAGCTCGCGCCCGTGAAGGGAAAACGCCCTAAAATTCTTTCGGTTATCGTAAACAAATAAGGGGGCCTTAGTACAAGCACGGTCACCTGCATCAGGACCGAGACGGGCGTGGCCCAACGACGACTCCTAAATTTCCTTATATGGAAAGTTCCAGTGCGTTCCCGCGCATTTTGGGACTACATAAACACTTTGGTTTCTACCCTCGTTGGTTCAGAGTAACACAGTCACGCGTAGAGTCACGTCGTGTCACGCTTGCATAGAATCAGTTATATCCAGTGAGATTGGGCTTAGCGCACTTCTCGAATCATAGATTAACTTGTTAGAATTCGCTTGTCCGGTTGAAGTTCTTTCGGCATATTCTAATAGCGGCACTCAGACCCCGCATCGCCAGTGCGTCAACACCGTGCAAATACTTAGGTAACTTACACACATCTTATTATTTCATCGCGACAGAAACATTTGTATTTATAATGATACTCGGAATATAACTTTAAACGTTCACTTATAAATTGAGTAGATTCGTTAAACCTATCTTTACCCCGTACTCCTTGCATATTAGTAACAACGTACCCACCGATACAACTTTACCGCTCGAGTTGTATCAAATAATAATTTAGAGTTACGAGGCAACTAACATTTCCTCCGACTACCTGATCTCGCATCAGGTTCGTTCGCACATCTTTATCCAAACAAACAAACTACATATTCCAACCTAGTGGCTCCCCGATTTCGCATCGGGTTCGTCCACGAAACCTAACCCTTCCTACGGATGCCTGGTTTCGCACCAGGTTCGTCCGTGTCCTACGGCTCCCCGATTTCGCATCGGGTTCGTCAGTATGTCTACCAACTTCCGAACAGCTCCCTGGTCAAGCGCCAGGTTCGTCTGTGAATAAACCAACCTCCTAGCAGCTCCCCGATTACGCATCGGGTTCGTCTGCGAACTTCTTCCTAGTGGCTCCCTGATTTCGCATTAGGTTTGTCCGCGCACCTTAACTAACAAATTGATAACCGTATACCTGGGCAATATACCTCTCGCCGGCCCCTCGTGCTGCCACACAGCCCAGCTCGTAACATAATTTTCATTTTTATAACTCAACAGCTACAGCTTAAAAAAGTTTATGCAAAAAAAATGGTGCGTGTACTTATGTACGCGCGTTAGAAGTTATACTTCATTGACGTGATTAAAACGATTTTTAATTTGCACGAAAAAGATTTATTGAAATAAAAGAATAAAAGGATTGGAGTGGCATAAGAAAAGAAATTAACAACATTTTTAAATTATGTCCATTATCATAGCTTCTTCAGGTGGTGACTGAATCGGCACATCAGTTATCAGTGGCTTATGATAACTAAAATATGATACAAATGGTTTCGTACTGACGTCGTTGAGGTATCGTGTAAATACAGCATCTATGGTGGTACCGTGTCGTGTTGTTGAAGTCAGGGGATTATTATTCATAGTTAGATTCACATACTTATGGAAAAAGTCAATAAGTGGACCAGCATCTTCTCGTGAAAAATTGACGTTGAAGTCTCCACTTAGAATCATCGGTAACTTGTTCAAAATGCAGCACCTTTTATATAATTTTTGGGCACATACCCCAACCAATCAGCGTCGAGCGGGTAGCGGGAACCGTTTTTTATGGCACTCTCAAGTGCGAGTGCACAGCCGTGCGCGCCAACTCCCCCGCTTGCGCTGTGCTCTAACCAGAGCATCTATCATTGAAACACCCCGGTACAAACCACATATATAATTTTTATTATTATTCAAATAAAACACGTGTTGTGCATAAATTTGTATAAAAGGGGCTGCATTTTGGTAAAGCAGTCAGTCGAAAACGACAAGCCAAAAGATTATCGTTACCCGGACCTAACTTGTGTACTGGTACGGTCATCCTGCGGACTAGCGAGTTTTAGATAGCAGTCTCGAGTATTAGTGTAAAATAATCGATGCTCTAAAATATCATTTAATTCGTATATAAAATCACTGAAGACTTAAGTAATCAACCAAGGAATTTGGTTTTGCATTACCATAATATATTGCTATTGGAAAAGGAGACACTGTACAATTTTTTAATACTAGCTTGCACAAAATGGGCCAAAACTGATTATTCGAACTTTTTGACATTGGTATGCCATCGATATTAAAAATTATTCGAAACGTTAATGTCTCTTTGAGCTTGAATTATTGCCTTGTTGCTAAACAACGCAAACGGTCAATTATTAATTATTATTTCGTCACGCAATGATTCGCAATCCATACATTCCAATCAATATCTCAATCGATATATTGAAAAGAGTGTACAAACCAATATTTCAAATATTAAATGAATATTTATTTTATATTAGGAAATAAATGTTTTGCCGTGACATCAAATAAATACTATATAAATATTCGAAAAAAAAATTTCTTTCTGAATCTAGAATACATATTGTATGTATATTTAAATATTAAAAAGAGATTGAATCTCTTTTTAATATTGGATAAATATGTATTCAATATTTTGTGCTACTAGGGTCCATTCTTGGAATTGTTTCCCGGGCCCATTTGGTGCACCGAAACGGTACCGAGTTTCAGACGACTGAGCTTTCGCATACGCACGAATAGAATTTGACGTAACGTTCAAACTCGGGGTACTTTCCGAAGGCCCGTGTCAACTATACACGTGTTTTGACGCTCGCTATTTTTTTTATTTTTTCAAAAAATTAAATTAAATAAATTAAAATAAATATTCAGCATCCAATATTAATGTGAACATATTTATTAAATTAACTGAGATAAACTATAATTCATACTGAAAAGAAATAAATAATTGTAAATAATCAAATAAACCACAATGAAAAATTGTATTTCAATGTCTCTTTTGTATGAAATATTAATTTATAATTTAATGACAACACGAAATTCTCTGCAATGAATATGATTTATTACTCTATAATTCTTTTAGTTAGTTAATATACTATCGAATGATTTAAATAATATTTACCAATATTCAATATCAATCACTACTGTATATAATTAATAAACAGATATATAATTGTTATTAGTATTCAAATAAAACACGTATTGTGCATTCAGAAATATGTATTCAAATAGTATAACTACAGTTGAACACAGCTATGAAACGCGACGCGCATGCCAACATGCGCGTGCAATGGAGATCTCTACTTCTATTTTTTGAAGTTATTTTGTTGGTAGCCTTTTTCTTCAGGGGTTTAGTTTAGTTCCTTCGACGCGGGTTCCTACGCTCTTTCTGTATAATCTTATGAAGTGTAAATTGACACCCCTTCAAATGGAGATAAGACTTTCTTATCTGAAATTAGTCCGCAACCACGAACCGGACTGCATTTTCGGCATTAGTTCGATCCTGACAGTCGTGGCAGAGAGAGACTACTAAAGTTAAAGTTTTTGATCCCTAAAAACATGGAACGTAATACTGAAATAAATTCAAGTGATATCATATGTTCACTGATCGTTATTTTATGCGAGCTATTTCTTGGCTGAAGAATTATTGAAATTGAAATGCCACCTCACAGGAACTATCTTAACAAACAGAAAGCATATACCAGAACAAATAAAAAGAACAAAATTCGGAAAAAAATCAACAGTAGTAATCACTTGCGATATTTGAAAACATTAGTCCACCAATTGACTGGAGATTTTCACCAGCCACGCGATCGAGCCCCGACTTCAACCTCCGATTCCGAAGATATCCGATTGAATGGAAAGCTACACAATATTCTAACAGGAGTTAGGAAGGACTGCAAAGTCTGTTCTCAGAGAAATAAACCCGGCAAAAGGCATCAAACGACATATTATTGTAATACTTGCCCCGACAAGCCGGGCATGCATCTTGGGAATTGTTACATGAAATATCACACACAGAAAAATTGCAGAGACTAATATTTAAGAAATTATGTTTATAAAGGTGTAAAGATATATAAAATGTTAAAATAGAAAAATTGTATACATTAATTTGTGTGTGTAATGATTTTAAGTTACTGGTAAGAAATGCGTCAAAAAGGCTGCGAAACGTCTCGAGTTGCTGGTTCTCCGCGCGAAAAAGGCCCCGAGTGCAAAGGGTTAATACAATTTTCATAACGAAATAAGTAACAATAAAAAAGTTTCACGGTTGCATTAGTGTTGTCTCACGGATACGAAGCCATTTGTTTCTTTTTCTAAGCTATCTGCCTCCGGGACATGTCGACTAGTCAAAACGTATCAGCGTGCTCCTTCCACTCGAACCCGGGGGGGACCCCTCCAGTGGTGGGGATGAAGCGCGAGCGTCCTCAATTTCAAGAGACAAGCAATGCCAGTGGACACATTGCTTCTCTTTTTTAACACAATAGCAACGACTTTGTCATAAACTGCGTGAGTCCGACCGGCCATGCAACGGCAGCGTAATTACATATAGTGGTTCTCACACCAACTCTGTGGAGTTTTATAACACCTCGCGGCTCACGGTGGTTATTTATACAGTGGGGAAGACCTATTAATATTCATTGACCGAAATGTCAAAATCAATGCGACAATATAACAACAAAAAGTCCATCGTGAAGTATTGGGACCACGGTCAATAGCACAGTTCGGGCGAAAAAATCAAACTCGGTTGATCGGCTAGCATATTTGGACGAATAGATCGTATTTCTATTTATTTAGGACGAACCTATGATGAAAAAAGGGCCACGACCCTCGCTACGGGGGGGCCAGCCACTTCAGTTCGGACGAAAAAATCAAAAACCCGTCAAGTGTCTCGCGGCTTCGCACGCATTCGGATCGTATGCAGTGACACCGCTTCCATTTAATCTAATGGCGTTGATTCGTTTCCGAATACATCCGACGTCGTAAGGCCGAAATTCGGTTCCACTGTACCCGTAGCCTTAAGATAAGTTTGACGAATCTACTCGATTTAATGGTGAACAGTTTATAAGTTTATATTGCAACCAGTTGTTTGTACAAGTGTAATTGTCGCGAAATAATTGAATGTTGTGAAAATTATTACCTAAGCTGCACGGTGTTGACGCACTGGCGATGCGGGGTCTGAGAACGGTTAAAAAGTATACCGAAAGAACTTCAACCGGACTTTGCGGATTCTAACGGGTTAAGTTGATCTGAATGGTGCCCTAAGCCCAATTCTCACTGAATGCAACCGACTCTGTACAAGCGTAACGTGACGTGACAATGCGCGTAACTGTGTAGATATGAACCGAAGATGATCAAAATCAAAGGGTTTATATAGTCCCAAAATGTATGGAGGGGGCTCGTTAGAGCTTTCCATATATGGTAAGAACGCGGAGGCTTCGTCGGGTCACGATGCACCTAATTGGTCATGATGCAGCTAGTCGATATTAGGGGCCCTATTATTTGTATACGATGGCGCCAGGAATCTTTGGGCGTCTTCCCTTCTTACGCAAGCTGGAACGACACGTGCAAGAACAGCGTATAGAGAATATTATTCATACGTAACATAATAAACAAGTATAAGCTGACATCATAGACCATCTCCAATATGCATCAGTTTCTAGCCAGTTTCCTTTTCGAGACACACGAATCTTTGCAGTTACATGAAACGTACAGTGCTTTTGTGAAGTATAATTTGTTTCGGCAATTCAGACCCAATTGGCGAATGTTCAAATTATTAGACATTTTTCTACAAAATTGGCAATACAAAGTATGGCAAATTAACAAGTAGGAACAAATGAAATCCCTTCTATGTACTTCTACACAAGAACACAACGCCAGTGGAAGGTTATATGTGTCAGGCTGATCCCGAAAAGTTCTATTTGTGATGAACATGCAAATACCATAGCAATGTTACGAGCCGAGGGCTAAGGAGCACGGTTGCGGAGCCGAGGATCGGTTCTTTAAGAGTTTTGTTAGTTAAACGGTCGAGCCGTTTGATGGGAAATGTGTGGATGTGCCAATGCCTATTTCATCATTGGGTGCCACTGGAAGGTCAAGGTTTTTGTGGATGTGCCAGTGCCTATTTCATCACTGGGTGCCACTGGAGGGTTAGAGTTTGTGGATGTGCCAATGCTTATTTCATCAATGGGTGCCACTGGAAGGTTTTTGTGGATGTGCCAGTGCCTATTTCATCACTGGGTGCCACTGGAAGGTTATTGTGGATGTGCCAGTGCTTATTTCATCACTGGGTGCCACTGGAATGTTAGTAATTATTGCCTCGTAACTATCGATACACCTTGAGCGGTTAAGATACATCTATTCGGTGGATTGATACTACTGCTTATGATTGGTACAGGAAACAGAATGAATTAAATACGTCTATAATCAAATAATAAAATGTCTATATTCTTTATCTAAAATGAATTACAGTACGGAGATATCGCGGAGTTAAAACCCACGCTTACAGTCTTTAACGTTTATTAAATACGAATGCTCGAAAGGGAATGCTACCCGATCTTGCTGACTTTCGACGAATGCGAACTTGAAATAAATATCGGATAACTGATCGAAAGGGAATTTAACCCGATGTCACTGAGCTCTAGCAAAACTTTTGACTATCAATTACGGCGTAAACGCGTAGCTTGACTATTCAGAACTAAGCCGTTAATATATAAAAGTTGCTCGAAGGGGACTTGAACCCGATCTCGCTGGCATCGGTATGGCTATCTGGCACCGACATGGTACGCAGCTAGTAAGGTCCATACTGATCCTTTAATAAATAGAAGTTGATCGAAAGGGAATGGAATCCGATCTCACTGGCATCAGTATGGCTATCTGGCACCGACATGGTACACAGCTAGTAAGGTCCATACTGAGCCACGAGAGTAGATTTCATGCCCCTTTTATATCCGAAAAGCGGACCAAAAATATGGTGGGGGTACAGAATCTTCCAAGGGTGTCCCAAAGATCGCCCTGAAGCGTTGCGTCATCGCGCCATCGCGGAAGGGGCAGACTTGACTGCATGCACTCTCGATTTCCAAATAAGGGCATAATAGAGGAAACGAAGGAAACAATACTTCCTACGTAACAGCAATATGCAGAAATGGTCGAAAGAATTCATAATTATTATATTTTAATCCATATATAAATCAGTTTAGTTACAAATTGGTTCATGTTTATGTGCATGAAACATATACCAATTACGCCTCTTATGTGGGTACCTGGGTACTCCGGTTACCAAACAAGCGTATAAATATGTTTAAAGCATTAAAACTTGAAAATTTGCGAACCAATTTTATTTTCAAAGCGTATATTGACGTAAAAACATTTAAGACATGGGGATCTAGAGGGGTTTTTCGGTACTTTCACCGGAAAATACAAAATTCTTGCAGGAAATATGGAATGGGTACCCGGTTGCTAACATAAGGGTTAATGAAACTTTCCGCGGGTATAGCACAAACGGGTAGACTGCACCAGAGCCCCAATGGTACGTTTGAACACCAATAAACACCATCGTTGAGAAAAATGGTATTTCTGAAACTGGAAGCTTGTGACAGACACCGATGTTAGCAACAAGATGGCTGCAGACATCTTGTCACATTCACATTTAGCAAATATTGAACGATTTAATAGTTTATTCACTGATAAAACAGCCTTTCCCGCTTCCTTAAACCAGCACAAGATCACAGAAATTCGATTTTTCAAAATTTATCACTTCTGGAAGGCGTGAAACGTAAAATTCGATTTGCACGCACCGGACGTAAGAATAGTTCAATGCTTCTCCGTCGGAGGCGTTTATGGTATATTTTAGTTAATTTGACCACGTTTTCGTCAGGGTCGATAAAAATACAAATCAGTCGGTAAATGTGAGTTATAATTTGACACCACGAATGGCGATTCATATGTGAATTCGTGATGCGTGAATACAGACACCAGTGGGGCATAATTGCCGGCACGTATCAAGATCTCTGTCACACTGTTACCACATCTGTTACAATTATAACATAAGCGTCAGCAAAATGAATCGGCTCGAGCCGAGATATTGATTCGAGCCGCTGCAAACTTTTTTGTAGGTTCGAGCCCCCCTCGGGTTCATTTTTTTTACAAAATATTTTTTAATTACTAACTATATGACAATGATGAATATTTGTTTACAAATGTTTTAAAAAGATTTGTTAAATAGTTTAATTTAATATACGTAAATATGAAGTTGAAGCGCTTTTTTCTACCGTCTTCCTCCCACGTATTTTGCCAATTATGGTACTGTTTAACCCTTTGCGTACGGGACGGTTCCAAGCCGTGGGGCCGAACTGCTGTCGCGATAGTCGTTTGAAATTGCCAGCGCACAGTTCTGCCTACACGCTACACGTTCATAGCACTCCAAGATGCCAAATTCTGGACATATGTACATGCACAGATTGTCCACAGGATAAATAAAATGATTATTTTTCTCATTTCTTAAACGGCATATATCTGTTCGTCAGCGACATGGGGCCACAGCGATGTGTTTACGCCGGTCGCATTTGTGAGTCTTTCAGGTCTATCAGTTGTTTTCGCCGAACTCATATATAAATCCATCGTCCAGATTGATGGTTTACGTAGGACGCATATATGCGCCCGTAGTCCGCAAAGGGTTAATATTTCTAACATTTGGACGTGTATACGCGTCAATCCAAAGCTCAAAATGTGTAACTCAAAATTTCAATCATTTGGTGATATCTTTCATTTATATTACCAATATAGCTGCTGTGTTAATATAGAGGGTGAGTCTCCTAACGTGACGACCTCAAATAACTCGTAAGGTATTCGTTGCACGAAAAAATATTTCAAACAAAAGTTGCATGCTATCTAGGGGGACATACAGTGCTCTAATCTGTTTTTTATTAACTTACTTTTTTATTGAGATATTAAGGTTACCTTCAGTTTTTGAAATGGAATGTCTAATATTTTTTTTCGAATTCGGATAAACCATCAAATTTTGCGTAAAAAAGTATTACACAAAGTGGGACTTCAAATGAATAATTACTGAGATATTTTTGAAACAAATTTTATTTCAAGCGGTGTTCGAAGTGCTGTCCGTTACAGTCAATGCACTTATGGGCAATAGCTGGTAAGGTTGAATTACGACATTCTTCGTTATTTACAATTTTGTGATACCTTTTACGTTTCTGTACATTAAAATTGCCATGTTCTTTGAGTCTTCGACGAAGCCTTAAGAAGGTAGAATGCGATGGCTGATTTCGATCAGGATACTTAGCTTGGTACAAGATCTTAGCTCTTATAGCATTTTCTTCACACGCACCATAAACAATTATCATATCGTATTTTTCGTATGCTTCGTATGACCTGCCGTCGTAAATAAAGTCGTGTTAAGAATCGCGTTGACTACGCATATTTCCTAATAGAAGATATCTCAGTAATTATTCATTTGAAGTCCCACTTTGTGTAATACCTTTTTACGCAAAATTTGATGGTTTATCCGAACTCGAAAAAAAATATTAGACATTCCATTTAAAAAACTGAAGGTGACCCTAATATCTCAATAAAAAAGTAAGGTAATAAAAAACAGATTAGATCACTGTATGTCCCCCTAGATACCATGCAACTTTTGTCTAAAACATTTTTTCGTGCAACGAATACCTTACGAGTTATTTGAGGTCGTCACGTTAGGAGACTCACCCTGTATATGAAATATATTAACTATATTATTGGAAAGGTTAAACGGTGGAAGCAATAAGTGAAAAGGCAATTAAGTTTCTATTTAACAATACTTTAATAAAGCTGAGAAACGACACACTCTCTTCATTAAGGTTTCCAATAGACTGCCTGAGTCACAACCGACGAGCCCGCGATTTCGATTCATTTGTTTTTACTAGCGATCATATCGCCCCCTGCTTCTTAGAACCGATATCAAGGATGTCCAAATGTATATTCGATTCATTTTTGTTCTTAGACTTTGAGTGCATGCTCGATCCAGTTAATCCAATACGCCTCCTCAAAAATGAATCAAAGACATCCCCTCTCAGCTTTCTCTACGAAACTACATCTGGTCCAACATTTGTTGCAAGGATTAGGGAAACCCAGAGAAAAACCTAATCAGACCAGTATATTCACATTAAAACTTATGTTTATTATTATTAAAATTATTAGATTTCCGTTAAACCAATGTTTTTCCTAATATACGAGAATTGAACTGCTGGTATTGACTTACAAGAAAACACTTATTTTTTATAGAGTGACCCAAGACAAGAATAACGGTATGCTTCATTCGTGCCCAATCGCCCTTTAAGGGTGTGAAAACTAACCTCAAATCGGCGTTTCCACTTTTTCGCGTATATCTCTTAAAATACATGAGATAGAAAAAAATGTTTTAGGTAAAAGTTTAATGGTACAATGAGCGCTATAAATTTATAATAAGAAAATTTAAAATAAAGCTTGTTTTTGTTGAAAACAAAATGTTCTTCTTCTCTTTTTTAAATTTTGGAAAGTTAAAGTGGAAACGCCGATTTGACTTTGAGGTTAGTTTTCACACCCTTAAAGGACGATTGGGCACGAATGAAGCATACCGTTATTCTTGTCTTGGATCACTCTATAAACCTACAAAGTTTCATTCTAATCCGGGAGTGACGGTTCGCGGTGTTCCCTTGTTAGTGAGACTGTCCGCCAACTGTTTACCTGTAGGAATATATTTAAGTATTATTATTTTTTGTTCAATTTTTTCACGTGAAAAATGGTATTTTATATCGATGTGCTTTGAACGCTTATGATCTGTTGGATTACTTGCAATAGCTATGCAACCATTATTATCCTCAAAAATAGTTATTGGTTGCTTTCTACTTTTATACTTAATAGCAAGCATTTCAACCAGCAGGCTTCTTTACTCGCTTCATATAACGCCATATATTCGGCTTCTGTTGAGGAAGTTGCAACTGAGCTTTGTTGCTTCGTATTCCAACAGATCGCATTCATGTCGAACATTTTAAATATGTATCCCGTTGTACTTTTTCGATCAAGTTCATTTCCTGCCCAGTCGGAATCTACATAACCACTCAGAATGTTTTTATAATCGTTTCTTTTGTACATTAAACGATAATTTAACGATCCTTTAATATACCTTAAGACCCTCTTTAGACTTTGCCATAATTCTTTATTATTTTTATTTGGATATCTACTCAGCAAGTTAACGGCAAAGCATAAATCAGGCCGTGTGCATAACATGGCATACATCAAACAGCCAATTAGATTCTTGCAAGGTGCTTCATAATATTCATTTGAATCTAAGGCAGTGTAATCTATTTTGACTGGCAATGGAGTACTTACGCTATTATTATACAATCATTCATGTTGAATTAGTTTAAAACTCTTTCCAAATAAGCACTTTGATCCAAAGTAATTACATTACCTTTTCTTTCTATGCTTATTCCTAAAAATAATTTTATATCATTCGTGTCTGTCATTTGAATTTTTTTCTTCAAATAATTTTTTAAGTTTTTCATTGTATCCTTATTAAATGTTATTACTAAGAGGTCATCGACATAAAGGATTAAGTATATATTTTTAGTAATATTACTTCTGTCAAGGATATACAGACAGCGATCTACTGAGGAGCTTTGAAAACCATGCGTTTTTAGTGTCTCGTCGAGAAGTTCAAACCAATATCTCGCCGATTGCTTTAAACCGTATAATGCCTTATTTAATTTGTATACGTGACTTTGTTGCGCTTGAATACCTTCTGGTACGCACATATAAATCTCCTCTTTTAGTACACCATTTAAGAACGCTGTCTGAACATCCATTTGATGAATCAATAGATTGTGTTGATTTGCAAAGGCAATCAGCATTTAAAAGGTTGCAATTCGCGCAACTGGCGCAAAAGTTTCATTGTAATCTTCCAGATACTTCCAGATTAAAATATTGGTAAGCAAATATTGATCATTGTCATATAATTAGGTATTAAAAAAAAAATATACCCGAGGGTGATCGAACCTACAAAAAAGTTTCCAGCGGTTCAGCAGCTATGTCTATGTCCGGCAGGAATCAAAATCTCGACTCGAGCTGATTTATTTTGCTGATAGCCAGGATTGTAACAGATGTGGCAACAGAGCGACACAACTCTCAAATGATGTGATTTGGAAACTATGGCTTCCCACTCTCCGATTATAATTCTGCCTAATGACGTTAGATGTCACACCGTGAGTTTATAATTCTGTATAATGACTTTAGATGTTACCCCGTCAAATGTCGAACCTGCCAATTTTCTGTTTTCACTAACGCCCGTTTTTTTACAATGGCGCCTAGATCGATTCGGAGTTGGTCCCAAAGGAGTCGGGGCCCTTAAATACTCAGTTCCAAACATTTATTTTACACTTTGAAGATTTTCGTCCAAATATTCTTCCATCACGCGATGATCCACTGTTGGAAGTTATTTGATTATCTGGTGGAAGTTCCACTGGCGTCGTGTTCTTGTGTAGAAGTAGAAGGAATTTCATTTATTTCTACTTGACTATTTATCATGCTTTGTATTGCTAGTTTTGTGGAAAGATGTCTCATAATTTGAGCATTTGCCAATCGGGTTCGAATTGTTGGAAAACAAAGGTCTTCCCCTAATTGACGTAGAAACACTCGACGATTATTTGATTTTCTAGACAATGTATTATTATTTGCTGTATATATAACATAGGCAGCAAGAGCGGCAATATCCAGGATGTTGAAAAAGAAACCTAGTGGCCATCTGTTCGTCTGCCTCTTTGTGCTATATCTCCCTAGCATTTGGTCCATTATATCTACGCCACATTTTGTTTTATTGTAATACTGAATAATTTCTGGCTTTCTTTTTGGTCCAGAAACTGTATCATCAGTATGCATTGTTGATAATAGTATCACTGCCTTTTCCTTTTTGGGTACATACGAACATATCGTAATGTTTTCATAAAAACCGAAGAGACTCGAATATTCTTCACGCACCTTACATGCCATCATTTCTTTTGGAATGTATTTCTCATTTTTTTGGAGTGTACCTACAAATGTGTTTCCATGACAACAGAAGTTTTGCCAAAGGGAGGGAAGTAAAAAATTATCCATCGTAATATTTCTTGCCGACCCTTTGTAAGTAATAGCTAAATCCTGGACAACACGTTCCCTCTGATTTTGCTCTCGACCTGACGTAGGTTTCCCAGTATAAATCTGCCCTGATAGTGGATAATAATTGTCTGAGTCACATATCCACCATACTTTGATGCCATATTTTGCTGGTTTTTATGGCATGTACTGCGTAAATTTAGTCCTCCCTATATCCCTGAAGGTGTATATGCTTTTGCTAAATTTGAATTTAGCATTATCCATATGTCGCTTATGGGAGCTGCTTTATCATTCTCTATTCAACTCGATCTGGTATTTGAATCATCAAATCGAATAAATCGTAGAATATTGTGGAATCGTGTTTGTCCCTAAGTGGCTCGGTATAAAGGATACGAAGACGTTTTCCACATTTCAGACGTGTGATAGAAAATGGAATTATTTACGCCAGCTGTAATCAGTACTCCTACAAAAGCGATAAACTCCTCCCTGGCAAGATTTTTCCACATTTGTGGCAACTTTGTTGGTTTATCGCGGTTATATTTCTCGTAGACAGCAATCGCTTTACGATTTGTATGCCTCACAATAATGTCAACCATTTCAAATGAAAAAATTAAACCAAATGTATCTCGAATCGATAATGTTTGAGTAGATCGATGTGGGCCACTTCTATGTCGAATAATATTGTAATATGGCGTTTGGTGATGAGGTAGTGGTTGTTTATTCCATGTTGTTCCATCTTTGGCCACAAAAACATTAACAGTCAAATTACTGCTACCTCCAGTTTCTAAATTGGCGTCATCTTCGTTTTCCTCTGTTTCTTCCATTGGTATTGCTTCATTCGTTTCATCTTCAGTAATAGTCTGATCGATATCAGAAATTTCGTCAGTCAGTGACTGTCGTTGCGGTAGCGGAATCCAGTCCTCATCATCATGCTCAGTATCGGGCGGTTCATTTTCAGAGTTTTCTCCCAACAATGCATCCAAATACATATCTTTTTCTGCCTGTGATAATCTAAGTAAGATAATATCATAAACATATGTTATACTAGGATGATAATTAAGCTATTTATCATAATGATATAATATATCTGCTATATAATGATATAATACAACCCTAAACTCATAATCGTGTTCAGATAAAATATGTAAACTTACCTTGAAAATTCTTCTGTTGATAATGCTTCCATTTTTACACTGTAAACTTCTAAAATTTACAAATTATATTTCACATGAGCACTGTACGTTTCACCTAACTGCAAAGAATCGTGTGTCTTGAATCGAAAACTGAATATAAACTGATGCATATTGGAGATGGTCTCCGATGCTAGCCTATACTTGTTTATATAAACAAGATAAGCATCCCTTCTCTAGTTATAGAACTAAGAACGATTCGAAGAATCAAAAGTCGAAAGGTAGACACTTGAGAAACTGGCAGACTTCATAGAAGAGCATGTAGGTACTTAAAATATTTAAAAAAAAGCTGATACTTGATTTCAACATAAGAATATACGTATAATAGATTTGCATAAAATGTTTAAAGCTGCTGTTGTTGAGTTATAGAAATATTGAGTTATAGAAAGGAAAGCTAACAGTCTCGAGAAAATATAATTTCATATTTCGCCACTCATTGGCTAAATTGGTAAACTCCACAAAAGAAAAATAAGTCAATTTCTTTTAAGTATAAGAAGTTAAGCGTCAATCAAGCGTTTTAACGATAAAATTTTTAAAAATTCAATAGGTGGAGTTAACCAATTTGGCTAATGTGCCGATGGAAACAGTATGGGGTACCCGGGTACCCCGGTTGCCAGACAGGCGTTGAAATTTCGGTTGCTAACATAAGAGTTAACCGATGTGGGCGCTAAGACTGTTCGGATGCACTTAACCCTTTGAGTGTTATGAACGCATATATGGGTTCCCACACAACCATTCAATTTGGGCCATGAACGCATATATGGGTTCTCACACAGCCATTCAATTTGGGCCATGAACGCATATATGGGCTCTCACACAGCCATTCAATTTGGTCCATGAACGCAGATATGTGTTTTCAGAATCTGGGCTATGAACGCTACCAAAGACTGAGATTATAAGAGCAGTTACGTATCTATTAATTACCCTATTACGTATCTATTACGTATTACGTATTTATTAATTACTATTAAATTACCCTAAAAATGTCTAAATATAAGATGGAATTCTTTACTAAAAGTGATAGTGACATAGACAGTGAACATGAATTTGAAACGGTTGAAATTAAAACATGTGAAAGAAAACATTTGCAAAATTTCATCTACATCTCATAAAAGATATTTTACGAAAATATCCACCATGCAGAGTAGAAAGGAGGAAGCTAAAGGAGGAAGAGTTCATTCGGACGACCTTCCATTTCGGTTAACGGAGAGGCACTTCCCTACATCCTGCATAACTAAAGAAAATAATAAACTTTCTTCACGGCGAAGATGCACTGTCTGCGCCAAACATTATCGCAGGACTGACTCGCGCTATGAGTGCAGAAAATGTAATATTGGTCTATGTATTGAACCCTGCTTTGAGATTTACCACACAATACAAAATTATTAAATTTTAAATTTAAAAGATATAATTTATTTTTTTATATTGTTCATGTTATTATTGCTTAATGAAATAAATGGTTCTGTTAAGGTTTTTGCGGTCACTGCTCATATTATTTCAGCTATAGTCAAAATATTTTGCAATGAAATTTTAATCAGCCCAGCATGCGCTTCGTCGTAAAAACTAGGCAGCCCAGCGAGTGATTCGTCGTAAAAAGTAGGCGGTCCACAGGACACGCTTAACTTCGCACAACTCAGCGCTCAAAGGGTTAAGTATATTTGGACGAACACGATAATATTATATATGTAGTTAAAGTAATGGAAGCAGTTATTGAATTCGTGAAGTATGAATTCCGTCAGAGCGACGCAGTCTGGATTATGGAGGCACTACTGATCAACGATGGGGCTACGATGAGCAGTCTCGGGAGCACGAGATATTTTCATACACGTCCGTTCGCTGTAACGTTCAGAAAACGAAGCATTGTGCGATCCAGATCGTTCTTCCCAGGCGGCAATAGGTCCGAAGTGACGCTCCTAATCACGTGATTAGCACGGTAATTAGTATCTTCTGTTGTCACAAAGAAGTGGCCCCACCGATTGCTCCTGGAAAGACCGATCAGATAGGCGATGTTGCCAATTCGCGGCGGAACGCCGCACAGTGGTGCCATTTCTCGAAAAGCTGGCCAATATTCAATTTTTGAAGTATATAGCAGCTTTTTTTAGTATAGCAGATTTGTTGTATATATGTATATTAATGCATCAAATGCCGCTTGAATTTTTTAAATATATTGATCGGTTACTGAGATATAGGCTGTCAAACTTGACGAAACTTCTTGCTGCTTCATGTCTTGAAAATCGGAGCTTGTTTAATGCGTCAGGGAAAGTTTATCTTAAAAAAATTGATATGTGAAACATTTTACAATTAAAGTAGGTGTTATAAACATAAATTCTCCACAGAAATAAAGTAAAATATCTTTGAATTTATCCTTGTAATTCCGTTCTTAATATATCATAAATTTTAGCCATATCTTAATGAACCGGAAGGAAAATAAACATGTTATTCACCGAAATTCACGATGGGACAAGTTTCTTGACATAAAGTAACATGTCAGCTATGATATCCAGTTGAGAAACTTTGCCCCTTTTTGCCCCTTTTTGCCCCTTCTTAAGATATTTAAATTTAAAGTATCAAGTAGGGGTATTTAGGGTCTGTCCCACTACAGGAATGTCTCGATTAGTGTCCCTCGCTCGGGACCGAATGTGGACACTAATCTGCTACAGACACGATTCTCGAGCGAGTTCGGGTCGCCTTTGATGTTGTGGCAGCCGAGGCTCGAGGCAGCGTCATAGGAAAGAGGCAAGATTAGATACCCGTGTACGTGAGACAATACTAACGCGATCAAAATTTAAGAATAAAACTTCTGCATTTTTGGTCCGTTTTGAATGAAATTTTACCAACATGTTCGTTACAATCTCCCGATTAAAATGACACCAAACACGATATGGTTTGGACAATTTTTACTTATAATGGTAGTAATAATGGTCTTCGAAATAATCAGTCCCATGGCACCAATCTATGTCGTGTTTGGACGATTAGTGTTCACATTCGGGCCCGAGCGAGCAACACTAGTCGAGACATTACTGTTGCCGGGCTCCGCACGTCAGCCGGGCGCCGTATCGGCGCCGCTCGAGTGCAAAGGGTTAATACAATAATAATAAATAAGTAAATAAATAATAATAAATAAATAATAATTAATAATAATTAATCATAATAATTGTGGATCCAAGATTATAGACGACTAACAACCCCAAAAACATAAGAATATCCATTTTTATGAAAATCGTGTGAAATTACGAATTTTGACTAGCTTTTTCAGAAATGGCACTACTGTGCGCCGCAGCGGGGCTCGCAAAATCTCAAACATTAACTATTAATTAGTGTCTTTGTTGCGAATACGCTGAGTGCAAGGCACGATTGGAAAAGTAATGTGGGCGTGCAAGTGCACTTATCGCTTGGGGGCGCTAATAGACATAATAAAAAGTTATAATTTAAGTTATGTATAACTTTTACAAAGTATATATTTTTGTTTTCCTATTATTGATTTACTTTTTTACTTTGTAGAATACGTTGAATCGATGTATACGTATGAATTTTTTGTTACAGGGCATGTATATAAGGCAAATGAAGCTTATTCACAAGCTCAGCGGGCGGATCCTGCCTACATAAATAGTTGGATAGGGCAAGCCTTAATTGCAGAACACATGGGCCTCAAGGATGCGATGGATTTATTTAGGCATGCTACGCAACTAGGGTATCATAATCAGGCAGCTGTGGGTTATACTTACTGGGTGCTTAAAGCGATCTTAAAATCTGATAACAAGAAGGACGTTCTGCATACGTATATAATAGAAAGTATGCACGCTGCATATGTTGCTGCTGATGTTATGACGTGGTATATAGGTATGTTTTTATTGTGTCTCTGTTTATGTCAAATTATGTCGACATCAGACAATTCATACAAAATATCATAATTGAAGGAAGTAGAACATTTTTATTTTATTCGTCATGTTGTTAGCTGTGGAAATTGCAATGTCAACTTAATTTTTTGAAGCGGAACTACAGCATTTTGTAACGGTTACGATTTGCAAGTCGCGATGGTATACGACAGGCCTCGGATTTAAGTGATCTTTCGGTCCGATTTTTAGGGGCAACGCCCGCTTTCTCCCGGCGCGCGTCTGGGCCCTGCGATCGCCAATCGCCTCGAAGCTCCTCAGGCCCGTAGCATAAGAAACGCGCGGGTCGCATTTGGGCGACAGCCGTATCAATAGGATTCTACAATGTCCCATGGACCGCGCTGTTTGTATGCTACGCGCCTGAGGAGATCCGAGCCGCTTGACGATCGCGGAGGCCCAGACGTGCGGCGGGAG
This sequence comes from Nomada hirtipes, assembly GCA_951802735.1. Classification (NCBI taxonomy): domain Eukaryota; kingdom Metazoa; phylum Arthropoda; class Insecta; order Hymenoptera; family Apidae; genus Nomada; species Nomada hirtipes. Next base: position 2,795,308 of record OX637929.1, on the reverse strand, counting down.
AAAGGGGGCGTTGCCTCTGAAAATCGGCCCGAAAGATCACTTAAATCCGAGGCCTGGTATACGATATTCAACGATATTTTGCCATGAGTTCCACACACAATTCAATGCTCTCTAGTTGGCCATACAAAACCAATTAACTCTGTGACTGCGGCGCATCTCTCGCAGAGAACCACCAATACAGACGGCGCGATAGTCGCATACAAGTCGTGGCGACAGGCTGTCCACTAACCAAACTTTTTTTACGCGTGACATTTACAACACGGTACCCAAAGAACAACACATTTCTTCTATATTAGAAAGTCTTATTAGGAAACCCTACTTCTTCTAAGAAAAATGTGATTGGCGTATATTTACGTCTTTCCTATACAGGCTCCCCCCCAATCTGACATCCCACGATAGCAGGGGTGATGCTGAAGAACTTTTTCCTTTATCAAAATGTTGGTTGAAGCTTCGTTTTTGGATTATTAACACGTTGACTGCCGTGGGGGTCACCGGTGACCGGCACTAAACTTTCCGTTCAGGCCGCGTCAGTCATCGGTGACTGACATTCAACTTTTCGTTCAGGCGTCGCTGTTTCACAGTGTTAAGCTACGCCGCGGCGCGCCGTCGCTCATGTCGCGTCGTGTGGCCTAAACGGAAAGCGAGGCAAAACCGGCGTGGCACTCAACGTGTTAACGAAAAACGCTGGCTAACCAGAGCGCTCGAGCGCGTGACTCTCAACCGCACTCGGTCGTGGTCGTGAACGAACACGCATTGGCGCAGCGCACAGTGAGCCAAATGCCCAATCTAGATGGAAAAAATTCATGTCGCGAAGCAGCCGTATATTCATTTATTCTTGTTAAGAAATGTGTACTGACTCTAATAATGGCCATAATAATTAATTTAGTGATTATTTAAGTATGGAAATCAACCTCTGAAAACTGCAAACTTGACCACGGCGAAATCGTACATTTGTTTTCGTTGTACAAAAAATTATGTGACAGGAATTAATAACATTCTTTAAACTTCTATGCATCATATTAGCATAAGTGAATGTTCACATAGCAATATATAAATTTTTAAAATAATGCCTTTTACAATAATTATTCGATGCTTTTGAAAAGCATTTTTTTTATGCCGTTTATCTGACTTTAATAGATTAACTAACAATGAGTTTGGTCTATGTAGAACGAATTGTAGTAAAATTTAGCTGCTAATATCTGCTACCCTTGCAGTTGTATTGTTTTAATGTTGTTGTAAATTTCGAGACATGCCACCACATTTTGTTATATAACTTAAGAAAAAACGAAAATATCGGGCAAAAAACTTTGTAAAAGTAAAGTATAATGGTTATAGTTTAATACAGAATAAAAAAATTATCTGTAGATTGTTCTTACTAAATTTTATAGAGGTTTATACGAAAAACGGGGTTTTCGGCGCGACCATACTCTACATCAGGGACTGCCAAGCTTTTCTCCTCCAAGGGCCACCGAGTCCCCACTACCAATTAAACGCAATGGTTATCGAAAATAATGTGACGTTGATATGGCAACTAACGCAATACGCATATGTGTGAGGAGCGTCATTTGTCTGTATTAGTCTGCATTAGTCTGTATTAGTTTGCTGGAGGTGGAAGATATAGGTAGGGGAAGGAGCCACGCGTGGCTCGCCGGCCGCCAGTTAGCAGTCCCTGCCCTACATCAAACGGCACATACAGGGTGTTCTGTAACTACCGCAACATCGGGAAATGGGGGTAGCTGGGGTGATTCTGGACAACTTTTTCCTTGACCAAAATGTTGTTTGAAGCTTCGTTTTTTAGTTATTAACCAATAACACTGGCTAATCAGAGCGCCCGAAAACCACGGGCTCAGGCGCGTAACGCCGACATAGCCGACATTCCTGTGCTAACGGTAATACCGCGTCGTAGTAAAGTAAATAAAAGTAAATAGTCGTAGCAGTTGTAAATAAACAAACGCCGGGGACAACGAATTATGAATTTTTTCCACCTAGATTGGGCATTTGGCCCACTGTGCAGCGTGGGTATCGAGGGAAACGTGCGGCAAATGTTACATCGTCTTAAATTAAGAATAATGTAGAATTATTTGTTATTCATGAATAATAAATAAACTAATAAGTCGTTTACCAACTGTGTTCGAAACTTTTGTTCGTTATCCGAAAGGAATCAAGTATTTTATTACTTATGAATTATTTTGTTTTTAACAACACGTTTTGAAGTGGATAAATTGTTTTAAGAAAAACGATTTGGATAAATAATGTAAGAAAAATCTAGTTAAACTTACCAATTCGTCCACGAATTAACCTGCTTCGATGGAAGTGGGCCCTTGTGTCGATCCTGACCTTAGAACTTAAAAAATTGTGGCTCAGAAAAGGGCCGATTGTGGTGGCGCACAGTGGTCCGGATCGAGTATTTTAGTGGCGTTTGCTATAACTTTTGAACCATAAAAGATATCGGGACGAAATTTGTTTTAAAAAATAGTAAAAAATAAGCACGTTCTTATGACATATAATATGATTTATTTTGCATTTGTTTAATCATTTTTTTCTTAAATTTTTAAATTTAAATACCTTAAAAATTGTTAAATACGGTTTTTCTAATATCTTTTTTAACGGTTTGTAAGACAAATTAAACTACAAGTCGAAGAATTAACAAATGTCAAAAGTACTAATAGAATTTATGATAAATGACTACTATTGAATATGGGATATAAATAAAACAACGTATAGAAAAGTTTCGTATAGAAAAGCGTGATCTCCCAAATCTTTGGACGAATTTCTTAAAGTGAGAAACAAATCTCGATTCTTACGAAAAGCGTCCATTTTTGTTAAATTATAATATCTAAATAATAAAGAAGAAAATATTGAATCTGGGAAATAACTCATTTAAGAAATATTTATATGTTTTGGTACTTACCAAATATAATATGAATATAAAACAATTCAGAACTTAAATATGGCCTTAATGTACACTGAACTAAATACAGGATAAGTATATATAATATGCACTACGTATAAACTATGAAGAAAAACTACGTATAAAGAAAAAAGCAAACTGCGTAAATAAAGGGTTTTAAAGTTAGTGTAAAATAATAGTGACACTCAACATACCTTCTGGTGTCCCCGAAGGGACACGAAAAATGGGTTAAGGTTCGAGAATGCAAGATTTATGGCACGGTATGTCACTGCAATCGCGGAGTATGTGACGAAAGTAGTTTTCTGTAGATGTTTAATACGATGTAACACGCTGTGCCCATGCGTTGGTTCACGATCACGACCGATCGCGTTTGAGAGCCACGCGCCCGAGCGCGCGCTCTACGGGCGCCCTGATTGGCCAGTGTTTTTCGTTAATAACTAACAAACGAAGCTGCAAACAACATTGCTGTCAATGGGAAAGTTGTTCAGAATCACTTCAGCTACCCCCAATTTCCGGATACTGTGCGAGTTATGGGCCACCCTGTATATTTGTTTTAAAACTACTTTCTTCCAAAGATTTACAAAAATTGACGTGTCCGTGCTTGATACGTTTTTTTTCTCTAATGTATTGCATTAATTATTGTATGTTACAGAACATCACCCTGACGATGCTTATGCCCGGAATGCGTATGGATTATTGCTAGAAAGGCAAAAGCTTTATAAATCTGCTGCAGAACAATTTGCTGCAGCATTATGCATCAGCACTGATGTGGAAAAAGATTTTGTGTGTGTAAATTTAGCACGTACGTTGCTGAAACTGCAGAAATATAATGATGCTATAAACTTATGCCATGCTGTTAAAAACACTAATTATAATTCCCAGTGTCATTTAGCATTAGCTTTCTTTAAAGGTAATAGATTAATAATATACATGTAAATTTTATTTATACCATTCAATCGAGTTATGAATGATTTCCACCAATTATATTACGATTTGGTCCTAGAAACGGAAATTATTTATGATTCGACCTACTAGTTATACTATTGATTGGTAAGCCTAATGTCTGGATAATGAACATCCAGACTTGGTTGAACTGGTTATTTATCATAAATTGAACAAGGCAGTGTATTATAATTATTATTTGGGATGGGCATAATTCAATTATTTTAAAATAAACAATACCACAAGAACAGGAAGCGGAATTTCAAATTACGTATACCAAAGAAAACCGCAAGATTAATTTAATCACTAGATATCATTTTCAATTACAAAAAAAACTTGGTTAGGTCGTACCTTGATTAACCCACTCGAAGCCAGCTATTTTTCGAAAGTCGGTTTTTAACGGTGATCGACAAAGCGGATCGCCCCGCCGAACAATGGTCCGGATTGAAAAATCTAGTGACATTTTTATATAACTTTGAACCGTAGAAGATATTGATTCTGTTGCGTATCTAGTGGTGGGATATGGAGACTTTGTGCAGCTTCGGTTGCCCGTGGAGCGCTGAACCGCTCTGCTTGTGGAGAAGCGCGGAATATTCAAAGACAACTAACTTTTATCCAGACTTTTACAAAGATTTACTGTTTATTCCAAGAAATAGTGTTAATTTGTACAAGTAATGCGCCGAAGTAGCTCTGTTCGAGACTAACATTGATCTGCGTGCGACTTTAGTTGATCTGCTGTGTGAGGCTTCTTCTTCTTTCCATTACAGCTCTGGTTCCTCTTCCTGAGTTCCTTGGTCCTCCTTCGAAATCGTCCTCGTCCAATGGGGTTGGGTCTTGTTGTGTTTCTATTCGTCCTTGGGCGCGTGGAAGTGGCAATGCTACGCTTCTCGGTAAGGGCATCAGGGCACGCGCGTAATTGGGGGAAACGCGTGAAAACTGGGCAAAACGCGCGAGGGTCAGAGAAAGCGCACTGAAGAGTCAAGTGGCTCTTGAGAGGTCCTTTTGTTCAGCGGTAGAACATGTGGCGGCCAGAACAGGATATCGTGGGGTCTGACAACCTCCGGAGGTCGTACATGTTTCAATAGACTTTAGCCAATTCTTTATGTTCCGTAATAAATAACCTTTAGTATCTTCCAAGTGAAATGTTGCACGATCCGAATGCTCTGAGTTTCCATTTGTTCGACAACCTACGGCTGGTACTTAAATAATGGTACAGTTTTATTTATCGCGCGTATGCTCATCCGGCTTCGAATTTCGCTCCTAAGTTATTATCGCTATCGATAGTTATAGTTATATTGTCGATCGTTGATTCGATATCACTAGGTATTAAGGCCTGCAGACGCGTTAGCGTAACAATACGAAATTTGGACTCAATAAAATACTAATATTAGGTTACAAATGGGTTAAAGAAAAAATGATAAAATTGTGGGAATATATGTGTATCTGGTTTCGGATTCCTGCTGCGATAGGTCGGGCACAAGGGCAGGGACACCTCGGGCCCTCCGCGATATGCGTTGCCGTCTCGATGAAGGCATTTGTTTAGAGAAGGTCACCCGATCCTTGGCACTTGGCTTGCCAGTTAGTGGGTCGAGGGTCAGTCTTAGGTCGAAGCGTCCCCGTGTACCATCTAATAAAATATACAGGGTGTCTCTTAACTGTCGGTCTTCCCGGAAATGGGGGGTAGCTGGGGTGATTCTGAACAACTTTTTCCTTGACCAAAATGTGGTTTGCAGCTTCATTTTTGAGTTATTAATGAAAAACACTGGCCAATCAGAGCGCTCGCCGGCCAGCCGATGGCGCGCGCTCAGGCACGAACCTATCAGCTGTCGTGATGGGGGGGCATCGAGGATACCGACGGAAGCGTGCGGCAAATGTTACATCGTCTTAATTAAGAATAATGTGGAATAATTCGTTTATACTTATGAAACTAATAAGGCTACGGGTACAGTGGAACCGAATTTCGGCCTTACGACGTCGTCAGAAGACGCCGAATCGGCTGTGCGAAGTGGAGCGGTGCCAGTGGCTGCGTATTCTATTCCGACGAATGTGAGGTCACATCTATGATGCACGCCGTAGAAAAGGCACATGGATTTGGCTAATATGATCCAAATTATATCGTGTTTGGCCTCATTTTAATCACAACAACCCCAATAATATATTAATACAATTTTCATAACGAAATAAGTAACAATAAAAAAGTTTCACGGTTGCATTAGTGTTGTCTCACGGATACGAAGCCATTTGTTTCTTTTTCTAAGCTATCTGCCTCCGGGACATGTCGACTAGTCAAAACGTATCAGCGTGCTCCTTCCACTCGAACCCGGGGGGGACCCCTCCAGTGGTGGGGATGAAGCGCGAGCGTCCTCAATTTATTAACAATCTTGTTAACAAATGAAAGATTAGAACGGAAAAATTAAATTGTTGCTTTTACGGTGCATAAATATTTTAATACAACTAAACGTAAATTAACTGGCGTGATGTTCGCATTTATAATAAGAAGAATAGCTTCGGAAAGGTAGATTATAAGGGGAACAATGAACCGTCGATATAAGTCAAGGTGGGCTTTAGAACTACGGTTTCCTTTTTAACACATCTGCAAACTATAACCCTGTTAGTTACCTCGAACCATAAAGACATCTGGCACTGTGACCGTCCGAAACCATTATGTCCTTTTTAGCAAAATTCAGCTTTCCCGAAAAACAGACAGAGCAACCTCTCGTTTCGGACTTCCGAACCGCATATTGCTTTCGCTAAATTACCGCTTCGACCATCTGGGTTACAACATTCAGATGGTAAGGCTTAGAATAAAATAACAATTTCAACAGCCAAGCAATGACAGTGGACACATTGCCTTGACCCCTTAATATTTATTAACCGAAATGTAAAAATCAATGCGACAATATAACAACAAAAAGTCCATCGTGAAGTATTGGGACCACGGTCAATAGCACATTTCGGGCGAAAAAATCAAACTCAGTTGATCGGCTAGCGTATTCGGACGAAAAGATCGTATTTCTATTTATTTAGGACGAACCTATGATGAAAAAAGGGCTACGACCCTCGCTACGGGGGGGCCAGCCACTTCAGTTCGGACGAAAAAATCAAAAACCCGTCAAGTGTCTCGCGTCTTCGCATGCATTCGGATCGTATGCAGTGACACCACTTCCATTTAATCTAATGGCGTTGATTCGTTTCCGAATCCATCCGACGTCGTAAGGCCGAAATTCGGTTCCACTGTACCCGTAGCCTTAGTCGTTTAAGGGGGCCGACTCCAGGCGCCATGACGTGTGTGCGTGCACTCACACAAACAAAGGAAAGCATGCACGTATACGCCATGCGCGAGAGAGAGACTCGATTTCGTAGCAGCAAATACTCGTCTGAACAATTGCATTAATGAAACTTTCGCGGATATAGTACACACGGGTAGACTTCACCACAGCCGGGGAAGTATGTCTGAACGCCAATAAACACCATTCGTTGAGAAGAATGGTATTTCTTAAACTGGCAAGCTTGAGACAGACAACGACGTAGGAAACAAGATGGCTGCAGGCGATTTGACACATTTCACAGTTAGCAAATATTGAACGAATTAATAGTTTATTCACTGCTAAAACACTCTACCCGACTGTCTTGAAGTAGCACAAGATCACAGAAATTCGGTTTTTCACAATCTATCACTTCTGGAAGGCGAAAAACGACTGTTACGATTTGCACGTATCCGACGTAAGAATAGTTCACTGATTCTCCGTCGGTGGCGTTTATGGTACGTTGTAGTGAATTGGGCCAAGTTACCGTCAGGGTCGATAAAAATACAAATCAGTCGGTAATTGTAAGTTATAATTTCACACCACGAACGGCGATTCATACGTGAATACGTGATGCGTGCACACAGACACCAGTAAGGCATAGTTGCCGGCACGTATCAAACCTCTGTCACGCTGTTGTCACATCTGTTACAATTATAACATAAGCATCAGCAAAATGAATCGGCTCGAGCCGAGATGTTGATTCGAGCCGCTGCAAACTTTTTTGTAGGTTCGAGTCCCCTTGGGGTATATTCTTTACATTCATTCTTTTTTCAATACTAAGTATATGACAATGATCAATAGTTGTTTACAAATGTTTTAAAAATATTTGTTAAATACTTTAATTTAATATACGTAAATATGAAGTTGAAGCGTTTTTCATTTATATTAGCAATAAAGCTGTTATGTTCATATATATGAGATATATTAACTATATTATACAACAATAATATAATTGTAATATAATTAAAATATATGTAAGATTATCGAAGGCGTTTGAATAGGTAATCAAATGATTATGTCGGCGTGTATGTGTTAAAAAGTTGTTTTGTTTAGCTCTCGTGACCGTAGTCTGTACAACAATACAATGTCACCATGGTCCTTTTCGATCATTTTATGCTTCGCTCTAAGCAACAGAAAGCTATGATAGACAAAGATAGAGCTATGTACGTCAGATGTACCTATGACGTAACAGCAAGACGGGAATCGGTGTGACACTGCAACTATGACGCAGTGTGAGGGCCGTCATTTGTTTGTAAGATGAACCGCGTAGCCCGCGGCCCGCCAGTTGGCTGTGCCTGACCCATGTCAAGCAGCAATAAGAGCCCTTCTCTCATAAGTTCCAAAAATCATTTTTTTACACATATTAATATTGTTTTATCAATCTGTTTTTTTCAACTTGACCCTTGTATCTCCTCTTTCATTTGCACTATTCTCTTTTATGTTCGGCAAAAATCAAAATCTCAACTTGAGTCGAATCTATCGAAGTTTTCCTGAAAAGCAAAACTGTAATAGATGTGACAATATCAACTATGTCTCCGTATTTTTCGTTTGTCGTTCTACACAATGACCGAAGCAATGGGAAAAAGCGAATGAAATGAATTAACAATTATCAATATATGCATATTCGGTACTCGCATAAAATTTCTAAAAATAAATATTTTCCTTTATTTCTGATGGTATAATTGCTTTCGCAACAATAATTATTTGTAAGAAAGAAATAATTGTGTCATCTAAAAGAAAGGCGAAATGGTAGTAAAACATCACACGAGTTTTCCTGCACTTCATCTACGACTGTTCAATCTAATTGTAAGATGCCTGAAAATGCTTCATACATTATACTTTAATGTTAGAAATATTAAACAGTACCGTAATTGGCAAGATACATGGCAAGAGAAACGGTAGCGCAAAAAGCACTATAAGTTCAGATTTAGGTATATTAAATTAAAATATTTAACAAATGCTTTTAAAATATTGGTAAGCAAATATTGATCATTGTCATGTAGTTAGGAACTAGAAAAAAATTAATGTAAAAAAATTATAGCCGAGGGGGATCGAACCTACAAAAAAGATTCCAGCCGTTCAGCAGCTATGTCTATGTCCGGCAGGAATGAAAATCTCGGCTCGAGCCGATTCATTTTGCTGATGGCCACGATTGTAACAGATGTGGCAATAGTGCGACAGAACTCTCAAATAATGTGATTTGGCAACTATGGCCTCCCACTCTCCTTTTATAATTCTGCCTAATGATGTTAGATGTCACATCGTGAGTTTATAATTCTGTATAATGAGTTTAGATGTCACCCCGTAAAATGTCGAAGCAGACGATTTTTCTGTTTTCACTTACGCCCGTTCTGTCGAATGGCGCTTAGATCGATTCGGAGTTGGCCCCAAAAGAGTCGGCCCCCTTAATAACCGTGTTCTATTATGAAAAAAATATTTTTTTAACAGCACGTTTTCAGGTGGATAAATTATGTTTTCAGAAAAATGATTTGCACAACTAATGTTAGAAAAAGCTAGTTAAACTTACCCATTCGTCTACGAATTAATCTGGTTAACATTTTGCGAATCCTGACCTAGGCAACGGTCAACAGCTGATGTCACCGGCCGGGTCGGTGAACTCACTACACTCACGGTGAATTCACTTCAAGATCACTTCACTTCACGGTCACTATCGCTTGCCACTGTGAATTGTGGGAATATTTGAAACCGATTTATTTTTCTTACGTTTAAACATTTCGTAATAGTCTGCGTTTTTACGATTCATCTTGTCCGTTCGGCTAGCAGAACGAATTTGCCAGCTTAAACGTCGCACTCGCTTCTACACGCACACGCACGCACACTGTCTCCAAATTTAGTGGAAATCGGCGGCAGATACCGATCACACAGGGCAGCATCGGTCCCTGCGTTGTGTGCGTCGCAGTGTGAGCGTTGGCACTACTATGTTATCCACATTAAAGAACATGAGCGTGTGCGTGTGGAAGCGAGTGCGACGTTTAAGCTGGCAGAGTCGTTCTGCTAGTCGAACGGACAACATGAATCGTAAAAACGCAGACTACAGTAATGTCTCCCTTACTGTTCCTCGCTCGGGACCGAACGTGAACACTAATGGGGCGCAGACACGATTCTCGAGCGAGTTCGGGTCGCCTTTGATGTTGTGGCAGCCGAGGCTCGAGGCAGCGTCATAGGAAAGAGGCAAGATTAGATACCCGTGTACGTGAGACAATACTAACGCGATCAAAATTTAAGAATAAAACTTCTGCATTTTTGGTCCGTTTTAAATGAAATTTTACCAACATGTTCGTTACAATCTCCTGATTAAGATGACACCAAACACGACATAGATTGGTGCCATGGGACTGATTATTTCGAAGACCATTATTACTACCATTATAAGTAAAAACTGTCCAAACCATATCGTGTTTGGTGTCATTTTAATCGGGAGATTGTAACGAACATGTTGGTAAAATTTCATTCAAAACGGACCAAAAATGCAGAACTTTTATTCTTAAATTTTGATCGCGTTAGTTTGTCTGACGTACACGGGTATTTAATCTTGTCTCTTTCCTATGACGCTGCCTCGAGCCTCGGCTGCCACAACATCAAAGGCGACCCGAACTCGCTCGAGAATCGTGTCTGCGCCCCATTAGTGTTCACGTTCGGTCCCGAGCGAGGAACAGTAAGGGAGACATTACTGTATTCTCTTTCAGCTCCCCAACTATTCTAACTCGCGCACGCATCAGCCACTCCATATATTCTTTCACTCACAGTTTCCCTTTCATTCTATCTCTCATTTGCTCTCACTCATTTAGGACTCACACCGACACACACACCCTTGCCACGTGTCACATTTCGACCACGGGTCACCATGCACCAAACACTCCACGTGCATTCCCCGAAACCAGTCACTCTTTCCTCAAGCTAAACATTCACTCGATCCACGTTCGACGTTTCCACTAACACTCTTCATTCACACCATGCTTATCTTATAACTGCCTCGATAAACCTCGAGACAGTACTATAAACTAAAAGGCGCCAACAAACCTGGCCCTATCCGCTAACATGTATTCTAAAATCCACCAATACCACAATAATTAATATTATTGTTTATTATTAAAGTACAGTATTATTATAATGATTAAAACTAGAGGTTATTGTTGTTAAAGTACAGTATTATTATAATGATTAAAACTAGAGGTTATTGTTGTTAAAGTACAGTATTATTATAATGATTAAAACTAGAGGTTATTATTATTAATGTACAGTATTATTATAATGATTAAAACTAGAGGTTATTAAAACACACAAAAGAAAATATATCGCGTCTTTACGTTACGTCGTCCGTCGTGCTTCGTTGCTTGTTTATGACTATACATTCGACTTTCGATCAGTCGCACGCCACGCACGCACGCACGCACACGCACACACACACGCGCGCGCGCACACACAGACACAGAGGCTACATCTTTCGCTCGCATCGTCCTTTGTTTCGGGCAGAAACACACACGCACGCACACATACGTACAAGTTAGGACTGGTCGCGGGTCCTACATACAGTAAGTCCAGAGCTAAATGAAAAAAGTGGTGGTGGATTCCCCACCCCTCTAAACAAAACTACAAAGCTCGACCGCTCGTCGAATCGAGCAGGGCTGTGCCATGCCAATTTGAAATGGGTGCACATATACAGTATGTATATGATATACTGCTGATCAAGGTGTAAATTGTTTAAGACAGTGTCAGTGTCAGTAGCACGGCTCGCGGCTCGCTTTTGTCTGTGTCGCTAGGTTGTAAAGGAAAAAACAAGGATAGAACAATGGCCGAGGCAGCCGAGCCATTTAAATGCCACCGCGTCGGTGTGATTACCCAAATGCAAAACGATGCTATAATAAAAACGACAGCTTTACTTTTCTATTTTTAGTTTTTTCGACTTCCATATTTTTTAAAGATATTGTTGAAATTCTTCCGATTAAAATGAGACCAAACATGATATATTTACAAATAGAAATACAAGTACAGATATACAAATACAGATGCTTGTTTTCTTTTTTTTATTAATTAGAATAGTGTAATAGGTGACAAGCATCCTTACTTGCCACGAAGTAGAAAATGTGAGTCTAAATAGAACAAATAGTAACGGAAATAAAATTGTATATAGTCTCTGCTATTCTGGCTTGTGGTTTTAAACGGAATGAGCAGAACATTGTCTCTATATTTGGAACATTAGAGTTTGTTAAAAACGTGTAACTCCACAAGCGTTATATCAAAAGTGGTTCCTATACTACGAACCAAGGATAATGCGGCGCGAAGAATTGAAATTCCATCAAATACTTAAAATATTAAATAAAATGTATAGCTATACTAGTAGTAACTGAACTACTAGTGTAATTAAAAATTAATTCATAAGCTTCTCATCTTATTGCTTAGAACGAAACATCGACAGGGCGCTTACGGCCCTGCCGATCGGCGGCATCAATCGGCTGCTCTCCCTCCACTTTTTTCATTTAGCTCTGGACGTACTATACATTAGCGTGGACCTTATTTTTCAACCTCCAATCTGCCTTCTTTAAATTGTAAGACTTCATAAGAAAATAATATGTGCAAAATTTTAGCATGATTGGCCACAGAATCCAATGCCGCATTTGAGCAAAAGTTTCAAAGTTTCAGTGATTCATCCTCAATTTCGAGCATATTTATGTTAGGCTGTTTTAGCGGCATTAGTGACTAATGTCAATAAAGGTACATTCTCTGAAATGTGTATAGTAACATTGGCCCATTACTGCGAACAATATACATTCTCAAAGCCCTTGAACTGGGCTTACAAGGATAGTTCGGCAACTTCAAATTCCGAAAAACTGGAAACTGCACAAACCTATTTCATGTTAGGCTAACAACGGAACATATTTTTTTTTATTACTGAAAAATGGTCCGAAGAGTGAAAACACCCCTTCAATGAAATCGTGACGTTTTTTATTATCGTGAATATTTCAGAAACTGTTTATTCGGCCTAGTAACGAGGCTACACGTCGCGTCGTAAAGGCAAGTCCTAGAGATGCGCATTAACACTTTGGCTAGGACAGGGGTTTATGATACGTACGCGTCAGAACAGATATTTTTGAGTTTAGAATATTTACATATATTGTTTCATGTGTTGTCAACGATTTATTCTATTCTAGCGAGTGGAGGAAAATACTATTATTTCCACATTTGGTATTTTGTTCTTCTCGTCTTCAATAGCTTCAAGACGTGTCATAAACTAGGGATCCGTCCAGACCAGGTAAACTGGGAACGATCACAATCTGGCGAAAAAGTCCATCCTGTCCACCACTACACTTTGGACACGCATCCCCTCTTCAAACAAACACGCTCAGAGCGCAAGAAGAGGGTGGAGCAAAGTGTCTAAAATAGACTGATTGACAAATAGGTATTTCTCTAATTGCCAATCAGCTTATACACGACCGAGCACAGTAGAGAGGTACGTGCCTGAGCCCGCGCTCTACGGGCGCTCTAATTGGGCAGTGTTTTTGGTTAATAACTCAAAGACGAAGCTTCAAACGACATTTTGGTCAAGGAAAAAGTTGTTCAGAACCACCCCAGCTACCCCCCATTTCCCGATGCTAGGGTAATTACGGGACACCCTGTATAGAAACTCTGAACCCTAAAATAGTATATAAAATAGTATAATTTATTGTGAAAGGTTAAACAGCAACATAGTTACACATATAATGAAGATGAAAGCGTGTTAAAAGTGACAAAAAAAAAAAAAAAACAACAATTTTATTGCATTGCAGATTTGTGAACGAATTTGACAGTATTGCAAACGAACGTTCACCTCGATTTAATAAATAATTGTAGGTATAACATTGTGCACCAAACCTTAAAATCAAATAGCTAACTAGTGAATTTCGTTCTATTCCTGCAAGAGATAAATTTTAGATTTAATTTATTCTACATCACAATTCTTTTGTTTTCAGCTGCAAGATACGAAGAGTCCTATAATATATATGAAACAACATTGCATATGTTTGCGAATACCGAAATTCAGAAAGCTTATACATTATGCGCGATGGCTGCCATAGCATATACTTTCCAAAGGATACATGATGCCAAAACTTTGCTTCTCCAATGCATACAAATACAACCGCCGATTGTAATTGGTCTTTTAGCAGCGGCAGCTTTGGGAATATTACATGGGGACATCAACTTAACTACGTTGGTACTGAACGAATTGGAATCATATAGAAATCATTCAGAATATGGTCATCACGTTGTAAATTTATGTGCATACTTTTATATCATTGGAAAAGATATAGAAAAAGCAGTTATCGTTCTCTCAAAAGCAATTTTCATGCACCCTGGTAAGAAACAAATATTTGAATTTTATATTAGTTAATGTTTGATGAAAAACATATTAGGAATTTACTAACCATGTGTAAAATGTTATGTTGTTACGCATGAAGAGCCCGATTTTTCAATATGAATACTTTGGAGCAGGCCTGGGCAACCGCACCGTCCCGGTGGGGGAAGATGTTTTACATTTGTTACTTTCTGAAGTCATTTTGTTATAATATTGTGGGATATTATTAAGTGGTATTGCTTTTGTTAAGAATTACAAGTTTATTCAAGTTATGTTGATGTTTCTGTTACAAGGTTTTCTATTAGAATGACCGTTTAAGGGGGGAACCTTGTGTAAAATGAAATTTTTTAGCATTTTTTTTTTTTTGCTTAAATCGATAGGAAATTTCCTCAGGAATATGATAAAAAAAGTTAGAAAGTGATCAGAGATGTTCTTGTACGTTACTTTCAAAATAAAGTGAACGGTTGTATTGGACGGAGCGGCTCAGGTAGTCGGGCCCTCGTCGGACGCTCGGTCTTTCGGTCCCTTCGTAATTTGACTGTTTTAAAACCTATACAATGTACACCAGTTGTTATCCCCACCATAGCACTGCCGTTTTCGGCATCTATACGTGTACATTTGTGTGTAAAACGGTTTTGGAAAAGATGCCCCTTCGGCGAGGGTTCTCGCTCATTGTCAGTTCAGCAGCGTCTCTTGAGTGAAATCGGTCGTTTACAGAGCCTCTTAGAATACGAATAAATTGAAAATGAGTCGAAAAGTTCAAGATAACAATCCCAATTATCGTCCGAATCGTCCCAGACGGCGAAAAGTTCCTAAAAAGAGTGCTGAGATAGAAAGTGAGGAGATGAGCGGAGGCGAAGGAACGAGCTCTTCTGCGAAAAAAATAAAAGGAACGTCGGCAGATGTAATTATTAATTTTACACACTGCTACCGGATTATAGAATTCATAAGTGTTTTTACTGCATTATCAGATATTTCTGTGTGCAAAACATGTAAACGGAAACAAACATTTGGAGAAACAGGCAGCCGTGGATTAGGTTTTAAAATCGCCGTTACATGTGCGTGTGGGACTGTTTTAATTAATTCGGGACCTTTTGTAAATAACAGTTTTGAAATTAACCGCAGAATTGTGTTTGTGATGCGTTTATTAGGCGTGGCACGTAAAGGAATAAATATATTTTGCGGCATGATGGATTTAGGCTGTGAATTGAGTGTAAGTGCTTATGACGGCATTATACAGCATATACATACCGCAGTGCAAAAAATGTATAATGATGCGTGTCACAAAGCTGTTGAAGAAGAGAAGCAATGCAATGAAAAAAAGGAACAACCGTTGAAAAATTTCAAAGTATCTGGAGACGGCTCCTGGAAAAAGAGAGGATTTTCTTCACTCTACGGTGTAACGACGCTCATCGGTTACAGCACGGGGAAGATCATCGATTTATTGGTGAAAAGTAGCTATTGCCAAACTTGCACATTTTATAAAAACGATAAAAAGAACCCCGAATATTTAGAACACAAGGAAGATGGGCATTGTGCAATAAACCATAGTGGCTCTTCGGGTAAGATGGAAGTAGATGCTGTGGTAGAAATGTTTCTCCGCTCTGAAGAATTACACGGAGTACGCTATAGTAATTATATAGGAGACGGTGACGCTAAAACGTTCAAGGCCATATTGGATATTGAACCGTATGGTCATGATTTTAAAATTAAAAAGAACGAGTGCATTGGACATGTGGAAAAGAGGATGGGTAGTCGGTTGCGCAATATAAAAAAGAGTGCAAAATTAGGAGGAAAAGGAAAGCTGACCGATGTGTTAATAAAGAAATTAACAAAATACTACGGTCTCGCTATCAGGCGTAACAGTGATTCTGTTATTGCGATGAAAAAGGCGATAATGGCAACGTTTTACCATCTGTCTTCTACAAACGAAAAACCGCAGCACGACGACTGTCCCCCCGGCGCCGATTCGTGGTGTAAGTGGCGCGCCGCACAAGCTTTGGGGCAAGAATTTGACCATCCACCTCCCCTACACGAAGATGTAGAGAAGCATATTCGCCCAATTTATGAAGATCTGTCACGGGATGATTTGTTAGAGAGATGTTTAGGTGGGCATACGCAAAATGCTAACGAGAGCTTTAACGCTCTCGTTTGGCGTTTAGCTCCTAAACATCTCAACTGTGGCCATAAAATTGTTGAAATTGCTGCTTTTTTGGCTGCCGGCATATTTAACGAAGGATTTTCGTTCATCCTGCAAACAATGCAACAGCTTATCATTGTAATTGGACACCAGAGCAAAAGATTTGCCGAAAATGAGGACAAACGCCGTATTAAACAGCAGGAGCGCCGCAGTCTTCATTGCGCAAAAGAGGCTCGTGCTTCTCGAAAAGAAGAAAAAACGGCTGAATTGCAACATTTTGGGGAAGAGGAAGATCTGTTCTATGGCCCTGGAATCGCAGATTAGCAAAAAACCGCGGTAAGTTAAAATGAATTACGATTTTTTCACGACTTTTCTGTTACTCAAACTTTAAACGCATTTTTCTCGAAACGCAAAATTTCGCATGCCGTGCAACGTAGCTCAAAAACTGATTACTCGATCTTTATGAAACTTGGCATATATATTCTATAAATAATTGGCCTCAGCATGACGAGCTCCGATTTCTTTATTTTTTATTTAAAATATTGTTATTAACAATTGTTCGTAACCGAAAAGCCGCTTTTTTCTTCAAAACTTTGCCATTTTTGCAATTTTGGAAATTTTAATAAAAGAAGAATGTTATGCTGAGCGTTTTTGCATAAACTAACTATACCATTTTGATTTTTTTGTTTCAGATCATTTTTGTGCATTGTACACTGCACGGCGAATTTACAAGATGCCATTTTCAAGCCGCCATTGCACCATTGTTACTAACAATTAAAACTTATAAAAAATATTTTTTTTTACATTATAACGTTAATAAATGATACTTCAAATTTTAAATCAATCTGCGCATTACATTTTTCAAAAAAAATTCTTGAAAAACAGACTATTTACATAAGGTTCCCCCCTTAACGGCGACTGCTTTTCAATTTCCAATCTTGTTACCAGGTAAATTAATAAACAATAACAAAATGCGCTGCTCACTGAAGACCGTTCATTCACTTTGCCTTTAACGATTTCATTCACACGGGTATGTTAGCGTCAACGTATTTTTAAAGAAAGAAATAGGGCTAGATGGTGGAGTGCTATTCATTCAGTGAAGAATTTATTATAGGGTCTTGCTTTACGTGTGTGATATGAGTCTTTCGGCCCTCAGTTGTTTTCGCGGAACGCATATATGAGTCCATCGGCCAGATTGATGGTTTACGCAGGACGCATATATACGCCCATAGTACGCAAAGGGTTAATCCGTCAGGGAAAGTTTATCTTTAAAAAATTGATATGTGAAACATTTTACCATTAAAGTAGGTGTTATAAACATAAATTTTCCACAGAAATAAAGTAACATATCTTTGAATTTATCCTTGTAATTCCGTTCTTAATATACCATAAATCTTAGCCATATCTTAATGAACCGGAAGGAAAATAAACATGTTATTCACCGAAATTCACGCTGGGACAAGTTTCTTGATATAAAGTTGCATGTCAACTATGATATCCAATTGAGAAACTTTGCTCCTTATTGTACCTTTTTAAGATATGTAAATTTAAAGTTTCAAGTAGGGGTATTTACGGTACGTCCCATTACAGCGTAGTAACGATATCTCGTGCAATGGTTAATATATTTGTGAAAAATTTAATATGAGATCAAAAACTCTATCGAAAACACTAATATAATAATAATAATTGAAAAAAAATAATAATAATGATAGGTCCAAGATTATAGCTTGATAAAATTTTGGGTTGGTTCAATGGAAGACCACTTCCGAAAGATCTACTTTTTCAATGATTTAAAACATTTGTTACGTATGAATAATATTCCTTTACGCTGCGCTCGCACGCGTCGTTCGATCTTGCGTAGGAACGGAAGACGTCTAAAGATTTATCTCGCTACCACACGAAGAATAACCCTTTTGCTACCGACCAGCTGCATCGTGACCGATTAAGTGCAAGCGTGACCCGACGAAGACTGTGTGTCCTTACCATATATGGAGGCTTCTAACGAACCCCTCCATACATTTCGGGACTATATAAACCCCCCGTTTCTAATCATCTTCCGTTCATAACTACACAGCTACGCGCATAGTCACGTCGCGTTACGCTTGTACAGAGTCGGTTGCATTCAGTAAGAATTGGGCTTAGGGCACCATTCAGATAAAGTTAACCCGTTAGAATCCGCATACTCCGGTTGAAGTTCTTTCGGTATACTTAGTAACCGTTCTCAGACCCCGCATCGCCAGTGCGTCAACACCGTGCAGCTTAGGTAATAATTCACACACTATTTAACTATATCGCGACAATTACACTTGTACAAACAACTGGTTGCAATATAAACTTATAAACTGTTCACCATTAAACCGAGTAGATTCGTTAAAACCTATCTTTACTCCGTAATCCTTTATATTAGTAGTAACGTCCCACAGATACAACTTAACCGCTCGAGTTGTATCGAATATTTATTTACGAGTCAAACTACCATTTCCTGCGACTCCCTGATTTCGCATCAGGTTCGTTCGCACGCCTTATCCAAAACAAGGTAACTACTCCAACCTAGTGGCTCCCCGATTTCGCATCGGGTTCGTCCACGAAACCTAACCCATCCTACAGCTCCCCGGTTTCGCACCGGGTTCGTCTGCGAACTCTTTCCTAGTGGCTCCCCGATTTCGCATCGGGTTCGTCCACGACGTTTCACCCTCCTGCGGCTCCCTGGTTTCGCACCAGGTTCGTCCGCGCTTGATTCTATTCCTGAGGCTCCCCGATTTCGCATCGGGTTCGTCCTCGCATACATCAATCCCAGCGGCTCCCTGATTTCGCATCAGGTTCGTCCGTGCACCTTACTGACAAATTCTCAACCATATTCCTTGGGTAATATAAACATCGCCGATCTAGGCGTTGCCCACAGCCCCGGCTCGTAACACATTTATAATCCATAAATCCTTTTTTTTATTTTCGACAATACACTTGAACTACCTGACCTACTATACACAAAAATGTTTAGTTTTTCATTAAAATAGAAAAAAACAAATGTTTTAAATAATTAATTTCAACAAAGATTTGAAATTAACGTCGTCATATTATATTAGACATTCTAATTATATAATTTTAGTCAAAAATCGGAAAATAGTCAATTTTCGCAAAAGCGAACCTAAAACCTATGTTTATACCACTGATATTAGAGGTTCCATTATGAATTTTGCATTTTTTATGAGATATGTGAATTCAGTAACCCCGAATACATAAGAATACCAATTTTTATGAAAATCACACAATTATTGTATTTACACACAAGCACTCTTTTCTCGTACCTTACACCCCCCCCCCCCCCCGGACCCGTACGGACATTCGTTCTCGAATGTCCTCGCAGTCTTCATTTTCACAATCTGATATATCACTCTCTCCATCAATCCATGGTTACATATTGCGGGATATGATAGTAATGAGAGATGACTGTAATACCGTGCATATGATGATTTGTATGAGTGACCTGAATGTTTAGAGAGTACATTTGCTGTTTGAGAAAGAACACGAACCGCGTGAAGTTTCTTTGGAAATAGCTTGGATACGATATCAATAGATTTTGTGAAGCGGTAACGAAACAATAACTAAATTTTTTGTGAAGCATTTCGTGCAGTGTAATATGTAACAAATCGTTTCGATGCCTTACTTCACTTGCCCTACAATATAATCTACCGTCGTCGACGTTTGTGACGGTCCCTCATGATTACCAATCCGTTTTACTATATACAGTAATTTCTGGCTTGACGCTCGCCACGATCTGTAGCGACGACGCCCGCGATTCATCCCCACCACTGGGGGGACCCCCCTAGCTTTGAGTGGATGGAGGAATCCGTCACCTTTTGACTAGCCGACACGTCGCGGCGGCTGACGGCCGCGGTAACCACTTAAAGATTAAATGCCTTCGTATCGGTGAGACAAAACTAATGCAACGGCGAAACCTTTTTATTGTTACTTATATCGCTATAATTTTTTTTTTAAACACTGCTCAGATTGTGGTCATTAAAATGAGACCATACACGACAGAATTTGGATTATATTTACTTACTTAGTAATATTATATGTAATGGGCAAGAATCCTTACAAGAAAAGCTTGCGAACGGTCGTGTTCAGTTTTTAATAAAACTTTACGGGCTTAGAGGATAGTCCAAATCTAAACATATATTCCAATAGGCTATCGCAAGATGGGATCCACATTTATTAGTATGGTTTTACGTTTTTCGTGTTTTATTGCCAAACGTGCTTTGCAAAAGGCAATTAACCACAGTTGACAATTCCTAGACTCAAGGCAAGTTCGATAGGATTTCTAGAAACCCATGCAAGCACATAATAATGGAATGCCACATGCAATACTGAAATCATTAGCCGGAATTGAATATAATAACGAAATGTGTGGTATGGTAGAAGCGCCGAAAACACAGCCGTCGGCCTTGCCCACACTCGAAAATCAGATGGATCAAATTCGTTGTCTATGCATTCCCGACGGTCGTCGAAATTCGGTTTGTGTTCATTGAGGAACGTCGAAAAGCCCTTGTGTCGGCCCGACAGGGCGCGGCTAGTCTTGTCTCACCGACGCGAAGGCTTTCAGTAGCCGCGACTGGCGGGCCGACACAACGGCTTGGCGAGGTTCCTCGATGAACACGACCGTTCGCGAGCTTTCCGTGTAAGGATCCTTGCCCATTACATATAATATTACTAAGTAAGTAAATATAATCCAAATTCTATCGTGTTTGGTCTCATTTTAATCACCACAATCTCAGCAATATTTAAACAAAAATTATAGCCATATAAGTAACAATAAAAAAGTTTCGCCGTTGCATTAGTGTTGTCTCACTGATACGAAGGCATTTAAATCTTTTACTGACGCCCGACTTCTCATTCCTCTCTTTCTTTCGCTCGCTGTCCCTTTCTGTGGCCGCCGATGTCGGTGCCTACACAGTAGCCGGGGTCTTAAGGTTCGGCCGAAATTTCTAAGGATCCAAAGTTCACCTAAATTTTATCGGCGCTCGCGGCCGGTCCCGAGTAACGAGTGTCAAGCCAGAAATTACTGTATATGGTGTTTGATGCTATGTCAGCATAAGAAAAGAATGAGAAATGGCAAAGTTTCTTCGTTGAATTACTATTAGTTCACCGATATGCCCGATCCAGGATCGTGTCACACTGATCGCCAAGTGAGCTTCGGGACGTCTCCAGGGGTATACCCCTCAGCGGTGGGGATAAACTCTTCGCTTATATCGAATACCACTTTTTCGCTTATATGGACACCTTTCTGTAAATTGAAAAATATCAGCCAAAATGTGTACATTTTCGGAATTCTTTTCACTTTGATTATTATTTAAGCATATTTAACACCTTCGGCGCCCACCGTGATTCGGATAGGTTCTAAAAAATCGCACTGACAATCTTATTTAACTTGAACAAGAAGAGCGTCACCAATATTTGGGTGACGGTCCCCCACGGCAGCATAACCGTCACCCAGATATGGGTGACGTGGCGCCGAACGTGTTAAATGTTTATAATCTAATAACTACTTATATCATTTTATCCGTGAAACTCCACAGAATCATTTCCTATCCAGAGCGACTGAGTGATTATTGCCGTAAAAGCACAAAACAGTTCCAAAGTGGAAAATTTGCGAATTTTTAAAAAATTGGTATTTTACGTTCTGGGGAAAAACGATTTGCAGATTTGTTTTCAGCACATTACAATGTACAAGAAACGCCCATTGAAGGTTACAAAATCAGACCCATGTTGAACAGTGTTATACTACAGGATACTTCAAGTGAATCAGAGGATGAAGATTTGTCCTAAGCTGCAAAACTTTTCTTATCTGTTACGTGCCGAGGGCAAAGGGGCACGGCTGCGGAGCCGAGGATCGGTTATTTGTGAATTTTGTTATTTAACGGACGAAGCAGTGCCTATTTCATCACCGGGAGCCGTTTTAAGATAGGAAGTGCGTGAACGAACCAGTGCCTAATTCATCACCGGGTGCCACAGGAAGGTAAGAGTTCGTGGACGAACCACTGCCTATTTCATCACCGGGAGCCACAGGAAAGTTGTCTTGGACGAACCAGTGCCTATTTCATCACCGGGTGCCACAGGATTATTAGTAAAATGAAACCTCGTAACTTATAATAATTCGATACACCTTGAGTGGTTAAGGTGTATCTACTTGGTGGAACGTTACTGCTAATGGTCGGTATAGGAAAATGAAATGTAATAAATGATTCTATGTTTAAATAATAAAAGGTCTATATTCTCTATTTGTTTGGTTAGTGCTATTCGTAATTTACAGACTGACGCGGAACTAAAATCCCCTTTTCTCAATCTTTACGGATATTAATACTTATATAAATTGCTTGAGAGGGACTAAAACACAATCTCGCTGAGCTGTACTAAGAACTTTGTCAATTGCGACGTAATATACCCGAAAGTCGGATCAAAAAGATGGTGGGGGCACAGAATCTTCAAAGGGAGTTCAAAAGATCCCCCTGAAGGGTTACGTCATCGCGCCACCGCGAAAGGGGCAGACCCGACTGAATGCACTCCCGATTACCAAATAAGGGCATAATAGAAGTAACGAGGAAACACTACTTCCTACGTAACATACCCAAGATAGTTGACTATGCAAGGATCAATGTACTGTTATTCTTTTTGTCATTTCTGCACTTATAAAATGCTGGGCTTTGTCTAAATTAATGGTTTTTACACGAGATATTTCGCAGTTAAATGCACTTCGAAACATCTGGTTTTATTATGACTTTTTTTAACTTTGAAAGCAGGTATATTTCTCCCTACATTTCTTTATCTTTGACAACGCCGCCGAACGTAGAAAAGGCCAGCGAGTGAGAAGAAAAGGACTGGCAAAGCAAATGTAATGTCCAGCATGCGATTTTCTATTTGTAACCGAATGTAGCTTTTTGTACAAAATATGACCATTTGGCCGCACGTTCGACATAGCGAGAGCGTGGTTTGCATTGTCCTTGAAGTTCCTCGGACCGCCCATGTCAAATACATGCGGCCATTGTCATCCATTGAAGTCCTTACTTTTTTTATTAAGCAACATCCTATTTTCCCAAAACAAATATTATACTGTTAATATTATACAGGGTGGGGCAATAACTATTAGCACCTCAGATATCTTCGAAACTATAAGTTTAACAGAAATATTTGCTGAAATAAAATTGCACAGTACGAAGGGGGCCATTCGGTGGTGATAACAGTTTTTTTGCTGGTGGAGGTACTTCGGACATTTGAAGGTCACCTCCATTTTTTAAATGGCTCGGTATGTTTTTGCTTCCGTATCAAGATAGAGGGTCTTAAAACGAGTTCAACGACCTATTACATAAGGCCATTTAAGGTCATAGAAAGGCGATAATCCTTACGGTTTTGGTAGTAAATGAAACATACGTTTATAGTAGGTGTTCGAAATGATAACCATCACTGTCAATGCACCATTGGATTCTTTTTACGATTGATTGACTTGCAAGTCTTACAGCGTCAGAACTTATTGATGGTATATTCAAATATTATTTGAAATACTCAAATTATGTCGTCTTTGGACGCAATTTGATTGGAATAATATCACACATATGTTGCTAAAAATTGTATAAAAAAAGAACTGAACAGAAAAAAGATTGCAATGCATTGGTATCTTGATCAGTACAAAAATGCATCTGGTCTTTCCCGATTGTCACAGTCGCAGCTTCCCTTTCTTTTTCACGCGCCATCCTTTTCTGCGTCCGAAACTTATTACCATCAATTAAACCTGTAAACATAGTCCAAATTGTATCGTGTTTGGCGTCATTGTAATCAGAAAAATGTCACTAATGCCTGGGTAAAAGTTTCATAACAAAAGAGTGAGGAATAGCAAAGTTTCTTTATTGATATTAACGGGCCCATAGTTCAAGTGTTTAAGTGCGAGTCCCCGAGAACCCCTCCGTCTATCGAGAACCAGGAGGCCTCTCAAGTGTATCCACGACAAAATTCAAAATTGCTGAATTCGTCCGACTTTTGACTTGCCCGACGAGAACGGCTACACCGATAAACCACACACATGCCTCTCAATAGGTACGAAACAATATGAAACGCTTACACATTTTAGTTGACGTCAGGCGTCGGGCGCATCGCCCAACATTGGCGCCACTGTAAGCACGTAGGACGATGAAATCGGTTGAACCGAGACACACACATGCATCCCAAAGCATCGTGCATGTAAGACCGACGCCGGTTGTCGGTCGAATCGAGCGATGTCGGAGCCACTGTGATCGTATCCAAAGAGTTACTTTTCATTTTTTCGTTTTTTAGAATTACTTATATTCTTTTTATATATTTATATTTTTGTCGAATATATTGTTGGAACCGAATAAAAAGGATGGGCCGGCATCGGGAAACGAACCCGAGATCTTCACATTTGTAGGCACTGATCAGTCTATCTACGCCATGCCACGGCCCCTTCCTCATAGTCGCTGTTATGTTCCTTATACCGTTGTCCTTTTGATCGAGGCCGATCCTACAATATGTATATTTTTTGTTAAAAGTCCTTGCACAAGTTAACGAAAAATAGACTAGTCCAATCTAGGGTACCTGTTAGGAAACCAGTTTCCTAGATTGGACCGTTGACACTATTTTTAAATATTTTTTTGTAACTAACCATATAACGTTTCAGTCTATTTTATAAGACTTATGTATCAAGTAAAATGCTGAAATACTTCTGCAATTTTTCTGAAGTGATCCAATATAGGGATCTTTCCCCTATGTAGATCTTAAGAGGGTATTCTAGTGTGACATATAAAACAAATCCATTTCTTTCTTACATTTTATAAAATTAGATGTTATAAAAAACAGAGCTGTAGAAGGATTTGTCCGATTTCACAAAAATAACAGAGTTACAGAGGTCGGAATGCCCAGCTTTGGCCTATGCCACGCCTATTTCTCTATTTTTGGCACTTACTCATTAGTACATAGTTACTAGTCATTTGTCTCGATAAAACGGTCTCTTTTGTTTTGCAGGAGGTCTATAGACACATGTGCACTCTCGGCAGCCAAGTTTCCAAAATTCTAGTGCGAACCTGACCATTGAGCTAGGCATATCGCAATATACGTGTTGTATTAGATTCTTGCGTCGTTTCTCGAAACCGTGTTTTATAACATGGTAACCACGATATCTCAAATTCTAGTGTACCGATCGGGACCATCTTGAGCACACATCTTCAGCAAATGTGTCGCTATCGCCCCTAGCAGAGTTAGGCCAAAATGTTTTACTGTTTTAATTTTACGGGTCAAAAACGTCGGAAAAAATAGAGAAAACCGAAAAATCGATTTCAAATTGCTGCGACTTCAAGAAATTTTAATATTTAAACCTAAATCTGCTACCTGCCATAGCCAGAGCCATTCAATTTCAGAATTTGTTTGGTTTTTTTAGTTCCTATGACCACAACGAGCTGAACATGGTTACCAACCAAGCCATTTTTTCGAGATGATATCCTTCTGTGCGCTGTAACGTCATCTTTCTTTCGTATTTTTAATTTAAAAAAATGTTTAATTAGAGTTCAAGATGTATTAGAAACACAGCAAATATTTCAGTTTATAAATCTATCTCTAAGCACTTAAAAAAAATTCCTAAAGCAGCTGAAAAACTCGCGTGTCACACTAGAATATCCCCTCAAGAAAATTAAATATTAGTGACGTATTATTTGGTAAATGGGTAGATGGATTGCAATATAACCATATTTTATACAAATCATGAATAATTATTTATCAACACAAACTTTTTAACGAAGTGTTTTAACTGCCGCACTTCCATAAGCGGCAGTTTGTATCGAGCCAAGGCGAACTTTGCCTTCTTAGAAATTTTGGTCGAACCTCAATGTGCAGGCCCCGACATCGACGGGCACAAAAAGGGAGAGCGAGTGAAAGAAAGAGGGGAATTAAAAGTCGGGGGGCATTAAAAGATGAAATGCCTTCGCATCGGTGAAACAACATTAATCCAAGGATGAAACTTTGTTATTGTTACTTATATTTTTATGAAAATTTTGTTATAATATTGCTGAGATTGTTGTGATTAAAATGAGATCAAACACGACATAATTTGGATCGTGTTTGTGTTAGATAAATCATAAAACCGAGTTGCAATATAATGCAAATGTGATTCAAATTATATCGTATTTAGTCTCATGTTAAAATTTTCAGAATATAACGAATGAAAATTAAAAAGTTTGATCGTTGCATTACAATTGTCTCACTGATACGAAGGCATTTAATCTTTCAATGGTTACCACGACCGTCAGCCGCCGCGACGTGTCGGCTAGTCAAAAGGTAGCGGTTTGTTTCTTCCACTCATAACCAGGGGGCTCCCCCCAGTGATGGGGATGATGCGCGAGCTTTCTCGCTACAGACTTTGGCGAGCGTGCATCCCGAAATTACTGTATTATTACTTTTAATTATTTACGAAAACTTACGTAAACGAAACCTTCGATTATTGGCACAAAACGAACAGCCTGTTTCTTTAAGAACTATTAGTGTGATCTGGGGAAATTAACCATTCGTATGCCATATTGTTCTATTGAATCAGTTCCTAATTGTTAAGTTTTCAGCTGACGTTGTAATCCTTTACTTTGAAAATTCAAAAAGCGTCAAGTTCTATTTAAACCTCAATCTTAAACTAGTTACACGCTCTACTGTTAATAATTAAAAAATAGACTAAATTGTTACATTTTTGTATAATTCACCATATTCTGCATTATTTTTATTTTTATTTCCAGGTGATACAAGATATTGGCTACGATTGCTCAGAATCTTACTGGAAACAGATTATCAAATGTTTAGTAAATGTGCTCAAAAAGTACTATTTCTTAGTAGAAACATTGGTATTGAAAATGTTGCACATGTTGCGTGCGCATTATCCTTTAATTGCTTGATGGAAAGTTCTGTGCCAGGGAACATTAGAAGCTTACAAAAACTTTTAGTCACTTATCCTGGTAATATTGAAAGCTGGGCTACACTCATAGCAGCATTTTTATCAAGGTTTGTGCATACATCTTCTATTTTTATTAGTCCACTTGAGCAGTGATGGTATGTCCACTTGGTATGTGCTACCATTATGTTTTTTTTAACTGTCCTCCATTGATATGATGTATCAAATATCTATTGTTATGTATTGTTATTACTATAGAGAGTAAGCGTATAGAGCAAAGTAGCGTGATTCTACACCTTTGGATCGGTGGAGATCTGTAAATAAAAGTTGGTGCAAATTGTCCTTGACCATGAAATTGAAAGTCAAACTTTTTTTTGTTTACATCGTATTCTATTCATCGCGAGGATAAGAAGTCTCAATGGAATCATATGTCGCAAATGTTGTTAAATTATTGTAAAAAGATAGGCGGAAAATTTCGGTATTTGTTTTGCACTCCTGAGAAATAGGTGGAACCTATTAAAATATCTATTGCAGTTAAATTTGAAGTACTTAGATGCACATTTTGCTACTATCGAATTGCCCTCGTGCGTTCTACTTATTATGTGTAGGATAGTTTGGTGAAAATGTGGAAGGCTTTAGTATGAAAGAATATGTAATATGTAAAAAAATTCAATTAGGCATCACTTGGAACCGCCGTAATTTCTTACATTTACTTTCCAGGTCTGTAACCGGCACTTGCAACATCGACAGCAAGTGGCTTTTAGCATTTATAACGCTAACGCAACAAAATTTTGGGGCTACAGAATTAATGACTAAGTGGTTAAGTGAGAGTCAACAAAAATTGAAACAGTTGACTTAGAAATATCTTTCTTTCGTATATTGTATAAAATAGATTAGTGAAATAAAATTTCTGAGTATGTGTAAACAACTTTATTAATTTTAAATTTAGATAACACTATATGTAAGATGGGATCGGACAAGCGACCGGATCAGAAGCAGGGTAAAATGCGACAAATGATCAACTGCTAAAACTCTCCTTCAATTCTGACTCGACTCTGACTCTCTTCTGCTCGACTTAGCATCTAACTCGCTCACGCAACGTTCACTCAATATATTCGTTCACTCTTAGCTTCCCCCTCATTCTCTCCTTGGTTCGTTCTCACTCATTAGGGCACACACCGACACAGACACCCTTGCCACGTGTCACAGGTCGACCACGGGCCACACATATATACATATTATACAGGGTGGCCCGTAACTAGTGGTAGCATCGGTAAATGATGGGGTTCTTGGGTGATTCTGAACAACTGTTTCCTTTAATAAAATGTTGGTTGTGTTTGCGAGGGTATCAAGTTTCCTTGAATACACTCGGTTGCTTGATTAATACTCAATCTAATTCTAATTTAAGCGATTAGATTGAGGTAAGGAGATCAGAGTCTTGTTTTACACTTAATTTAATATAGCTTTAAGTTGATGTACAGAGATTGTAGTTTTGTTTAAGTTAATAATGGTTTATTTTAATCCCAGTCAAGTACATGAATAATTATATTAATAAGTATCGCCTTTTGCTTACTTTTAGTAGTAGTCCCTTACTTCCTTTGCACCTTTAAGATTTTGTATTTAATAAAGTTAGTACTGTGGCGAGAGAGCGATTTGCCTTCGCGCCGAGCTATTTATAGCAAATCGTAGGTTCCTTTGTAAGAGGAAAGGGAGCGCCCCTGCTTCCGCGCAATAGCACTGGGAGCAGGAGAACGCGAGGGAGCTGTTGCTACGCGCTTTTAGCCGAATCTTGAACAGGTTGCAGCTTCGTTTTTGAATTATTAACGAAAAACACTGACCAATCAGAGCGCCGGTACAGCGCGCCGTCCAGCACGCGACTCTCAATCTCTCAATTGTTGAACAAAAAAGGTTTATTCATATACTTAAACTAACAAGGAACCATACCGGGGTGTCCGCCTCCGATTTTGATGAAACTTGGTGGATATATTAAGCAGGCGAAAATAAGGGACACGTATTTTTTTATAGCTGCCCAATAGCAAGTTTAAGGGTGAAACCACCCCTTTGAAGTTTCAGCAGAAAAATGGTATCTTGAAAACGGTTACAGATATAAGAAAACTTCTTAAGGAAAAGTTTCATGGTTTTTTGAGGTAAAACAAATAGTGGTCACAGATTTTGTAAAAACAATAACAATAAATTTGTTTGTTATAAACAAATTATTGGGTTGAGTCATAAGTAATTGCCGTTCTTTCGCATTAAGTTTATTAGTCTTCTAAGACGGTTACAGAAGTATTTAATCTAAAATATAATCTCCATTATTAAATATAACCTTTTCCCATTTATTGGGTAACTTGTCGATCCCAGAAGCAAAAAAATCGGGATCTTTAGATGCAATGAATGTATCAATGTATTCACGCACTTCGTTGTTATTATTGAATTTTTTACCACTTAGGGAATTTTTGAGGGATCGAAACAGATGGTAATCCGTTGGGGCAAGGTCCGGTGAATAAGGGGGGTGAGGCAAAACTGTCCATTTCAGGTCTAGGATTTTTTCTTGGGTGAGCCTTGCCGTATGCGGTCGAGCATTGTCGTGCAGAAGCATGACTCCCTTGCGATTGACAAGTGCTAGTCGTTTCTCCTTCAATTTTTCTTGAACTCGTGCCAGTTGTTGCACGTATAAGGCTGCTGTAACCGTTTCGTTGCGTGGTAGCAACTCGTAATGGATGATTCCTTTTCGATCCCACCATACGCACAGCAGAATTTTGTTTCCATGCAAATTTGCTTTAGGCATAGCTTGAGGTGCCTCATTTTCACTCACCCATTGCCTTTTTCGAACAACATTTTCATAGTAGACCCATTTTTCATCTCCTGTAATTAATCGATCGAAAAACGGTTCGTTTCGATACATAGACAGAAGCGATGTGGCAATTGCCATCCTGTCTGCTTTGTTTTTCTCCGATAGTGCGTGCGGAACCCATACGCCTAACTTGGAAACCTTTCCTAGCTTCTCCAGGTGACGACAAACGGTAGATTGGGATGCTCCCATCTTATCTGCCAATTCTCTGGTCGTTTGCCGTGGGTTTTGTTCCACCAGTACCTTTAGAGCATGGTCATCGATATCACTTGATCGTCCAAGTTTAGGTTCATCTTGAAGGCTGGTATGTCCAGAACGAAATTTAACAAACCAATTTCGCACTGTACGTTCTGACGCCACACCTTCACCGATAACGTCACATATCTTCTTTGCGGTATCGGCCGCATTATTACCATTTTGGAACTCCCACAACATTACATGCCGAAAGTGTTGTTTTGACGTCTCCATTTCAACTATCCAGAAAATTCAAATTGTAATCAATCCGCACTCGCTAGCTGTTGCTTTTAGACTGTTTAAGCCTTAGAAATAAAGGAACCAGCACGGTGACAGGGGACTGCAGGTCATTCGGAATTTCCGAAAAAGTTTATGACCCTGTACCGGCAGCGGCAATTACTTATGACTCAACCCAATACTTTCTACAAAATCTATGACCACTATTTGTTTTACCTCAAAAAACCATGAAACTTTTCCTTAAGAAGTTTTCTTATATCTGTAACCGTTTTCAAGATACCATTCTTCTGCTGAAACTTCAAGGGGGTGGTTTCACCCTTAAACTTGTTATTGGGCAGCTATAAAAAAATACGTGTCCCTTATTTTCGCCTGCTTAATATATCCACCAAGTTTCATCAAAATCGGAGGCGGACACCCCGGAATGGTTCCTTGTAAGATTGTAAGTTATAATATTCACTGCCACGTGGTCGCGTGTCGGAGTCTATATATCAAGTGATAAGCGCGTGCACTAATTGCTTGCTCGTACATCGTGTGATACTCACACACACGGGGACTAAGGAGTGGGGAAGCGTACATGTGTGCGTATAACTCTCATTCCTCTCTCTCACTCTTGCGCTATACAATATACAGGGTGGCCCGGAACTCGCGCGGTATTTTTAAAAAAGGGGTAGCTGAGGTGATTCTGAACAACTTTTTCCTTGACCAAAATATTGTTTGAAGCTTCGTTTTTTAGTTATTAACGAAAAACACTGGCCAATGCGAGCGCCCGTATAGCGCGAGCTCAGTCACAATTGCGCGCGGCCGAGATCGGGTGCATCGAGGGGCAACGTACGGCAAATATTACAATCGTAAATATTACACATTAACTTTCGTAATGTTCGTAAGTGCGTGTCCTGTGCGTGTGGAAACAAGTGCGAATCAGATCTGTATCGATCGCCGGGACGTGGCATTTAAATTGTTAAGATAGGTCAGGATCGGTACAATGACCATATGGCAAGACACCGTCGAAGCAGGTAAATTCGCGGTCGAATGGATAAGTTTATTTAACTACCCTTTTCTAACATTAATCATCCAAACACTTTTTTCATAATTAATAAAACACTTTATTCGTTTCGGAAAATGAATAAAAGTATGGAACAGTTATTAAACGACTTGTTAATTAAATTGTTATTGATGAATAACGAAGAATTACACACTATTCTTAATGTAAGACGATTGTAATATTTGCCGTACGTTGCCCCTCGATGCACCCGATCTCGGCCGCGCGCAATTGTGACTGAGCTCGCGCTATACGGGCGCTCGCATTGGCCAGTGTTTTTCGTTAATAACTAAAAAACGAAGCTTCAAACAATATTTTGGTCAAGGAAAAAGTTGTTCAGAATCACCTCAGCTACCCCTTTTTTAAAAATACCGCGCGAGTTCCGGACCATGTTGGTTTTATGCATTTTATAAAACCCAGTTAAACAAAAATTATCTCTTATAGTTCTGAGAATATACTGGGGCATAGAATTCCAATGCTTATACAAAAGTGTTTATATTAAGACGGACCGATAGGGTCCGAATGCTCCTCGCTTCTCTTCTATATTTCATTCGTTACAGTTCCTCCTTTGAATAAGGACGTGCCTTCTATTACGATATAAAATAAAGTACTTTTCATTAACTGAACTGTGTATTATATAATATCAAACTTCCTAATAATCTAGTCCATCCAATAGGCCACCCTGTATATGTACCATTTCCAATTGTACTCTTATTGTTTTCAATTTCTTCGTGGCTTCAGGTAACATTTGGAAATGGCTCTGTGTGCGCAATTGGCACTCACGCACTCTTAATACTCTTTGAAAATGGGAGCAAAGATACGATGAAAGTACGGATACGCGACGGTGAGGGGCCGATGAACTTCGCATGACACGCTAAAAAGACGTGCCACGCACGTCGAGATGCCTTTGTTCCAAAATCGCGAGCGACGTGTACACCACGTCGATAGGCGTTTGACGCAAAAATAAGAATGACGTGGTCCACACGTCGCCTAACAACCAGATTGTTTATTTCTCGAGCTACAGTTCCAGAGTGCACGGCGTCGCATTTATATTGTAAAATGAAGAATAATAGTAAACTCAGTGATATTGTTTCGACAAGTGCAAAGAGAAAGCGATTAGTTATTACATCCGATAGTGATACAGATAGCGACTGCGAGGAAATTGTTTGTCCTGTTCGAAAGCGGCGTAGAATTATAGTATCTGGTAGTGATGAAGAAAGTGGCAGTGAAGATCGTGAATTTAATTTTACATCTGAAGAATGGATATGGGAAAACAAGGAAAACAATAGCAAAATTTGGCAGTACTCACGGATTCCTGGAATGAACATAGAAATGGGAGAAGGAACCACAGCTTTGCAAATGCTAAACCAAATTTTACCAAAAGACTTTTGGAATATCATTGTTACAGAGAGCAATCGTTACGCGAGTCAAACAATAGGAGATACAACCCGAAAAATAAAACAATCTGAGGAAAATTGGAGGGATACGAATATTGATGAAATTCATGCTTATTTTGCGTTATGTATCTTGATGGCACAAGTGAAAAAGTCGAATGTCCAATCCTATTGGTCAGGAAGAAGTATTATTGGAACTCCCATTTTTCGAAAAACAATCCCATTACGGAGATTTATGCAACTCTCCCATTTTTTACATTTTTCCAATAATGAAGTTGTAGATAAAGATGATATTTTATGCAAATTACGAAATATAATCGATCATCTCAATGAAAAATTTACGAGTATGTACACTCCCGAAGAATATGTGTCATTAGACGAATCTCTTTAAAATATACACAGGTCAAGATACAGTGAGAAATTCAATCACCAATGCTTCCGAAAATGTTACCATGTTTATGTGCACACCAATATCTAATTTCAGACACACCTGGTTTTTGGATAATTGGTATTCTTCGTCAAACCTGTTTCAAAAATTACAATCCATAAAAACTAATGCCATAGGAACAGTAAGATGTAATAGAAAGAATATGCCGAAAGATCTCGCAACGATAAAGCTGAAACGATCAGAAGCTATTTCAAGATCGTGCAAGGGTATTTTAGCTGCAAAGTGGAAGGACAAAAAAGATATATATTTATTGTCCTCAAAACATAAAAAAATTGAAATGATGGAAGTGGAGAAGAAGAGATGGAAAACTAATAACACCATTACAAAGCCCAATATCGTTTTGGAGTATAATAATGGCATGGGTGGGGTAGATCTCCAAGATAGCTAATTATTTTCTTTTTCACTTATGAGAAAATACGTGAAAAGTTATAAAAAAATATTTTTTTACTTAATGGATATGGCACTTTTTAATGCTTATGTTTTATTTTCGAAGAAATTGAATATATCAAAAAGTAAAAAATACACGTTTTCCAAATTTCGATTAGATGTAGCGGAACAAATTGTAGGAAGTGTATGTATGCCTGAATACACAAAACGTGGAAGACTGTCTGCTGGTGACATACCACTTCGTTTATAAGCAAAACAATGGGGCCATTTTCCAAGGAATATTCCCCCCGCAGGAGCTAAAAAAAATCCCCAAAGAAGGTGTAAAGTGTGTGCCAAACATCAAAAACGCAGCGAGACTACTTGCGAGTGCAAGGAATGCCTTGTGGCATTACATATTCCAAAATGTTTTGAAATTTACCATACAGAAGTAGATTATTAATTAATAAAAAAGTTATTGTTGTCGTGAGTATTCATTCATATCCGTGTAAAGTTCTTTATGTAAGAGCCTACCAACGGCCTGAGGCGCTGCTTAAACGATTGCACTCGCAGACGCGAAGCGGCGTCAGTGCGACACCTTACCGCGTGTTATATTGTAGTGCACGGCACGCACAACCGTGAGTTTAATTGTAGCGCAAGTGGTTAAACACCAAAACGTTTATTTAAAGAAACGGCAGAAGACGCTTATAACCATGACTTGAATATGAACATAATTGAATTACAAAGATCGCCTTTTCTATCGCTTTACGTAGTCGCTTTCGCTTTTGTATACGGAATTATCACCTTTTATTCGCACGGAAGATTTACGTGGAAGAAGAAGAAGAAGGAGCGCACCTTGCGACTGTTAATTTATAGTTAGGTCGCCCCCCGAGCCGGAAAGGGGCGAGGGTAAGCTATTTCCTGCTGTGGTTAAGGGCCTCTCCGGAAGGATCTAGCACGAAGGGCGACCAATTGCATAAGCCGATCGACCGACTGATCGATTCCGACCCCGTTAATTGACAGGCGAACTCGCTATCAGTGCCACGCTTGGTGCCGATGCGCGAGAAGGCTAGCGTCGTATATAATCGCGCCAACGCGCGCATCCTGAACATTCCGCTCGCCTTGACTAATGAAGTTAGTTAATGATTTGGCTATCACAGCAGTGACAGGCAAGCGACGCGCGATTGTTACAATTGTGCGGTAAAGTTCATCTGCCAACAAAGGGTCGGTCGAGCCTTGAAAGGGTGCGCAAAGAGTCTGAAGGTCGCGGTTTGACTGGCAAGACTGGCTAGATTTTGTGACGTGGAGTGAAATCCGACAATTCCACGCCGCGTAGTAACATCCGGACTCGAAGTCTCGTAACTGGACCAGCGCCGGCGTGTCGGTGTCGTGCGCGAGTGTGGCTGCGAGATTGAATGATAATTAAGAATATAACTAAAGGAACCTAACCTACGTATGATAACGCTCGAACGGACAATAACGTTGATACAACTAATCGCAATTTAAGAAGTGAATGATGTGACAATTACAAAATTAAGATTTAGATACGCGGTTGGTTTTCGGCGCAATCCGAGTTCGTTTGACTGCTGACTGGTAGGAGAATCAATTTCTGGATTTCTCACCAGTGTCGTGACGGCAGTTTTGAGCGTTCAGACCCGTACTTTCCCATAAGCTCCTGGATGGACGACCTCGATCCTTGCAAGTGCCCAACGGCAAGGTGAAGTAGCCTTCGTGACGATGCGGCAGAGGCGACCGACCTTGAAGTTGTCGTCGGGTTGTTGCCATTTGGGTCGAGTCCGGAGCCCGTGGAGGTATTCTCTGGCCCATCGTTACCAGAATTGATCTCGCAACTGAACGAGTAACTGCCAACGAGACAGTCTAGAGGGTGGCAAGTCCTGCAGTGTTGGTTCCGGCAGGGCGTTGATAGCAGATCCGATGAGGAAATGGACTGGCGTAAGGGCGGTTAAGTCTTGAGGGTCATCGGTGAGAGCTGTCAACGGCCTTGAGTTGAGACAGGCCTTCACCTGAGTGAGGAAGGTCGTCATCTCCTCGCACGTGAGTCTGATTTTGCCGAGGACTCTTCGGATGTGGTGTTTCATCGACTTAGCCGCTGCTTTCCACAAGCCTCCGATGCGCGGTCCGGGGGGGGGGGGGGGTGAAATACCATTTGACGCGCGCCTCGGCCAGTTCTTTCTGGATTGCGCTGAGATGGGATGATCGGACCACGAAGAATCGTCGCAGCTCGTTTGCGGCATCCTGGAAATTTGTGCCGCAGTCGCTGTAGACGTCCGACAGAGTCCTCTTCGGGAGATGAATCGACGGAAGGTCGCTAGGAACGCTTCGGTGCTGTAGGCAGATACAGCGTCGAGATGTACGGCCTTAGTAACCATACAGACGAAGACCACGAAGAACCCTTTGTGTGACCTCTGACCACGCCCTGGAGCTGTGCGGAGCCAGATTGGACCAGCATAGTCCACCCCGGTGTGGAGATATGGCCTTGATGCAGTCACTCGCTGTTGAGGAAAGTCTGACATGATTTGGTGGCCGGGAGTGGACAGGCAGTGGACGCAAATTACGCATTGTCTGATGCATCGCTTCACTAACAAGGGAAGGCTCTTAACTGGTCGACTCGGATTTTAATGTACCTTTGCAGTCTTGTGCCCGGATATACTAATATACTAATCGCGACTCAGCAACATATAAAATCTAGGTCGGGTCAACGAAATCAATCGGATGCGCTGGGAATTCGCTGATCACCGAGTCAGCAATACAAACGGGACAATGACACCTGCGAGGCGTCGACCCTCAAGGAAGATTCAGCGAATTCCTCAAGCGCCACAATATAAAAGCACGGGCAAATCGCCCGGTATCATCTTTTGATCAAACCAATTAGGCCGACACTTTCAAAAACCTGCTGTACCTAAGCTAATAAATCTCTTGTCTTCACTCGAACACCGGTGAATACTTATTCTTCAATCGCTCCCGCACCCACGACATCTCACAACAACAAGTGCTAACCGTGGCACAACAGCAGGTTCATATTACACAGGTTCCTGATGGTCTACGTAAAATATTAGGTGTAGTTATTCAGAAACTTTAAAGATATAATTGAAGTTCCATACCTTTATGTGCTGTAATATTTTCTAGAAATAGAAAAGAATCTTTAAGAAGATTGGTAGCCAAGTGACATGGTTTGTGGCTTGTACTTTAGAGGTCCCGGGTTCGAATCCAGGTTAAATTAATATTTTTTTTATTTATGATTTCATTTTGGCGACATTTTCGCACAATGTCCACAAATCGCCAATATTAAATCACATTGTACATACACAGTCACAATAAAAAATTTAACTGAACAGAAATACATTTCGCTAGGCTACACAAGCTACACGGATTCCTACAGGACTAGCTATGCATCTTGGATTGACTTCGAAAACTCTTTAGCTTGTATATATTAATCTCCAATCTTTATTCTTTTTTTAATATAGAGTTTTACGTCGCATCGACTTCGAGGTCTTTAGCGACTTACTGTCTTTACTTTATATTTTATGGAATAGTTTTGTTTCCTTTCGGAAGCTAATGGTGTTTTTCTGGTAGAGGTGGGAGGTCAAGGCCATGCTTGGATTTATTCCGTATTTCACTCTCTGATTTTGGTATATTTTACACTCATATAACAGGTGTTGGATGGTTATTTGTTGGTTGCAGATGTTGCTGGTTTTCCGTAGAAATTATGGACTAAGTCGTGTATTTTAGTCCTGTTGGTCGTAAGCCATATTCTATTCCATTCATTTTTTGTAGATTTAACGATTGACATTAGGAGATCTTGATATGCGACTGGGATGTTGGTTTCATTAGTTCGCTCTGTTGTTGCTTCTTTGGCTGGAGTGTCGGCCTTTTCATTTCGTTCTATTTCTTGGTGTGATGGGATCCAGATTATTACAACTTGTTTATGGTCATTGGTGAGTTCGGTGTAAGTTTTCTGAATAATTTGTGTGACTTCGTGCTTTTTTGTGTTATACGTGTTTGTTATCGCGCCTATCAAGGCCGTAGAATCTGTATAGATTACCGATAGTTGGAGCTTGTTCTCTCGTATGTGACGTAGGGCTTCAAGTATTGCGTAGGACTCGGCGGTCAGTATGGTTGTATGATTGGAGAGCCGTATTTTTTTGGTGGTGTTTTCTGTGACGATTGCGATTCCAGTACCGTGATCGGTTTTTGAAGCGTCTGTGTATATCTTGTGGTAGTTTTTATAGGTGTGATTTAGTTTTATGATGTCCGATTTGTGTTCTAATTTGCTTTTTTCATTCTTTTTGTAATTAGCCAAGTCGGTGTTAATTTTTGGCGGTTTTAGTGACCATGGGGCTATTTTACCGTAGTTGCGTTCGATTATTGGTGTTGAAATAATTTCAGCTTTAATGGAATATCTTTTTATTCTGACGTAGAAAGGTACCGGCAGTTTTGGTTTTTTGTTGTATAGGCTAGTAGATCTGTCAGTAAATGTATTGATGAATGCTGGGTTGCTTGGGGTCGATGCTAACTTTGTTGCATATCTTAAACTGAGGAGTTTTCTTCCTTGGTCTAGGGACATTTCTTTAGTTTCAAATTGTATACCAGCAATTGGACTTGTACGGTAACATCCCGTGGCCAGACTGAGTGCCGAGTTCTAGATAGGTCCAATTAATTTAATTCTGTTAGGTTTGGCTGAATTGTATACTATTGCTGCATAATCCAGTTTGCTTCTTATTAATGCTTGGTATGTTTTTACTAGGATTTCTTGGTCTGCACCCAACTGTAGTGTGCCAGAGCTTTTATAATGTTTATTCTTTGAGAACACGCTAGTTTAAGTGATTTTAAGTGGTACGCCCAGGTCAGCCTTTGGTCAAATATGATTCCGAGTAGCTTTATGTTGTTGACTCTTTTTATTTCTGTTATATTTCTTATTATGTATGAATATAATTCTATTTATTAACAATCATATATTTATGTATATGAACTTAGATACAAACTTAGTCTCTATGTGCGCTGCCACTCACGCTCTCGTCCCCCAGGTTGTGCTGACATCACACCTCCCTTCCTTAAACTTGAATCTTAAGATATGCCCAAGTACGCTGGTTTTCTTACAATTCTACCGCTTCTAGTTGTTACAATATTATTCTCGCCTGTATTATTAATCTCTCTATTTTCGCACAGAGTTAGCTCATTATCATCATTAATGTCATTTTCAACAACTGGACTATTTACCGAGTTCTTAATACGATACGAATTACGCCTTATAATATTACCCTTAGAATTTCTTATTAGATACGATCTCGGTTTCTTACATACTCCTGTTATCATCGCAGGCTCCCATTCAGTCTTGTTTCTTATAACCACCTTATCACCTACTGTAAATTTCTTTCGCTCTTTAGCACTACGATCATAACACTCTTTTTGTACTCTCTGTTTGTCCCTTAAAGTCTGTATTACAGTGTGAGTCTTTGGTTTTAATAACTTTCTTACACTTGGTAACTTAGTACGTAGTTTCCTTGACATCAAAAGTTCAGCCGGTGATACGCTTAATCCCGCTAACGGCATATTCCTGTATTCTAATAAGGCTATGCTTATGTCATCTTCTTCCTCACTCTTTTTTAATAACGCCTTTGCTATCCCTACGGCTTTTTCCGCAAGACCATTTGATTTAGGATACAATGGACTCGATGATACAATTTCAAAGCCCCAATCATTGGCGAACTGTTGAACCTCCCAACTATTAAATGGCATATTATCACATCTCATCACTCTAGGTATCCCATATGTACTAAATACACGCTTCAGTTGATCAATGGTTTCTTTCCCCGTTTTA
The DNA here is from genome assembly GCA_951802735.1 of Nomada hirtipes. Classification (NCBI taxonomy): domain Eukaryota; kingdom Metazoa; phylum Arthropoda; class Insecta; order Hymenoptera; family Apidae; genus Nomada; species Nomada hirtipes. The sequence goes on along the minus strand of OX637929.1, from coordinate 2,755,321 downwards.
TTATTAGTTTTAATTATTTCTAACCATTTAGAATAGTAATCAATTAGTGAGATATAATTTTTTCCTGCATAGTTGAAATAGTCAATCGCTATTTTCTCAAATGGTAACGTAGGAACTGTATGAGGTATCAGTGGCTTTGATTTGCATCGTGGCCAACCATTTAGCGAAAAATTTATTATTTCTTTAACTCAGCGTCATTACCTGTGGCTTTTTGAAACTCTTCCACCCTTGTCTTACTCAGGGCAACGTAAGTGTTCAGTGACTTCCACTGCCTACATCAGTTTCTGTTATAAATGATCTCGACAATAAATCCGCAATGAACATCTTTTCACCCGGCAAGTATTCTAAATTAATATTATATTTTGCTAACCTGAGAATTAGTCTCTGCAACCTTCAAGTTACTTTATGAATATCTTTATTTATGATAGATACCAACGGTTTGTGATCTGTAAAAATTTTAACTTGGTTACCATATATGAATTGATGAAACCTTTACACTGCAAAACAGATTGCCAGACATTCTTTTTCAATTTGTGGGTATCTTTGTTCTGTATTAGTCAGATTTCTAGATGCAAAACATACTGGCTGCCCTTCTTGAATTAAGCACGCACCCAATCCGTATTGGGAAGTATCTGCCTGTACTACTATAGGTACTTTATTATTAAACAGCTTCAGCGTCGGAGCTTCTGAAATTTGTTTTTTAAGAACTTTAAAGGCTTTGGCGTGCTCTTGTCCCTATTGCCATCCCACATTTTTCTTTGTGAGTTCCCTCAGACTACTAGTTAGCTCAGACACATTGGGAATAAATTTTGCTATGAAATTAATCATGCCTAAAATTTTTAACAATTCCTTCTTATTAGCAGGATCTTTTAGTTTAAGTATCGCTTCTACATATCTATTATCCGGTCTCACCCCTTCTTTGTTAAACACTAACCCTAAATATTTAACTTCTTTCATTCTATATTGCAGTTTCTTTTTATTAAATTTTACGTTATACCTGTTGGCTCTTTCTAGCACCTGTCGCAAGATTTTATCATGTTCTTTCTCATCCTTTGCTGCAATTATTAGATCATCAATATAGATTCCCACATTCTCTATATCACCGAACATTTCAGTATTTGCCCTCTGAAAAACTTCTGGTGCTATTGAGAGACCAAAAGGTAATCTCTTATATCTATACTTCCCAAATGGTGTTATAAACGTGCAGATGTCTGCACTCTTTTCCGTTAACACCATTTGATAAAACCCATCCTTCATGTCTAGTACCGTATAAATCTCCTTGCCAGTCAAGTTACTGCTAAGTTCATCAGCTGTGGGTATCGGAAATTTTTCTAATTTTATGCTTTTATTTAACTGCATAGGATCTAAACAAATTCTTAGTGATGCATCTGCTTTCTCAACGATGACTACATTGTTAACCCAATCCGTTGCGTAGTTCACTTTTTCTATAATTTTATTTCTCTCTAGACCAGTGGTGAGCAAGCTTTGGCTCGCAGTGGGCCGGGATGTGGCATTTAAATTGTTAAGATAGGTCAGGATCGGTACAATGACCATATGGCAAGACACCGTCGAAGCAGGTAAATTCGCGGTCGAATGGATAAGTTTATTTAACTACCCTTTTCTAACATTAATCATCCAAACACTTTTTTCATAATTAATAAAACACTTTATTCGTTTCGGAAAGCGAATAAAAGTATGGAACAGTTATTAAACGACTTGTTAATTAAATTGTTATTGATGAATAACGAAGAATTAAAAACTCTATTCTTAATGTAAGACGATTGTAATATTTGCCGTACGTTGCCCCTCGATGCACCCGATCTCGGCCGCGCGCGATTGTGACTGAGCTCGCGCTATACGGGCGCTGTAATTGGCCAGTGTTTTTCGTTAATAACTAAAAAACGAAGCTTCAAACAATATTTTGGTCAAGGAAAAAGTTGTTCAGAATCACCTCAGCTACCCCTTTTTTAAAAATACCGCGCGAGTTCCGGGACACCCTGTATAATAGCCGGTGACATGAGATAAATTTCCAGTAAAATTGCCGGTCAACAATGTGTTAAGACAGAGTTTATTATATTGACACCAAGCTATAAGATTGTCAAGATCGCGTTGAATAAGTTCCATACTGGTGCGATCCTCAATAGCACGAAAGAACTTTAAATCATGAGCTTAAAGCAAAAAATAAGAGTAAAGAAAGCATTCATTTATGTCATTACTAAAGAGGTTAAAAAGTAGTGGACCGAGATGAGAACCTTGAGGAACTCCTAAAGTTACATTAATAGAGTAAGAAAAAGAATTATTAAATTTTACAATCTGTAATCTAGACGATATAAAGGTACCAATCCAAGCAAGTAAATAACCTGATATACAATATATCGTTAGTAATTTATCGTTCTGCTTTACTGCATGTATATATTTTATCATATTAATAATTTCTTTTCTCATATGAGCTTGAATCATATTTAATTCAATTTCCTCTTTTCCTGGAAAGTGGCTTCTCAGGTGCACATACCATACGATTGGATCTTCGTGGGGATCCATATAATCTCCTCTCTGATTTTCATCAGTAGTTAATATTAATCCGTTTCTTTTTACAGTACCTTCCTGAATTCTAACTCGCGAAATTAGTTCAGATAAATCGGGCGATTTGATATTCATCGTAAGTTGGACGAATTTCACCGTCTCTAAAAAATTCTTCCAGAACCTCGTCTGGATTAACTTGTTCTCTTCCTTTCTCGTCTTGAACTGATTTCCCTTGTTGTCCTTGCGAAGGCTCAACAATTAATAGTTCTAGAGAACTGGAAGGATAATTTTTCTGATGGATATATGTGGGATCGGGCGCCTCCATCAACGAACATAAGAGGAACTTAAGAACCACGTTGCCGAAGAAGGGGCCGTGGCGTAGATGGACTGATCAGTGCCTACCACCAGAAAGTCTCGGGTTCGATTCCCGATGACTCCTTCATTTTTCTCCAGTTCCTACATATATTTCACCATCTTTTTAATATTTGTTTCAAGCCCTTTGTCCTGAAACTTTAAGCATATCTGCTTTTTTCCTTTTATATTGCTTCTTATATCAATAAAATGTAACGTCGGACTTTCTTCCTTCATACAGACCAATCCCTGCGTGGCAAGTGATTTGTCGTCTGTAATGAGGAATACATCGTCATCTTTTTCGTTTTCCATGATTATTTTTTCTTGAAGAGTAGGAGTCGGTTTCACTGAATCTTGCTCCTTTTCATATTCTTCAAATCTAGGTGTCATACCCGGGAATTGTTCCTCAAGGTCGGTTGTACATTCATCCATCATATTTATTCTTGATAGGGCATCCACGTTAGTGTTACTTTTCCCTTTTTTATATACAATTTCGTAGTCATATTCTTCTAATTTCAATCTCTATCTCATCAATCGAGATGTGGGGTCCTTTACCCTCGTTAACCATTGAAGTGGTTTATGATCAGTGACAATGAGAAATCTCTTTCCATACAGATATGGTCGAACTTGTTTAGTTCCCCATACTATTGCTAGTAATTCTTTTTCTGATGTTGAATAATTCTTTTCGGCTTTGTTCAGTATTCTTGAAGCAAATGCAACGGGTCTATCTTCTCCAAATTTCCCTTGAGATAAAATTGCTCCTATTGCTACCTCACTTGCATCTGTGGTGAGAATAAAAGGTTTGTTAAAATCCGGATAAGCCAATATTGGAGGTGAGCACAATAATTCTTTCAAATGCTGATAAGCTTGTTCCTCTTTATTTGACCATGCCCAAGGAGTGGATTCTTTTAAAAGGTTTGTCAATGGTTGTGCCATTTTAGCATAATCCTTAATAAATTTTCTATAATAACCTGTTACGAGCCGGGGCTGTGGGCAACGCCTAGGCCGGCGAGGTTGATATTACCCAAGGAATACGGTTGAGAATTTGTTAGTTAGGTGCACAGACGAACTTGATGCGAAATCAGGGAGCCGCTGGGATTGATGTATGCGAGGACTAAACAAGTCCTGACGAACATTTCTCTATTATACTAGTATTTTCGAATGGTTCTTCAAAAGATATCAAGTCGTCGTGAAAGGTCTGATCTTCGTGTGATGGAAAAATTCGAGTAGAATTTGCTGCAGGCAAGAAATTAGTCGTGATTTCCTGGTGTTCATCTGGCATCGTTATTTCTTGGGACAGGCTGGGAAAGGATCGATTTATTTCTATAATCGGCGCGTGCTGGACCCTTCCATACGCGGCTTCTTCTATTTCATCAGAGCTGCTGCTCTCCCGATACTTGGGTCGGTTTTCCCTATATCGTCGCGACTGTCTAACACATTGTCCAATTGAATCAATATTAGGATCTAATTTAGGTATCTGTATTTTGAATTCGGAATCCCTGCATTCTCGTGGTATTAATGCTAAACAAACAGATACAGGGTTGGTTACGCGACAAAGCGTCTGCGTTTTGAAGTGTAAACTTCTTTGGGCGCGCCGCGCCCAGAATTTTGCTGGGGAGTGAATGAGTTTGATGCGTTACGCTCGGGAACCGAAGCGCGAGACGCTTTCGGGTAAACTCGGGAGCCGAAGCGCATGACGCTTTCGGGTAAACTCGCGAACCGAAGCGCGGGACGCTCGGCGCGTCACGCTCAGCGCGACACGCTCATTCGGGTAAACTCGAGGGTAAACTTGACGAGATCGTCAAGCGCACGAAGTAGAACAAGAGAGCCGAGTTTATCCGAGCGGAGATCAGACAGTGCTTAGCGTCGCAGTTTAATTGTATTGCTTTGGTGGAAAATCGACGATAAGTATCTAAATTATTTTATTTTTGAGTTATTAACAGTTAATTTTATACCACGTGCAGAACGCTTTCGCGTAAACGCGGGCACATAACCCCACACTTTAAAATTATTAAAAGACAATTTCGCAACACCGTGCTCTGATTAGTGTATAAATATTTGTTGAAGTGTAAACTTTTTGGAATATTGCCTTTTATAATTTTGAAAATCGAAGATGGATCAAAATTGCCAGTTCGACGATGAATTAAAAGAATGTAAAAGAGAGCGACAAGAAGTTCAACAGCAGAATTTAGTCTCGCAGAATGAAGGAACGAAACAACTTAAAGAACAAATTGAAAAAAATGCATTGGAACGACAGAGAGAATTAGCAAAGGAGCGCTCTAGACGATATCGTGATAACAAACGACTTTGTCCAATGAAAATTTTTCAACGTGCGATTCATAATTCACAGATCCCTGGAACTTTAATAAACTCTAATGTTCCGAATATACCAGAAGCAAGAATAGCTGAGACTGTTACAATTTTATTTCCCTTACTGTTTGTTTAATGTTATTGCTGTTATATATTTTGTGTGTTTTTATTAGTATATTAAGTTTAGTTTAGATATATGTATATACGTTGGTGTGTGTGCGTTGTGTGTGACCATCAAAAAAACTAATGTGCGCTTAAGACCGCACGACCGAAGTGTAAACGTCGATGGCGATTTTAATCTATTTTAATTAATATATACAGGGTGGCCCGGAACTCGCGCGGTATTTTTAAAAAAGGGGTAGCTGAGGTGCTTCTGAACAACTTTTTCCTTGACCAAAATATTGTTTGAAGCTTCGTTTTTTAGTTATTAACGAAAAACACTGGCCAATGCGAGCGCCCGTATAGCGCGAGCTCAGTCACAATTGCGCGCGGCCGAGATCGGGTGCATCGAGGGGCAACGTACGGCAAATATTACAATCGTCTTACATTAAGAATAGTGTGTAATTCTTCATTATTCATCAATAACAATTTAATTAACAAGTCGTTTAATAACTGTTCCATACTTTTATTCGTTTTCCGAAACGAATAAAGTGTTTTATTAATTATGAAAAAAGTGTTTGGATGATTAATGTTAGAAAAGGGTAGTTAAATAAACTTATCCATTCGACCGCGAATTTACCTGCTTCGACGGTGTCTTCTTGCCATATGGTCATTGTACCGATCCTGGCCTATTTTTACAATTTAAATGCCACGTCCCGGCGATCGATACAGATCTGATTCGCACTTGTTTCCACACGCACATGACACACACATTAACTTTCGTAATGTTCGTAAGTGCGTGTCCTGTGCGTGTGGAAACAAGTGCGAATCAGATCGTATCGATCGCCGGGACGTGGCATTTAAATTGTAAAAATAGGTCAGGATCGGTACAATGACCATATGGCAAGACACCGTCGAAGCAGGTAAATTCGCGGTCGAATGGATAAGTTTATTTAACTACCCTTTTCTAACATTAATCATCCAAACACTTTTTTCATAATTAATAAAACACTTTATTCGTTTCGGAAAACGAATAAAAGTATGGAACAGTTATTAAACGACTTGTTAATTAAATTGTTATTCATGAATAACGAAGAATTACACATTATTCTTAATGTAAGACGATTGTAATATTTGCCGTACGTTGCCCCTCGATGCACCCGATAACGGCCGCGCGCGATTGTGACTGAGCTCGCGCTATACGGGCGCTGTAATTGGCCAGTGTTTTTCGTTAATAACTAAAAAACGAAGCTTCAAACAATATTTTGGTCAAGGAAAAAGTTGTTCAGAATCACCTCAGCTACCCCTTTTTTAAAAATACCGCGCGAGTTCCGGGCCACCCTGTATATATGAATAATATGAATATTATTATTACGGGTCTTATTACTTGGACGAATCTGTTGGAAAACTAGATTATGAGGATGTGTGATTAATGTGATTATATATAATGCGCAGTTCAGTTTACTAAAAGTAATTGTGGGAGCTTCGTTGTATCGATGGTGGAAGAAGGAAGCGACGGGAAAAGAAAGGAAGGAAGAAGGTGTTTCGTCCTAGGCCTGCTAGCGGACTCGTCAGTAAGGCGTACTAGCAGGCCCTGCCTTAGACACTTAGGATAGTAGGGAATTGTCGGAGGTTATATATATAGTCGTGGTGACTTATACAGGGTGGTCCACCTAAGTAAGGCCACCCAAATATCTCCTCTAATTGTGGGGGTACAAAAAAATATTTTGTATGCTATTTGAATGGTTTGAAAAAACCATTCTATTGCAAAAAATGTTTTTTTTCTGGGGTAATTTTTTTCGGAGTTTACAAGGTTATCGATTTTTTTTTGCGTATAATTGTATAATTTTTTTTATTGCATCGTGTAGCTGATGTAAAAATACGTTGAGATATGTACATTACATGACCTTGAAGTGACCTTTGAGTTGAAAAATTAAATGGAAACGAAAAATTTTTGTCTATCGAGACTTTATAGACGAAGACTTCGTTCGAGAATCTGCAAGAGTAAATAAACATATTCAAATAAACATGTTTGTAATACTTTTTCACGAACCTATTTTTCAAACTGTCAGATGTTCGAAATGGTGCCCCTCCACATCGATACATTTTTTGAAACATAGAATGAGAGACTCTCTGACCTTTTCAAATGTTGTGGGATTAATTGCAGCACAAGCTGTTATTATTCTGTCTTTCATGTTCTCTGGCGTTGTTGGTTGTTCACAATAAACAACTTCTTTTAAATGTCCCCATAAGAAATAATCCATAGGCGTGAGATCTGGTGACCGCGGTGGCCACGCTACACGTCCAGTACGTCCAATCCAAGAATTCGGAAATTTTGTATCTAAAACTTGTCTTACAAGACGTGTAGAATGGGTCGGACAACCATCATGCTGATACCACATTCTTCCACGAATGTCTAATGGTACATCATCTAAAAGCACCTGTAGCTTTTCCCGAACGGCGTCTTCGTCTGTAAAGTCTCGATGGACAACAATTTTTCGTTTCCATTTAATTTTTGAACTCATAGGTCATTTCAAGGTCATGTAATGTACATATCTCAAGGTATTTTTACATCAGCTACACGATGCAATAAGAAAAATTATACAATTATACGCAAAAAAACAGTGATAACCTTGTAAACTCCGAAAAAAATTACCCTAGGAAGAAAACATTTTTTGCAATAGAATGGTTTTTTCAAACCATTCAAATATAATACAAAATATTTTTTCTACCCCCACAATTAGAGGAGATATTTGGGTGGCCTTACTTAGGTGGACCACCCTGTATAGAAAGTACAAATGCGGTTATGGAGTCATGAGACAAGGGTAGTTCAACAGGAAATAACTGAGTAATTTAAATAAATTATATGAGGTTATAAAAAAACAATATTTTCGTGCTCGTCCCCTAGCGGCATATGTGGGAAGTGCCCCCACAGTAATTTATTTTATACAGTAAAAGAAGGCAGGTCCTTATTCAGAGGAGAAACTCTAACGAATGAACATAGAATATATTCTCAGAATATATTCTCATATACAGGGTGAGTCTCCTAACGTGACGACCTCAAATAACTCGTAAGGTATTCGTTGGACGAAAAAATGTTTCAGACAAAAGTTGCATGGTATCTAGGGGGACATACAGTGCTCTAATCTGTTTTTTATTACCTTACTTTTTTATTGAGATATTAGGGTCACCTTCAGTTTTTTAAATGGAATGTCTAATATTTTTTTTCGAATTCGGATAAACCATCAAATTTTGCGTAAAAAAGTATTACACAAAGTGGGACTTCAAATGAATAATTACTGAGATATCTTCAAATTAATAATCTTCTATTAGGAAATATGCGTAGTCAACGCGATTCTTAACACGACTTTATTTACGACGGCAGGTCATACGAAGCATACGAAAAATACGATATGATAATTGTTTATGGTGCGTGTGAAGAAAATGCTATAAGAGCTAAGATCTTGTACCAAACTAAGTATCCTGATCGAAATCAGCCATCGCATTCTACCTTCTTAAGGCTTCGTCGAAGACTCAAAGAACATGGCAATTTTAATGTACAGAAACGTAAAAGGTATCCCAAAATTGTAAATAACGAAGGATGTCGTACTTCAACCTTAGCAGCTATTGCCCATAAATGCATTGACTGTAACGGACAGCACTTCGAACACCGCTTGAAATAAAATTTATTTCAAAAATATCTCAGTAATTATTCATTTGAAGTCCCACTTTGTGTAATACTTTTTTACGCAAAATTTGATGGTTTATCCGAATTCGAAAAAAATATTAGACATTCCATTTAAAAAACTGAAGGTGACCCTAATATCTCAATAAAAAAGTAAGGTAATAAAAAACAGATTAGAGCACTGTATATATATATATGTATATATATATATATACATATACTTATATACTTATATACTTACATACTTATATACTTATATACTTATATACACTTATACAGGGTGGCCCGGAACTCGCGCGGTATTTTTAAAAAGGGGTAGCTGAGGTGATTCTGAACAACTTTTTCCTTGACCAAAATATTGTTTGAAGCTTCGTTTTTTAGTTATTAACGAAAAACACTGGCCAATTACAGCGCCCATATATCGCGAGCTCAGTCACAATCGCGCGCGGCCGTAATCGGGTGCATCGAGGGGCAACGTACGGCAAATATTACAATCGTCTTACATTAAGAATAATGTGTAATTCTTCGTTATTCATGAATAACAATTTAATTAACAAGTCGTTTAATAACTGTTCCATACTTTTATTCGTTTTCCGAAACGAATAAAGTGTTTTATTAATTATGAAAAAAGTGTTTGGATGATTAATGTTAGAAAAGGGTAGTTAAATAAACTTATCCATTCGACCGCGAATTTACCTGCTTCGACGGTGTCTTGCCATATGGTCATTGTACCGATCCTGACCTATTTTTACAATTTAAATGCCACGTCCCGGCGATCGATACGATCTGATTCGCACTTGTTTCCACACGCACAGGACACGCACTTACGAACATTACGAAAGTTAATGTGTGTGTCATGTACGTGTGGAAACAAGTGCGAATCAGATCTGTATCGATCGCCGGGACGTGGCATTTAAATTGTAAAAATAGGCCAGGATCGGTACAATGACCATATGGCAAGACACCGTCGAAGCAGGTAAATTCGCGGTCGAATGGATAAGTTTATTTAACTACCCTTTTCTAACATTAATCATCCAAACACTTTTTTCATAATTAATAAAACACTTTATTCGTTTCGGAAAACGAATAAAAGTATGGGACAGTTATTAAACGACTTGTTAATTAAATTGTTATTGATGAATAACGAAGAATTACACACTATTCTTAATGTAAGACGATTGTAATATTTGCCGTACGTTGCCCCTCGATGCACCCGATCTCGGCCGCGCGCAATTGTGACTGAGCTCGCGCTATACGGGCGCTCGCATTGGCCAGTTTTTTCGTTAATAACTAAAAAACGAAGCTTCAAACAATATTTTGGTCAAGGAAAAAGTTGTTCAGAATCACCTCAGCTACCCCTTTTTTAAAAATACCGCGCGAGTTCCGGGCCACCCTGTATATATTAATTAAAATAGATTGCCATCGACGTTTACACTTCGGTCGTGCGGTCTTAAGGGCCCCGACTCCATGCGCCATGACCTGTGTGCGTGCTGTCACACAAACAACGGAAAGCATGCACGTATACGCCATGCGCGACAGAGAGACCCGATTTCTAAAATTCGAAATCCTGTCTCAATAATTGCATTAATGAAACTTTCGCGGATATAGCACACACGGATAGACTTCACCACAGTCGGGGACTTACGTTTGAACGCCAATTAACACCATGCGTTCAGATGAAATCTATTTCTTAAACTGGTAAGCCAGAGACAGACACCGATGTAGGCAACAAGATGGCTGCAGGCATCTTGACACATTTCCCAATTAGCAAATATTAAACGATTTAATGGTTTATTCACTGATAACACGAAGTCCCCTACTTCCTTGAAGTAGCACAAGATCACAGAAATTCGATTTTTCACAATTTATCACTTCTGGAAAGCGGAGAATCTAATTTACGATTTGCACGCATCCGACGTAAGAATAGTTCACTGAATCTCCGTCGGTGGCGTTTATGGTATATTGTAGTGAATTTGGCCAAGTTATCGTCAGGGTCAATAAAAATACAAATCAGTCGGTAAATGTAAGTTATAATTTCACACCACGAACGGCGATTCATACGTGAATACGTGATGCGTGCACACAGACACCAGTAAGGCATAGTTGCCGGCACGTATCAAACCTCTGTCACGCTGTTGTCACATCTGTTACAATTATAACATAAGCATCAGCAAAATGAATCGGCTCGAGCCGAGATGTTGATTCGAGCCGCTGCAAACTTTTTTGTAGGTTCGAGTCCCCTTGGGGTATATTCTTTACATTCATTTTTTTTCAATACTAAGTATATGACAATGATCAATATTTGTTTACAAATGTTTTAAAAATATTTGTTAAATACTTTAATTTAATATACGTAAATATGATGTTGAAGCGCTTTTTTATACCGTTTTCTTCCCATGTATCTTGCCACTTATGGAACTGTTTGATATTACTAACATTTGGACGTGTATACACGTGAATCCAAAGCTCACAATGTGTAACTCAAAATTTCAATCATTTGGTGGTATGTTTCATTTATATTAGAAATAAAGCTGCTATGTTAATATATATGAAATATATTAACTATATTATACAACAATAATATAATTGTAATATAATTAAAATATATGTAAGATTATCGAAGGCGTTTGAATAGGTATTCAAATGATTATGTCGGCGTGTATGTGTTAAAAAGGCTATAGCCGGATAAGGGGGTCAAATGTGCCCCTAAACCAAATTCAACTTGTGAGGTGTCATTCGATAGCTTATGAAGAAAAACCAATTCGTACGAAGTTTCAACCCTGTAGCTCGACTGGGAGGGTAGTTACAGCGAAAAAACAAAAATATGGTTTTTGCCCAATATGTCCCATTTTAGCTAATAAAAAATTTTGAAAAAAATCTGAGACATAGCAATTATGGAGGTACACATTGTACAAGTTTTGCAGATTTTTAAATTGGAAACCCGAGCTGCAAAAAATAAAAAACGTAAAAAAATGCTGAAAAATGCCGATTTTGTATTGAAGGAATCCCTGAAACACTTTTATATTTTTTTTGTAGGTACATATTAGTGATACTACTATTCCCAATTTTTTTCAGATTTTTGAATTGGGTGCGCAGCAGTCAAAAAAATTAAAAACCGATTTCTTCGTACCTTATATTATAATCTATTTAGCATCTCTTCAACGGTGTCGGTGGTCCCGCGGTAAAGCGTCGGACTCGTAAACTGCTGCAAACTTTTTTGTAGGTTCGAGCCTCCCTCGGGTTCATTTTTTTAACATTATTTTTTTTCCTAATTCCTAACTGTATGACAATGATCAATACTTGCTTACAAATACTTTAAAAATATTTGTTAAATATTTTAATTTATTATACGTAAATATGAACTTAGAGCGCTTTTCGTGCTACCGTTTCTCTTGCCATGTATCTTGCCAATTATTGTTGCCAATGCAATAATTTATTATTTATCACATGCTTGGAACCTGTCAAACATTGTAACACCCGCGGAAGTACTTAGCAACTAACAAGTGGCACCAATAATTAACCAAGATAGCGTTGAAGATTAAAAACTTTGCTGTAACGCTTCTTTTCCACATCAATCGAAAAGATAAGTAACTTTAAATCAATTACTTTAGTGTAGAAAATGTCAAGCAGTACCATAATTGGTCAAGTACAAGGGAAACGGTAGCACGAAAAGCGCTCTAAGTTCATATTTACGTATATTAAATTAAAATATTTAACAAATATTTTTAAAGTATTTGTAAGCAAGTATTGATCATTCTTATACAATTAGGAATTAGGAAAAAAAATAATGTAAAAAAATGATAGCATAGGGGGATCGAACCTACAAAAAGGTTTCCAGCGGTTTAGCAGCTATATGTATATGTCTATATCCGGCAGGAATCGAAATCTCGGCTCGAGCCGATTCATTTTGCTGATGGCCAGGATTGTAACAAATGTGGCAACAGCGCGACAAAACACTCAAAGCATGTGATTTGACAACTATGGCCTCCCACTCTCCGTTTATAATTTTGCCTAATGACGTTAGATGTCACATCGTGAGTTTATAATTCTGTATAATGAGTTTAGATGTCACCCCGTAAAATGTCGTAGCAGACGATTTTTCTGATTTCACTAACGCCCGTTCTGTCGAATGGCGCTTAGATCGATTCGGAGTTGGCCCCAAAGGAGTCGGGGCCCTTAAGCGCACATTAGGTTTTTGGTTTTGGATATTCCTTGATTTTTTCCACATTTTCTGGATGCGATTTAACTCCTTCTTTTGATATTACGTGCCCCAGGTATACCAATTCAGTTTTTAGAAAATCACATTTATCTGGTTGTAGTTTTAATCCTGCGTTTCGTAATCACTTGAAAACTTCTTGTACACTTTCGTTATGTTCTTCCAACGTTTTTCCAGAAACTACTATATCGTCTATGTATGCAAAGTATCTTTTCCTAATGAATCCTTTCAATCCGTTGTTAATCATTCTCCGATATGTTGAAGGTGCATTCTTTAATCCAAATGGCATTCTATTGTATTCATAGTGACCCTTAGGAGTCGAAAAGGCCGTTTTTGGTTTACCTTCTTCTTCCATTTAAATTTGATGAAATCTTGAGATTAGATCGAATGCACAAAAGTATTTTGCAGAACCCAGACTATCTAATATATCTTCGATGTTGGGTAATGGAAAAGCATCTAGGGCTGTTTTTTCATTTAATTTTCTATAATCAATTACTAATCTCCATTTTCTTTTTCCTGATGCATCTAGTTTCTATGGGACGATCCATAACGGCGAATTATAAGGTGAAAAACTTTCGCAAATTATTCCTTTCTTTAGCATATCTTTAATTTGTGTTTTGATTTCTACTTGATGTATCTTCGAGTATCTGTATTGTTTTACATGTACAGGGATATTGTCAGTAACATAAATTTTATGTTTCGTTAATTTAATCAATGGTAAAGGATCTCCAGGCAAGACAAATACGTCATGAAATTCTTTTATTAATTGCCATATTTCTTCTTTTCTTTCATTAATATGGTTTAATCTAACATTTTCCTCCAATAATTGTTCTCGATCTTTGGTTAAATGTACAAACGAATGTTCGCAAAAATCTTGATGATTTATCGATTCTGCTGTCAACGCATTTACATTGGTTAAATTAAATGGAACCTTGGCAAAACCATTGCATATATCTACTATACATACATAGTACATACTGGCAGGAGAAGGGGCCTGGGATACGGGTTGTTTTTGCTTTTTGTGTGTATTGGTCTTTTCCATCATTTCTTGATCCTGTGTTTTAGTCGGTTCTGGGTGTTTGAAAATCATGTCACTTATTGTTAGTTTAACTGGGAGGTGGGTTGACTGCTTAGAAGAGCTTGATAGTGACCTTTTAATTCCTGTTTTGTTTGTGTTCTGTTCAATTTCGGTAATGTTGGTGTTTGCATTTGTTAAGAATTTATTGATATTGAAGGTGAGGTGTAAGAGAGGCGTAAGATAGGTAGTTCTTTCCCGGTCAATTATAGGGTAAAGACTTAGTGGTCAATCACAGTTCATTTACCAAAAGGCAGAACCTTCCCCACTCCGTGGCCAGATCCTCCAGGAAGAGTTTCTCTATTCCTTGGAAATACGGCTACAAGCCGATCGCCACATGTATACTTTACTCGACACTAATAAACAATCCCTCGACACCAGATAGTTGGAAGACCCAATGCGGTCGCCAGCCATCGTCGGTCAACGGGATGTTCAGTCTCATTCATTGCCCAAATATCGTTCAATCACAATGAACCATATTCAACACAGATAGTATTACAAAATACTACTGCAACAGTACAGGGGTACACAAGTACTCCAAACACAGATAGCATTACAAAATACTACTGCAACGGCATAATATGCCCAAATATCGTTCAATCACAATGAACCATATTCAACACAGATAGTATTACAAAATACTACTGCAACAGAACAGGGGTACAAAGTACTTCAAACACAGATAGCATTACAAAATACTACTGTAACAACACGATGTCCTCAAGTATTGTTCAATCACAATGAACAATACTCACCAGCGTCCTGCCAAAAATAAGCGCTGAACATAAACGACAAATTAAACAATTTTCAAGCCACATAATCACAATATATTTGGCTTAATATCAAAGCAACAAAGAACAATACACGCAAACTTGCGAACAATACAATATTTTAATTGTCCGAACACGCTAACTCGGTTCATTCCGGATTCCCATCGTCCTCGGTTTGTGATAACAAACCATTGTAAAAAACAACGGATCTCAAAATACAATTTGGAATTTATTACTCATTCCAACAGTTTAAAAATCGTTATCAGGTAAAACAAACTAAGAAATTTAAAATTGATCCCATAGACTCGCGTTTCAAACAAATCTAATTTCTTACACGACCATAACTTCTTCTAATATTTTACCAGTAGCCCCACAATCATAAAATAAATTCAACAATGTCGGCCGCAGGTAGCTGTTCCTCAGTACAAACTATACCAGCCAAACCCTGCCTCTAAATTGAATAATAATTATCGTCGCCTAACCGCTCGGTTATTCTGACCCTTATTTTTTTCATCAAAAGCAAAGCTAACACCGTCGCGACGTAGCGAACCTTCGCCTAACCGTCGGTACACGACCCACGTGACAATGAAACTGACCTCAGGTCCTGGTTTTATTACTTTGTATCTTTTTTTTTTTTTTCTCTCTTTGTCTTTTACAACACATAATTAATAAGACTGGTATACACTCACCAAATAGCCTTCAATCTCCTCTATCGTCATTTCCTTTGTACTTACAAACCGTAGACCATTCCTTCTGGATACTACATTCTTGTACGACCAAAAACAAACTCATTGCTGCTTTCCAAAGCCTTTCCACCTCAGGTGTCCTTTGTCTTCAACGCTCCCTGGCAGCTCTCTCCTTCGCTCCAACATTTGCGCCATCACATTCCCGTTCCGAAGAAAACAGCAAGATACATCTCGCATTGAAGAAACACGGCAGCGCTTTCTTGAAGACCACGATTTCCACAAATAGTTTCGCAGGCTTCTCTAACAGCGTCTATTCTCGCATCATTTCACTGCACCATAATACATTTTAAATGGCACGCACGATAAATTTCCAAATATCCAACAAGTAATAAGATAAGGTGTCTCGTAGCATGTGCGAGTCAACCTCCAGTTCGACACCTGCCTCACATTTGCTTCCACTTATTTACTGTCTTTTATGAATCCCTTGTATCTGCTGCTTAACACAGCACTGGCGTTCGTTGTGTCCCTTTTCAGCACAGAAGACACATAGAAACACACTTTTGACACCACCCGTCAACGCGTGAGTAGCCAGACTCAATCGTTTAGTAGCAGAAAATTTATCGGTTACAGATTCCACGAAATCATACCACTTGCGAGCATCCTCGCCGATATCCGTATCATTAAAATCAAGCACTGCTTCTACAAAACAATTAGCCGTCGTGGGCACCAAAGGAGCGACCGAACTATTCACAAATTTTTCAAATGCGGCTCTACGTTTTCACCTTGTCCACCGTTCATTGTAACAAACGCGATTGATCCAAAAGATACTATAATCACTAATATTCCGTATTGGCTACGCGGTTTTCTATTCCATTTTCGAACGTTGATTCTCTAACACAGTAAAAAACTATGCTAGTATCCCACTTCTGATGTTAAGAATTTGTTGTTATTGAAGGTGAGGTGTAAGAGAGGCGTAAGATAGGTAGTTCTTTCCCGGTCAATTCTGGGGTAAAGACTGAGTGGTCAATCACAGTTCATTTACCAAAAGGCAGAACCTTCCCCACTCCGTGGCCAGATCCTCCAGGAAGAGTTTCCCTATTCCTTGCAAATACGGCTACAAGCCGATCGCCACATGTATTCTTTACTCGACACTAATAAACAATCCCTCGACACCAGATAGTTGGAAGACCCAATGCGGTCGCCAGCCATCGTCGGTCAACGGGATGTTCAGTCTCATTCATTCACTTTCAAAACATCCCTAATAAACAGTCAATCCTTGGACATTCGATAGTTGAATAGCGTCGGGCCACCATCCATCGTCTGTCGTCCAGATTGCCCATTTGCAAAACACTCTCCAAACGCACCCAGGTTAGGTCCCTATCATAAATCGGTCCCTTTCCTTTCATTCAAAATGCGCTTTCGTTAACACATTGGTATTTAAATCGACAGGTAGGTTTACATTTGAATCGATCTGAGGGGCTATTGTGGTTGGGTTGGTGGTATGTAGTCGGGCACTGTTTGGCGATATGGCCCTCTTCTTTACAGTTGAAGCAACCCCGTTTGTCTGTAGTGGTGAAGATCCTGTGTACGGTGTCGTCGATTGTGATGACGATTGAGCTTGGGACTTTTTGCGAGTCATCTGGGTGAATGTAGATTTGTCGCCTGAAGCTGAGGATGTGTGCAAATTCGGGATCCGATAAACCTGCTTTTAAATATGAAAGTTTGGAGCACATTCTAATATTGTTGGCTTTGAGTAAGTTTTCGATGTGACTTTCGAATTGTAGGTGAAACG
Organism: Nomada hirtipes; assembly: GCA_951802735.1. Classification (NCBI taxonomy): domain Eukaryota; kingdom Metazoa; phylum Arthropoda; class Insecta; order Hymenoptera; family Apidae; genus Nomada; species Nomada hirtipes. The sequence goes on along the minus strand of OX637929.1, from coordinate 2,737,814 downwards.
TTTGACAATATGATACGTTGTGCTGGCAGCTTCATTGGGCGGATATCGACAGTTTCGTTATTTATTACTATTGATTTGTATTTAGATGTTAGGTTTGCCACTTGTTGTTTTATTATCAAGATACATACAAACTCTTCCGTTGGATATTCGTGATATGTATTTTATCGTTTTTGCCCCCATTATGCGGCCCACTGCTCGGGCATAATCTATTAATTTGATTCCGTCCACGGATTCCGTCCACGGGTCGTATGATGGTGTTGGTATTACCACTACTATTTTGATGACACCAGCACTGCTATTCATTAACACTTGTTTGAACGGCACACGCGGGAGCTGTGTAATAACACACGTCCTATCGCGTCGGTCGCCGAAATTGAACTGTTAAATCTTTATTGTTTATCTCCAATCTGATCATAAACAGAGTGGACCGCATTTTCACTACAACGAACGCATTGTAAAGAAATACTGTTTCAACGTTATTAATATTTGAAATGAACTAGTTATTAGCCAGAAATGTGCAGTGTCGCCAAAATGAAACAATAAATAAAAAAAAAGCCAATTAACCGGTGGTGGGAACCGAAACGAGTCCTGTACAATACAAGCCACACGCCACCTCATTTGGCTACCAATCTTCTTAAAGATTCTTTTCTATTTCTAGAAGATATGGACAGCACATAAAGGTATGGAACTTTAATTGTTAATATCTTTAAAGTTTCTAGACAACTACACCTACTATTTTACGTAGACCATCAGGAACCTGTGTAATATGAACTTGCAAAAGTACATTAATATCCGGGTCGACCAGTTAAGAGCCTTCCCTTGTAAGTTCCGTCCTGAAGGGACCCAGAAACGACGGCGCAGTGCTCCAAGAGTGGCCTGAACTGCCCATGCAGAACTTCACTGTCAACCTTATCGATTAATAAGACTGTGAATAGATAATCTGCGGGAAGGAGTAGAGGGTGTTTCTCATCGAAAGAGAGCAGAGCGCGCGTTAAACGTCCTCCAACACGCAGGCAACTCTGGTTATCGAGGAACGGAGCCAAGGTGCGATGTTTGCTTCGCTTGGAGTCAGGCTGGTTCCTCCGGATGGCTTGAAGTTCTTCTAGGAAGGCTTGATGTTGCAGCAGCTTAATCCATTGGATTTCGGTTTCTTACAGTTCCCCCGCTGACACGAACGCTTTCGACGAAGGTTCCTCGGCCGCAGTAGATACTAAATTGGTCGATTGACGTACCTGTGTTTTGGTGAAAGTCCCCTTGAAGGGACGTCCGCGGGATTGAAGCCTCCGTGGACATGGTGCCAATGAGCCTCGGGGTGGAGCCGTTGGATCTCCGAGACTCTGTTTGCGACGTATGTCGTCCACCTTGCTGGGTGTCCGTGGATCTAGCCGAGAGCGACGGTGGAGTCTGTCCATAAGTGAATTGGCACTCTCTTTAAGTCAAGGACCGAGACGACATGATCCACGACTCGAGCCAAGAGGTACGCTCCACTAAGCTCCAATCGTGGCAGTGAAATTGGCTTGACGGGGCCATCTTTGATTTTTCTGCAAGCAGAGAGACTTGGTAGTCTTTAAACGCACCTTTGTACCGAAAGTAGAGGACCCCGGCGTAGGCTTTCTCCGAGGCATCCGAGAAACCGTGGAGCTCCCAGCTAGCTCGATCCGATACGTTGTTAACGTGTCTTGGAATTCGAAGGTCCCGTAGAAGTGGGAGTTCGCTAGCGAACTCTCGCCAGGTCTGCGCTTGGTTTGGTGGTAACGAGTCGTCCCATCCTATCTTGGATGGATATTTTGGCTCTCACTGTGGTTGGAACTAATCATCCTAGCGGGTCGAAGAGTTGAGCACATTGAGAGAGTATAGACCTTTTCGTTACTAAGTCGTTCAATGGTGGCTCATTGATCGTGAAGGCAAAGTTGTCGTCCGTGGGCTCCCAGCGCAGACCCAGTGTTGAGTGTGAGGATTCCGAGCTTGCCCCTGATTTGTTCTGGACCTCGAAGGAGCATATTTGAAGGGGAAAGCCGCCCGCGTTGCACAGACTAGTGAGCTCCAGGTGGTTGAGGTCTTGACTTTCGGAAGCCCCCGTAACGACATCGTCCATGTACGTGTCCTGGGTCAAGGCGGCAGCACCCCTCGGAAACTGGACCTTCTCGTCTTCGGCGTGTTGACGCAGGATCCGGATAACCAGGAACGGAGCGCAAGCGAGGCCGTAGGTCACGGTGTTCAACTGGTCTTCCTCCTCGTCTGTCCGCCTCCACAGGACTCGTTGATAGTCGCGATCGTCCGAATGGAGCATGATTTGGCGGTACATATTCTCGATGCCCGCTACCAAGACGTACGTATGCATCCGCCATCGAAGTAGGACATCGCTGAATTTTGGGAGCAGGTTGGGTCCAGTGTGCAGGTGCTGGTTGAGTGAAGCCGTTGTTGAAGAGCTCCAGAAACCATTCAAGACCACTCACAGGCGTGTGGTTGTGCTGGAAGCTCTGAAGACTCCGTCATGAGGCAAGTAAAAGGTATTCTTACCTGGTGGTGCCTTTAATGCACGACTCATGTGTCTCAGGTCCTCGTACATGTCCATGAAATCAACATACAGTCTCTGGAGTTCCTTGTTGGACTTGGATTTCTTCACCATGAGGTTTAGAGGAGCTGCTTTGGCGGTACGGGAGACGCTAAAGTCAGGCACAGGTTTGGATAAGGGGAGTCTGACGATGTATCTTCCTTCGTGATTCCATGCGTGTGTGGCTTGGAAGAAGTTTTCGCACTCTTGCTCCGCTGACGTGATTGATTTGGAGGTGGAGGGAACTTCTTCCTGTTTCCAGAATTGACGCAGCGAGCGGGGAGAGGTTGAATGAGGCTTGACACCCGCTTCCCCCTGGACGGGGGGGGGGGCAGCCACCGGAACTCGGGGTGTCGGACCCGAACACCTGGTCCGACGATATGGGTGTCACGGTGGAGGAGCTGGCCCGGACCGTCAGGAGAATGGGGGCTCGCAAACTGCCCCGGTGTCCTGACGGCATACCGGGTCGAGCCATGGCCCTTGCCCTACGCGTCCTCGGGCCCCGCCTCAGGCGCCTGTTCGACGGCTGCCTGAGGTTGGGGTGTGTCCCGGCCACCTGGAAGAGGGGAAGGATGGTCCTCATCAGAAAGCTAGGTAAGCACGCCGATTCTCCCTCGGCCTACCGGCCGATCTGTCTCCTCGATGAGGTGGGGAAGCTCTTCGAGAGGGTGTTGGCTTCCCGCCTCTCGGGGCACCTGTCCCGGGTGGGTCCCGACCTGGCCGAGTCCCAGTTCGGCTTTAGAGGGGGACGGTCGATGCGATAAGTCGAGTAAGGTCCCTCTGGGACTCCGCCACGTCCGAGGGAGGGGTGGCGTTGGCCGTCAGTCCGGATATTGCCAACGCCTTTAACTCCCTTCCCTGGGGGCGCATGGGGGGGGGGGGGCACTCGCCGATCACGGAGTGCCCGTCTACGTAAGGAGGGTCCTGAGGGACAAGTGGGTAGAATATCCGGGCAGGGGTGGCCGGATGTGCTCGAGGGGGGTCGATCGCGGTGTCCCGCAGGGGTCGGCCCTGGGCCCCATGTTGTGGGACATCGGGTACGATCGAGTGCTGCGGGCTGCCCTCCCAGACGGCGTCAGTTTGACGTGTTATGCCGATGACACGCTGCTGATGGCCGTCTGGAGGGACTGGACGACGACCATCCGTCTAGCGGAGACGGGGCTGGCTTCCGTCGTTGATGGTATCCGGGGACTGGGGCTGCAGATCTCCCCGCTGAAAACCGAGGCCATGTGGTTTCACGACAGGCCTCGGAGCGGGGGACCGCCCCGGTCCTGGATCATGGTAGGTCGAGAGTATGTTCAGGTTGGGGACCGGATGAATTATCTCGGTCTCCTCCTGGACAGCCACTGGCGTTTCCTGGTCCACTTCGACCGACTGGCTCCCCGATTGGAGAGGGCGGCGTCCGGCCTTGGTCGTCTCCTCCCAAACATCGGGGGACCGGATGAGAGGATGCGCCGCCTATACGTGGGTATTGTGCGGTCTATGGCACTTTACGGCGCCCCGGTATGGGTGTCAGCCCTGATGGTTGCGCGGCGCAGCAAGACATCGTTGCGCCGCGTTCAGAGGAGGATGGCCATCAGGGTGGTCAGGGGATACCGCACGATATCCCACGAGGCGGCGCTGGTTTTGGCGGGCACCGTGCCTTTCGATCTCTTGGCGGAGGGAGACGCTTCCATTTACGAGCGTCTCCCAGAACTCCACCGAGGGGGCGCGATGGTATCCGCCGAGGAAGAAGTGAACGTGAGACGCCAGGCCCGACTTGCTGCGCGGAATAAATGGAGGATGGAGCTCCTCAGTCGAGGAGCCGCGCAGCGAGCAGTCGGAGCGGTTCTGCCCAGCCTGGACGAATGGCTGGACCGCGGCAGGGGTAGGCTCACCTACCGGATCACGCAGGTGCTCACCGGGCATGGATGCTTCGGTGAGATCCTGTGCCGGATACGGGCGGAAGCGACGGCGGAGTGCCACGAGTGTGGCGCTGCGCTGGATTCAGCGCAGCATACTCTGGAAGAGGAATGGGATCGGAATGGGCGGCGGAATGCCGCACAGTGGCCCAGAACTGAACGCTAGCTGTTCATTGGGTAAAAAATCGATTTTCTCATATCGATGTTTTTTAAATGTATATTGGTTTATAAGTGTCCATTACTTTCGGAAATAATGAAATTAATGAAATTTATTCAAAACTGTGATTAGTACAAGCGTTTAAAGATCAACATTTTATAGGTACCATTTTTCATACGAAAAATTGCTTTTTTTCTTTTTACTGCCCTGATGAATCTATTTAATATGTTTTGGTCATGTTTGTTTCCAAGTGAAGAGTGTTCATTTGCGTTAAGAATGCACACCTCGAATTTAGAATTGCCGTTCGTTATTTATTAGAAAAACAATGCTCAGTGGAGTAAAGAAAGTTGTCAAAGTTGTTCATTTTCAACAAGGAATATCTTTTAAGTTCCAAAGAGTTCCGCATTCTTTCAAAGTGGAATGTTTTCTTCGTACTTTCCCTATATAATCACACAAAAAGCATTTCCCGCTTCGTCCCGCCAAGAAATTTATTAATGTTTAAAGTGGCGCAATAAGACGCCTAATTTCTGACCGTTCTAACGTTCTGTCTGTGATCGGTTCAAACAGTTTGTCCTATGTACGGGAGCGAGTGGAGTCGGGGAAAGCGGACATTGGCAAAATCAAAAGCCAAAAACAAGTAACGGCCAAACTACCGTCTCCTCGCTCCTCGTTCCCTATATGCCGTCCGCCCGAGCGACAATAACATATTTTGCGCTCTGCCCGGCGACAAAGAGGGGGAATACATTAGCGCGGCTCGATCGTCGCCGATTGGATCGAGGGCGTTAGATTCGAATTAGCCGCTGTAGAGTAAACATTTTTCAAACCAGAACACTTCGAAAAGACATCACGTCCGCCTATTCTGTGAGCAGAGAAAAATAAACGTGCGTTTGTCGCAGAAACCGAGTTGGGTATTTTTCATTACCTCTAGTCGCGAGAGACGATCGCGAACACTTGAAACTGCATATAGAGAGATTCAAAGCATTTTTTATATACGAATTTAAACCTTTATACTCAATTTTTTGTTCTGTTTATTTCAACGCGAAGGCCTGGTGCCCCGAGAGGGCCTGGTTAGCAGTGGCCTCCTTCTGCGAAGATGTTCTTCGCCGGAAGGAGGCATTGGAGCGGGATCGGGAGTTAACCGATCCCGCCCGCCGTGAAAGACAGAGGGGCAGGACTCGCCGGCCGCGTTCGCGTCCGCTGGCGAGATCCCCCCTCCCGTGGTGTAAAAGCGGTGACGGTCCGAGGGGCGATTGGAGGTGCCCCCCTGCCGCCTCTCGGTTGACTGTCATCGCTACCCCTGTAGACGGGCGGCCCTGCTGTGGGAGGACTATGTCCTCCTGGTATCCCGCAGGGCTGCCCGACAGCCGGAAACGGCAACGTGTATGGAGGAGGGGCGGGCTCGCTGGTCGTTTCCGCTGCCGAGATCCCCCCCTCCCACTGTGTGAATGGCTGATGGACCCGAGGGGCGCTGAGGTGGCCCCCCTCACCCCCTCCTGGTTGACCTCGCCAATGCCCCGTATACGGGCGGTCCTGCGGAACGATCCTCCCAATCCCGCAGGGCCGTCGGAGAGCCGTGGGCGGCTCGGGTGGGGGCCCGAGTCGTCCTTATCACGGTCTGGAGGAGGAAGGCCGCGCTGGGTGTTACCCCTGGCGCGGCCCTGTGCAATTCAAGTGGAGTTTTGGAGGGTCCCTCTGACCCTCCCGATGATGGGGCTGTAATGGCCGGGCGCGGGGAGGCACCGGAAGCTGTCTCCGGAGGTCACGGGGCCTCCCCTACAAGCGCCGAGGATAGGTAACCAGGGTGGTTTTAGTCGGTAAAAATCCGACACTACCTCCTGCTCTCCCCCAGGGCAGGACCTCGAAAAAAAAGGCTTGGCACCCGTGAGCCCAGAAAGTATCCAACCCAAGATGGTACTTTGGGCGGCTGGTTGTAGCTGGTCTCCCTTCCGTATTCCGTCCTGGATTATAGCTGAATAGACGTCGGCGCCCAGAATGACTTCAATTGGGTCGGACGATGCGAACTCTGGATCTGCTAGATCGAGATCCTGTAGATGCGGCCAGTCGACTTTTGAAGTTGAGCTGCTGACGTACGACGTTAGTTTAGATAGTATGAGAGTTGTTATTAATACCTTGTCGTGGCTCAAGCAGGACCAAGCAACCAGAGAAGTACACCCACGGGCGGTCGCAACCTGCTGACCTCCCACTCCGAAGATGGCTAATGAGGACTGAGCTCGAGGTAACCTCAGGCGTTGAAGGAGGCTCTCGGTTACCATGGACGCTTCGGACCCTTGGTCGATCAGGGCTCTTACTGTATGTCGGTGTCCATTTCGGTCTTCTACTTCGAAACGAGCTGTGGCGAGGAAGAGAGTCGACGCACGAACTCGACAGTCGTACGCCAGGTGAGAATTGACACTTCTCATGGCTAGCGAATCGTTCAATTTGAATGTTTCGTGGAGAGACGAATGATGGCGCTCTGCACTGACGAAGCACTCGCGCTTCGAAGTACAGGCACTGAGTTTGTGATCGCCGAGACAATTTAAACACGAGCCTGTTGAGTCGACTGTAAGCTTTCTATCTCGTGCGGATTTGGCTTTGTATTGATCGCAGTTTATGAAGAAATGCTCCTTGTGACACAACGCGCACTTGATTTGAACGGCGCGTTTTTCCGTATGATGTAAGCGAACGGCGCCATTTGATGATAAGCGACCTCTGTCGGTTGAGAGCGGTTTCGGTTTGCTCGCGGTGGTTGGTGTGAACGCCTGGAGCGTTTGAAGCCGCTTCGAAAGGAAACGGTTTAAACTTGCGTACGATGGTGGTTCGTTGCTTGAGGTGATTGGTTCCTCCCATTTTGAACGTGTTTGATCGTCGAGTCTTTCGATGACACTACAAACGAGCCAGTCTTCGGAGTTCTGAATTGGTCGCCCGAGACTTTCGAGTGAGTTAACGGTGCTCGACACGCAATTAATCAACCTTTCGAGTTCCGTGACCCATTCGAATTGAAGCTTTTTCAAAGACGCGAATTTAGACAAGCACGAACGGACTAATACTTGCTTGTTCTCGTAATGTTCGGTCAGAGTCGATAGTCGTTCGGAGTCGCTCGGAGTCGATGATCGATCAGTCGTGAGCCTTTGACGATTCTTAACCAGCTGATTGCTGTATTCTTGCAGCGTCTCTATCTGGACGAGATACTCCTCCTCAACGGTTTCTGCTACTAGATTTCTTGCATAATCACTCTCTTTTAGGGATTCCTTGTGTCTGAAGGTGGGTAGACCGTTATTCGCCTCGAAATTATGCCAAAGCTTGTCGCCCGGAAGATTCACGTGGAACAAGAAGGAGCGCGCCTTGCGGCTGTTAATTTACAGTTAGGCCCCCCCCCCCGCCGGTGAGGGGCAGCGCAAGCTGTTTCCTGCTGTGGTTAAGGGCCTCTCCGGAAGGATCTAGCACGTAGGGCGACCAATGGCGTACGCCGATCGACCGGCTGATCGATTCCGACCCCGTTAATTGGCAGGCGAACTCGCTATCAGCGCCACGTTTGCTGCCGACGCGCGAGAAGCCGTCGTAATCGCGCCAACGTGCGCATCCTGAACACTCTGAATTAGTGTTAAACTTTTTTGTAAATACTTACATCCTAATGCTTCTTTCGCCTATTTAATTGAAGAAGCCACACAAATGGTGGTGCCGCCCGCCGTCAAGGACTCGGTTTCTTCTACTTCCTCCCGATTGATGTCGACCGGGAGGAAGCATAATTTGTTACTAGATCGCGTGTAGGGAGACCGGGCGGTGCGTACGGTCACAACGCGTGTTAAGCCGTCGTCGCCTGGATGGCAGGCAACAATGCGGCCTAGTTCCCATTGACAAGGAGGTAGTGCGTTGTGGCGTAGTAATACCATCTTGCCGATTGCTGCGAGGCGCTGCTCGCTACGCACCGTTGTTGTAGCGTGTGCAGGTAGTTTTTAGTCCACGCGCGCCAGATTAATTCCGTTATTTGCGGTATGGGCTGCCAGCGAGAGAGCCGTTGCTCGTGGAGCTGCAGTACGCTAGGTTCCGGTGTGGCAATCAGTGGTGCACCGATTAAGAAGTGACCGGTGGTGAGCGGGGTGTGGTCGTCTAGATTCTGTGACACGACGGTGATGGGACGCGAATTCAGGCACGCTTCGATGCGACACAGAACGGTGGTACAGTTCCTCCGTGGTTAAGCTCTGCCGTCCGACGCATCTTTTCAGGTGGCGCTTGGCGCTTTTTACACCCGCTTTCCATAATCCACCGAAGTGGGGCGCGGCCGGGGGGATAAAGTGTCAAGCCACTCGTTCTGTCGCGAGTGCGTTTAGAAGTTCGGGATCGCGAATAACCTTGCGATGACCAGAGGCGAGTTCTCGCTCGGCTCCTTGGAAAGTCGTGCCGTTGTCGGAATACATACAAGTGGGCATACCCCTGCGCGACACGAATAGCTGGAATGCGGCGATAAAGGCGGCGGACCCGTAGTCTTGCACCAGTTCCAGGTGCACGGCTTTAGTCCCCATATATGTATACAGGGTCCGGCGGAGTCTCTTTTAACGCGTTTAATAGGTGGTTGCTGGGGCGATTCTGAACATCTTTTTCCTTTACCAAAATGTTGGTTGAAGCTTCATTTTGGAGTTATTAACGAAAAACACAGGCCAATCAGAGCGCTCGGGCGCGTTGCTCTCAACCGCGCTCGGTCATAGTCGTGAACGAAGGCATTGGCACAGCGTGAATATCGAGGGAAGCGTGCGGCAAATGGTACACCGTTTTAAATTAAGAATAATGTGGAATTATTCGTTATTCATGAAGAACAAATAAACTAATAGTGTTCGATACCTTTATTCGTTATCCGAAAGGAATAAAGTATTTTATTACTTATGAATTATTTTTTGTTTAACAGCACGTTTTCAGGTGGATAAAATGTGTTTTAAGAAAAACGATTATGGAAAATAATGTTAGAAAAAGCTAGCTAAACTTACCAATTCGTCCACGTATTAACCTGCTCCGACGGAAGTGGGTCCTTGACACTGGGTCATTGCGTCGATCCTGACCTTCGACAACAGCTGATGTTACAGCCGTGTCGGTGCACGGTCAGTTTTCTTGCACGGTCACTTCACTTAACGGTCACTTTCACTTTTTGGAACGATTTATCCTTCCTACGTTTAAAAAATTGTGGCTCCGAAAGGCACCTAATACAATTGTGGCACCCAATACAAACATTTGGTTGTACTCCTGGTTTGAACGATACATCTTGCTCATCTGTATAGTCGAATGACTCTGCCAGCTTAAGTGTTTCCTAGGTTCTACATAGATGAACATTCGTTAAGGAAGGGATATTGTTATAATAGAATGCAGAAAAAATGTTTCTTACTGGAATGCTTAACACGTTGAGTGCTGCGTCAGTCCCTAGGGACTGACAGTGAACTTTCCGTGTAAGCGGCGTCAGTCCCTGGGGACTGACAGTAGACTTTTTTTTTGGACGGCGTGGATCCTAGGGACTGACAGCGAACTTCTCGTTTGGTCGAAATCGGTGCATGAGACCGGCATTGTAAAAGGTTAAATTATTAATGACAATTAAAAAATTTATGTTAAAATTTAGTGAAGTTTATTAAAACATTTTAAGCAAAGATGTGGTTGTGATTTGCACTCATTACAGTATGTAACAACTTGCTTTCTGATTTTCCTCGCTAACTGGCGCCTTTCCTTCCTTCTTTTGACATTTGTGAATACGTCTACTTGCATCGGCCCTAATTGGAGTTTCCTCTTGTTAATGTCGTATGAGAGCATCTACCAATTGTTTTCGGAATGTTGTAATTGACATTTTTCTTCCCTGTTACATTTTGGAACATATGTAATGCATTCACAACGGCAGTATTCAAAAGAAGGTCGAATACTAGTTTTCTGTACCATTTTAGTGATCTTCTAAGTGGACTGCTGTAAGCACCCATTTGATCAGACAGATCAATCGCCGTTTTTCCCTTATTATAATCAATAATAATTTTTGGTTTACAGCAAACCCCTGTTTTTGTTGTTACGTTTTCCCTTTCGTCAGAATGCTTGGTCGAAAGAACTAAAACATCCCTCTTGTCTTTCCATTTCATGATCGTAATTCCTTTACTGTTTTCTTGAGCAATGACTTCTCCGCGTTGCAGTTTGGCAGTCACAACTTCATTAGGATTGTCTTTGCGATTTGGTCGAAGAGTACCAACCAAATGCGTATTTTTTGATATGAGTTTGTTCGCTTAATCCACACACGTGTAATAATTGTCCGTGAATAAAGTATGGCCTTTATCAAACACATTTTCACATAAATTCATGACAACATTTGTGGGTGTCGTATTTTCCTTTTCCAATGATTTACCGGTGTAAATGCGAAAGTTATAAGTGTAATTATCATCGCAGATCAATTTAAATATTTTTATCCCATATTTGTGTCTCTTTTGTTTCATGTACTGTCTAAATATGATCCGTTCACGGAATGGTATTATCGACTCATCGATGCATAACATTTCGACGGGATCATAATATTTTTTAAAATTTGTATTTTATTCGTTTATCACAAATTCGACCTTTGAGAGACGGTTGGAAGCATCCACTTTTTCATTATCAGCAAAATGCAACATTCTCAACAGAATTTGAAATCGGTCTCTACTCATTATTTTCCGCGGGAATGTTTGAATAAACAATGGATCCTGGGATCAATACAAATTCAAAGATGGGAGTTTTACCAATCCCATCCACAAAATCAGTCCAAAAAATCGCTTTATCTCGTCTTTATCTGTTGGCACCCATTTTTCGACACGTTTGGAAGCGATTCTTTTTTGTGAGGCATAAATATTAGTTTGTTCGCTTATATGTTCAAATATTTTATCCGTGACATAAAGGCCATAAAAATCTTCCACTTTTCTACAATTTTGTACTTTTTCATTAGAGAGTTTGGCACCATGGGGACTGGTGAAGGATCCAATGTTTGGTTGGTTGCCTCGCGGATCAAACCACTCTTTTGGAGCACTAGTTTCAATATGCCTTAGTGAACTATCGGATGAACTGTCACTATCTGAAGAAGGCAATGGTATTACATGCCGACGTCTGCGTGGTACAGATGGCTCACTATCTCTTCGTCCTCTCAACATTTTTAGTTGATGGGTTACAAAACTTTTTCAAAATAGTCACTGTAAAATTAAATTCTCTCTGCTGCAGTGAATCTTTATACTCCCGTGGCTTTTTCGGACTGATCGTTTCTTGGTGTTCGCTCTTTTGTCTCTCTGGCATTCCCCACCCCATTATCTTATGTTTATACATTGTATACATGTGCATTGGCTGCACCATTGTCACATTCCAAACGACAAAAGAAACAGTGAAAAAAAAGAATCGTCTGTTGCGCTGTGTCGCGCGGTCTATTTTAGCGTTCGGCATCAAATGCTCACGCGCTGCCGCCTGAGCGGAAAGTATATCAAAATCGGCGCCGCACTCAACGTGTTAAGTGGCTAGCAGTTTTGGCGTCAACCTCCACTACACGAAAGAATACCCATGCGCTCTAGGGTGTTGCATGGTTTTCGAAACTACGAACTCCGATCGCGAAGAAAGACCACACACACCAGCCAGTGTGGGTTTACACTGTTCGACAAATTTCAATAGAAGCGAAATTAGTTTTGAAAACACATGGCGGCGGCAATGGTATATTGGAAACGAAATTATTTTATAACTTTCGTTAATGCTTTTCTTAGCAGAAAGATCTGCCCTATCGCGTGAAATAGTTAATTTTATTCGCGAAACTTCGTTAATTTCAATAAAATAAAATTCAATAAAAAAAAGTGAATAAAAAAATGAAATGGATGCATTCAATATAAAATATTGAAATTAACGAAGTTCACGCGATAGGGCAGATCTTTCTGCTAAGGAAAGTTATAAAATAATTTCAAAAAAATAATTTGACAAAAAATAATTCATAAGTAGTAAAATACTTTATTCCTTTCGGATAACGATGTTACGGGCCGGGCTGTGTGGCAGCACGAGAGGCCGGCGAGGGGTATATTACCCAGGAATATGGTTATCAATTTGTTAGTTAAGGTGTGCGAACGAACCTGATGTGAGATCAGGTAGTCGCGGGAAATGTTAGTTGCCTCGTAACTCTAAATTATTATATGATACAACTCGAGCGGTAAAGTTGTATCGGTGGGAACGTTGTTACCAATATGCAAGGATTGCGGGGTAAAGATAGGTTTAACGAATCTACTCGATTTATAAGTGAACGTATAAAGTTATATTCTGAATTTTCAATATAAATACAAATGTTTCTGTCGCGATGAATTAATATAAAGTGTGTAAGTTACCTAAGTATTTGCACGGTGTTGACGCACTGGCGATGCGGGGACTGAAAGCCGCTATTAGAATATGCCGAAAGAACTTCAACCGAACAAGCGGATTCTAATGGATTAATTCGAGAGGTGCGCTAAGCCCAATCTCACTGGATATAACTGATTCTATGCAAGCGTGACACGACGTGACTCTATGCGTGGCTATGTTACTCTGAACCCCCGAGGGTAGAAACCAAAGGGTTTATATAGTCCCAAAATGCGCGGGGATGCACTGGAACTTTCCATATAAGGAAATATAGGAGTCGTCGTCGGGCCACGCCCGTCTTGGGTCATGATGCAGCTGACCGTGCTTGTACTAAGGTCCCCTTTATTTGTTTACATTAAACGGAAGAATTTTAGGGCGTTTTTCGTTCACAAATGCGAGCTCGAAAACGCGTTGAGAGCGACGTATGGAAAATATTCTTCAGACGTAACAACGAATAAAAGTATCGAACACTTATTAGTTTATTTGTTCTTCATGAATTACGAATAATTCCACATTATTCTTAACCCGGCGTTAGTAAGGTGGGGTATCACAGACCCCAACGATTTTAAATTTACTGTAACTTTTTAATAACGCGTTGCAGTGAGTCGAGCCTCCGGGTAGCTTCCCCTTTTGTACCCTGCTATTTGACGCCATAGGCGACCGTTATCAAAAGTGTGACTATATTTATGTAAGAGTTTTCGATCTCCGTGCGCTCTAGTTGGGCATCTGGCCTATGCTACCGCGGGACCCGATAGCGCACCTACCCAACGAACACCAGAGAAATCAACGCGTATATTATATATAAAACTAATAATAAATCTACAATAAAACGAAGGAAATTTCTAAAAAAAATAGGTAAACAACTTATTGCAAGTCATATAAATAAAAGGACACAAGCACGGCCGAACCAACAGAAAAAGAAGTGCAAAAGGCAGATGTCAAATTTGTTCGCGAAAACGGGATAGAAAAACAAGCTATTGTTGCCAAAATTGCTCAAGATATGTGTGCCTCGAACACATAATCCCAAGGTGCCCCGACTGTGCAATTACAGAAAATAAATTTTTTTAGTTGGAATCATAAGGCCAAATGATTATTATTAGTTCCTTTTGTAAGCCAATACCAAAGTGCCTAAAAAATATAATTATATAAGCTAAGAAAGGTATATTTATGTTGAAATATAAAGATGTTTAGTTAATCGAGTATTTTTGGGTAATAAACATTTAATTTTGAGGACCTGCGTTTTTATTTTGTTAAATGACTGGACCCCTAAACAATACGTAATCTGATATTGAATAAAAATATATGGATTTCTATAATACACTACGTTATGTGATGGGGTTTGTGAGACCCCACCTTACCATTCTTGTTACATTTTCCCACCTTACTAACGCCGGGTTAATTTAAGACGATGTAATGTAGAAGTTATTTTTCGTAAACTTCTTTACCAATAAAAGCAAAGCGCAGATCAGGGTAATAAGACTTCTCTTTCCTTGTATTACTAACTATTTTATTAGTATAAAATATCGTCGCACGATAATCTCTAAACAATACTCTCTTCGGCTTCGCAAGCACTTCTATTCTCTTTCATGACTCAAACTATTCTCTTTCAGCTCCCCAACTATTCTACCTCAGCTCCCCAACTATTCTACCTCGCGCACGCATCAGCCACTCCATATATTCTTTCACTCACAGTTTCCCTTTCATTCTATCTCTCATTTGCTCTCACTCATTTAGGACTCACACCGACACACACACCCTTGCCACGTGTCACATTTCGACCACGGGTCACCATGCACCAAACACTCTACGTGCATTCCCCGAAACCATTCACTCTTTCCTCAAGCTAAACATTCACTCGATCCACGTTCGACGTTTCTCCTAATACTCTTCATTCACACCATGCTTATCTTATAACTGCCTCGACAAACCTCGAGACCCTACTTTAAACCAAAGGCGCCAACAAACCTGGCCCTATACGCTTATATTCTAAAATCCACCAATACCACACTCGCCCATCCTGACTGGACATATGACCTCATATGTCTCAACTCATTCATACAGCACACTCTTAAACTAATTACAATATTTGACGTAGGACTTCGCTGTGTCCTCTTCATTACAGAGAAACTGTTTATCGCATAACGCTGCGCATCTTTACATTTTCTATTAAAATTACTTCTATTTTTTCGTCGAACAATACTTTGAAACCACTCATTGGCACATGCAATCTGGTTATACTCTTTTCTCGCTAAGAATAACATCTTCAAGTAAATCTCTCTCTGTCTAACCGCATACAAAAACATTTCAGCCTTACTGCGCTTAACATTACAATAATTTTCACGCTTACGCATAACCTTCCCAAATTTCCTTTCTTTACGTTCTAACCCGGCATCGCACCCCACAAAGAACTCTGTTTTCACATCACGAACCTTCCGAATTTCTTCTCGATCGCAAACGCTTACCGCAATAGAATTATTATTAAAATCTTCATCTCGCTCTAATAAATTTTCCCTTCGCAAAATATATTCAAACCCCTCATCGCGCCTCACGCTAAATTCGGCTTTACTGGCTCTACCGTTTACACGCGCTGTATTATTTGAATACTCCTTTAAAAATCCCGAAACAATTAATTTTTCATTGTCAACCTTACTTTCTTCTTGCAAAAACACTGAATAATATTCATACTTAGACACATCTACATCCAACTCGGACTCCTCCTTCAACAACGCCTCTAATTTCTCAACCGCATCTGTTTCCCCTTCCGACGGAGAAACTACGATATTTTCGATACCCACTACCTCTACAGTACCCTCCTTAACACTTGACTTTACGTCATCCGCATACGCTCCTGTAGAAAACTGCACGACGGACTGGTCATTTCTCGGAACTGGCATCTTCTCCGGACAGCTGGGCGCCACGTGTCCAAGTCCCTGGCACGCGTAACCCTCGACCGCTCGCAAGACACTCGGTACAATTAAACCGACATTGTCATCTACATTCCCTTTTCGCAAAAACACCGATCCATCCTTATACTCCGACGCATCAACCTGTACCTCGGTTTCCGCACCTACCCGATCTACACGCAAAACGGGCCTATCGCACAACAACGCTTCTGATTGCTTATCCGCATCACTTTTAACTACCGACGGAGGAAGTATAACATCCTCGGCAATAACCACAACACTTGGATTTATGAGCTCCAAATACTCTTCCAACGAAGACTGCATCCCAAAATGGTCATTTTCCTGAGCGGACGTCTTCTCCAAACAGCTGGCAGCCACGTGCCCCAGACTCCGCTTCGCAATACACTCGACTACCTGCACCCTCGCTGGACATCCCGCTGCTCGGTGCCCTGTCTCTCCGCAATTGCTGCATCTTGGTGCCGACGGCCTCGCCTCCGCTACCTGCTGCCCACATGCGAACCCTCGCATTTGGTTGTTCCTCGACGGCTCCGGCTGAACGCTTCGTACTTGCTGCGCAGTACCTCTCGCTGTTCCCACAGAACCATTTCTAATTTTACTCTGCAAACGTAACTGCGCGAGCTCAAGACGGGCTATCTCCAACTCCTTTAGCACAACTGCTCTTTCTCTACGAGACAACTCAGACTCTCGGTCCCTCGCCGCCAATTCACTCGCGGACCACATTGGCACATTCGACCTCAAAACAGTACCACCCGCGTTTCTGTCCGTAGAACTCATCTCACTGGACTTTTCTATACGCGTCTCATTATCCAACGACATATCGCACCACACACACATGGCTTGCTCATTAAATCCCGAACGACACGTTACGTTACTTCCCTGTCTGACCGCCTTGCTCGAACAATCCCGGACGAGCCCCCAATTGTAGAAGTTATTTTTCGTAAACTTCTTTACCAATAAAAGCAAAGCGCAGATCAGGGTAATAAGACTTCTCTTTCCTTGTATTACTAACTATTTTATTAGTATAAAATATCGTCGCACGATAATCTCTAAACAATACTCTCTTCGGCTTCGCAAGCACTTCTATTCTCTTTCATGACTCAAACTATTCTCTTTCAGCTCCCCAACTATTCTACCTCAGCTCCCCAACTATTCTACCTCGCGCACGCATCAGCCACTCCATATATTCTTTCACTCACAGTTTCCCTTTCATTCTATCTCTCATTTGCTCTCACTCATTTAGGTCTCACACCGACACACACACCCTTGCCACGTGTCACATTTCGACCACGGGTCACCGTGCACCAAACACTCTACGTGCATTCCCCGAAACCATTCACTCTTTCCTCAAGCTAAACATTCACTCGATCCACGTTCGACGTTTCTCCTAATACTCTTCATTCACACCATGCTTATCTTATAACTGCCTCGACAAACCTCGAGACCCTACTTTAAACCAAAGGCGCCAACAAACCTGGCCCTATACGCTTATATTCTAAAATCCACCAATACCACAGTAACATTTGCCGCTCGCTTCCCTCGAAATCCACGATGTGCCAATGCCTTCGTTCACGACCACAACCGAGCGCGGTTGAGAGCCACGCACCCGAGTGCTCTGATTGGCCAGTGTTTTTCGTTAATAACTCAAAAACGAAGCTTCTACCAACATTTTGGTAAAGGAAAAAATTGTTCAGAATCACCCCAGCAAACCCCCATTACACGCGTTAAAAGAGACTCCGCCGGACCCTGTATATGAACAAGGCTATATATGCCTTGTGAGAATGGTGCCCGCGGTCCGGAGCGTTACGCACATAAATGGGGCCCGCGTAGTGTACGCCGGTGTCTACGAACACACGGAGCGTTCGGTTGGTGCGAAATTCCGGTAAATCGCTCATGAGCTCCGACGGGACGGTTGCGTTTTTGCGTGCGCAAGAGCGGTGACGGGGGGGTCTCCTTCTGGAGATTCCCGGGCCGGAGGGGGCTGCTAAGGCGGACGCCCTTGCCGCAAAGATGCGGGAGGTCCTCGGCGGGGAGGAGGGTGTGACTGTGGCCCGCCCAACAAAAATGGCGGAGATGCGGGTCAGGGACCTGGTGGCGGCCACCAACACCAGCGACGTGATCGCGGCCATCCCAGCTAACGGAGGGTGTACGCCAGCGGAGGTGAGGACCGGAGAAATCCGGTCGTCTCCGCTGGGACTTGGCACCCTCTGGGTAAAGTGCCCATTGGCAGCTGCCAGGAAGGTGGTCGCGGCGAAGAAGATCCGCGTCGGCTTGACCACTGCCCGGGTGAGGGCGCTGGCGGACCGCCTGCTGCAGTATTTCCGCTGCCTCGAGACGGGCCATGTAAGGCAGCGGTGTACCAGCACCGTGGACCGCAGCGGGCGATGCCACAACTGCGGCAGCACTGAGCACATGGTGGCGGAGTGCCGGAGTGATCCCCGATGCCCCTGTGCGCCGACCTGGGGAAACCCTCCGGCCACCGAATGGGGACCCAGGGGTGTGTGCCGCCCAAGGGAAGAAGGAATCAGGGTGCCAAGGGGGCCCAGCAGACGCAGTTGGCCCCCAAACTGGCTGCCCTGAGCCTGGATGGACCGAAGAAGGTGGCGGCGGCAGCTGCGCCGGTGGCCCCTGGTCCTGTGGCGAAGAAAGCTGAAGAGGGAGGAGAGGCGCTAGTAACAGCTCCTTCCGCAACGTTGGAGACGAGGCCCGTGGAGGAAGGGGCCATGGATCTGGGGCAGTGAAGGGGCTATGGCCTTGCTGCTCCAGGCCAACCTTAACCACTCGGCCAGGGCGCAGGACATGCTTGTCCAGTCCATGGCTGAGTGGGGTGTGGGGTTGGCGATTGCTGCCGAGCCATACAGGATCCCGGACTATCCGAATTGGGTGGGAAACCCGGGGGGCTCGGTAGCGATCATCCTTGGAGGGGCCTCGATGCCCTTGCCGTTCTCCCTTCTGGAGAGCGGCGAGGGCTATGTAGCAGTCCAATGGGGGGGTACTGCTGTGGTGGGAGTCTATGCGCCGCCTCGGTGGAACCTGGGGTCCTTTGAGGAGTGCCTGGACGGGGTCGCGCGATGTATCTCGCGATGTCGGCCCCGTCCGGTTATTGTCCTGGGGGACTTTAACTCCAAGTCTCAGGCTTGGGGTTCCCTTGGGACGGACCTCGGGGGCGAGGCGGTGCTGGACTGGGCGGCCGGCGCCGACCTTCGATTGCTTAATCGGGGGTCAGCCAGCACCTACGTACGCTACCAGGGGTAGTCCATTGTCGACTTGACGTGGGCCTCCTCCTCGGTGGTGGATCGTGTAAGGGGCTGGAGGGTGGCGCAAGAGGTGGAAACGCTCAGTGACCACCTCTATATCCTGATGGAGGTGCGCGCCACCGGGGGCCGGGGCCCGCCGGGGAGGGTTGGCAGGGGTGGGGGTTATGGGTCCCCTTTCATTCCCCCTGCTTCTAAGAAGTGGTGGGCGCTGAGGCGTCTGGACGAGGACGTGCTGATGGCCGCCTCCCTCGTCGTGGCCTGGCCCGGACTTCCGGCTGGGCCGGTCGTGGACGTCGAAGAGGAAGCGGCGCGGTTCCAAGGGGGTATGGTAGCGGTCTCCGATGCTGCCATGCCCTGGTCCCGCGCCCCGGATCGACGGGCAACGTACTGGTGGTCGCCGGAGATAGCGCGGATGCGCTATGTTTGCGTTCGCGCCTGCGACTGTTCCAGAGAGCCCGTCGAAGACGGCGTCGCGACTTGGCGAGGGAGCATCAGCTGTACGAGGGCTACCGGGAGCAGGTGGTGGTCCTCCAGCTGGCCATCAAGAGGGCAAAGGCGAGGGCGTGGTCAGAGCTCCTCGAATATCTGAACCGTGAGCCCTGGGGGCGCCCGTTCAAAATGGTAATGGGCAAACTTCGCCCATGGGCGCCCCCCCCCCCCCGACGGAGACCTTGGACCCCGAGTTCCTGGACAGGGTGGTAGACACCCTGTTCCCCCTGGACGAAGGGGGGGAACAGGCACCGGAGCTCGGGGAGTCGGACCGGAACAGCTGGTCCGACGACATGGGGTTCACGGAGGAGGAGCTCTCCCGGGCCGTCAGGAAAATGGGAGCCCGCAACACGGCCCCAGGTCCTGACGGCATACCGGGCAGAGCCATGGCCCTTGCCCTGCGCGTCATCGGGCCCCGCCTCAGGCGCCTGTTCGATGGCTGCCTGAGGATGGGGCGCGTCCCGTCCCGCTGGAAAAGGGGACGGATGGTCCTGATTAGGAAGATAGGCAAGCCCGCCGATTCTCCCTCGGCGTACCGGCGGATATGTCTCCTCGACGAGGTGGGGAAGCTTTTCAAGAGGGTGCTGGCTTTCCACCTCACGGGGCACCTGTCCCGGGTGGGTCCCGACCTGGCCGAGTCGCAGTTTGGCTTCAGACGGCGACGCTCGACGATCGACGCAATAAGTCGAGTCAGGTCCCTCTCGGACTCGGCCACGTCCCAGGGAGGGGTGGCGTTGGCTGTCAGTCTTGACATCGCCAACGCCTTTAACTCCCTTCCCTGGGGGCGTATCGGGGGGGGGGGGGCCACTCGCTGACCACGGAGTGCCCCTCTACGTGAGGAAGGTCCTAAGGGACTACCTGAGGGACAGGTGGGATGAATATCCGGGCAGAGGTGGCCGGTTGTGCACGAGGGAGGTTGATCGTGGTGTCCCACAGGGGTCAGTCCTGGGCCCCATGTTGTGGGACATCGGGTACGATCGGGTGCTGCGGGCTGCCCTCCCAGACGGCGTCAGTCTGACGTGTTACGCTGATGACACGCTGCTGATGGCCGTCGGGAGGGATTGGAAGAGGACCATCCGTATAGCGGAGACGGGACTGGCCTCCGTCGTCGACGGTATCCGGGAACTGGGGTTGCGGATCTCCCCGCTGAAAACCGAGGCCATGTGGTTCCACGACAGGCCTCGGAGCGGGGGACCGCCCCGGTCCTGGATTATAATAGGGGGTGAGTACGTTCAGGTTGGGGACCGGATGAATTATCTCGGTCTTCTCCTGGACAGCCACTGGCGATTCACGGTCCACTTCGACCGACTGGCTCCCCGTTTGGAGAGGGCGGCGACTGGTCTTGGTCGCCTCCTCCCAAACATCGGGGGACCAGATGAGAGGGTGCGCCGCCTATACCTTGGTATCGTGCGGTCCATGGCCCTTTACGGCGCACAGTGGGACCAGCCTATTGTTCCGTTGGACATCGGGCAACGGCTGGCTGCGCGAAATAAATGGAGGAGGGAGCTCCTCGATCGAGGAGTCGCGCAGGGAGCAGTCGGGTCGGTTCTGCCCAGCCTGGACGAATGGCTGGACCGCGGCAGGGGGACGCTCACTTACCGAGTCACGCAGGTGCTCACCGGGCATGGTTGCTTCGGTGAGTACCTGTGCCGGATACAGGCGGAGGCGACGACGGAGTGCCACGAGTGTGGGGCTGCGCTGGACACAGCGCAGCACACATTGGAGGAGTGCCCGGAATGGGCGGCGGAGCGCCGGGCGTTGAGGGCGTAAGTGGGGGCCGATCTCTCGCTGCCACGCATCGTTAGTATGATGCTGGGCAGCGAGAGAGCCTGGGTAGCGGTGGCCTCCTTCTGCGAGGATGTTCTTCGCAGAAAGGAGGCATCGGAGCGGGATCGGGAATTGACCGATCCCGTCCGACGCGAAAGGTGGAGGGAAAGGGCTCGCCGGTTGCGTTCGCGCAGGCTGGCGAGATCCCCCCCTCCCGTGGTGTAAAAGCGGTGACGGTCCGCGGGACGATCGGTGGTGTCCCCCCTCCCGTCTCTCCGATGACTGTCACCGCTGACTCAGTAGACGTGCGGCCCTGCTGTGGGAGGATTATGTCCTCCCGGTATCCCGCAGGGCTGCCCGACAGCCAGAAATCTGGCGTCGAATTTAAAGGAGGGGCGGACTCGCTGGCCGTTTCCGCTGGCGACATCCCCCCTCCGCTTGTTTGAATGGCTGACGGGCCCGAGGGGCGTTTGAGGTGTTCCCCCTCATCCCCCTGTTGGACGCCCGTCGCCAGCTCCCGAATGCGGGCGGCCCTGCCGGGAGGAACTATCCTCCCAATTTCCGCAGGGCCGTCGGAGAGCCGTGGGCGACCCGGGTGGGGGCCCGAGTCGCTCTTGTCACGGCCTGGAGAGGGTAGGCCGCGCTGGGCGTTACCCCTGGCGCGGCCAGGTGATATCACATCGGAGTTTTTTTCGGAGGGTCCCTCTGACCCTCCCGCGGATGGGGTCACAATGGCCGGGCGTGGGGAGGCACCGGAAGTGTCTCCGTAGGTCACGGGGCCTCCCCTACTAGCGCCGAGGTTAGTTAACCGGGGTGGTTTTAGTCGGTAAAAATCCGACACTACCTCCTGCTCTCCCCCAGGGCAGGAGGTGTCTTTCGAAGATTTCCACCTCGAAAAAAAAAAAAAAAAAAAAAAATGGACATCGGGCAAAACACAAAAAAAAATTTCGAATTTGAAAATTTTACTTCATAGGCAAGAAACTATAAACCTTTTACAATTATGTGCAACAATTTTTTTTCATTTTTTCTCACTAGATAATCCAGGGCAGCCAATAATAAATACCTATGTAAAAATTTTTTTTTCTTTATTTGTTGTTTAGTACGTCTATTTAACGATTTTAGTTAAAACTCCAGTTCCTGATAGACGTCAGCTTGAGGCAGATCCGAGAGTGGTCCACCCATATGAACCTCGAGACGGCCCCCGAAAAGACCGAGATCCTAATACTTGCGGGGAATAGAATACATAAAATAATCGACCTCGACTGGGGCGAGACCTCCTTGAGGAGGCAGAGCACTGCGAATTACCTCGGAGTAGAACTCGATAACCTGCGCAACTACAGGCACCACATCGCCAAAACCTGCGCGAGGGCGGAGAGGATGATGGGTGCCCTAGCAGGGCTCCTTCCAAATACCAAGGGCCCAGCTAGGAAATGTAGGACCCTGTACTACAATGTGTGGGAGTCGGTGGTCCTGTATGCGTCCCAGATATGGGCGCAGACAGCGAACGCCCTACGCTTCAACACACTTGCTCTACGCAGGAGCCAGAGAGTGGCATTGATCCATACCACGACGGCATACCGTACAGTGGCTTATGATGCATTGTGTGTGTTGGTGGGGAAAATTCCGATACACATAAAAGCCGATGCCCTCTGGAAAATCCACACGGAGAAAACCAACCCCCATCCCACCGACGGAGAACAGGAGGACCCCGCTGGAGGATCTACCCACCTCCACAGGTTCAAGAAAAGAATATGGGAAGAGGCCACCGACCAGTGGCAAGGCAGGTGGGACGGTTTTGACCCAAACAACTGGACCCGGAAGCTGGTCGGGTCAGTCAAGACCTTCGAACGGAAGACCCCCGCCCTCTTCCTGGACTTCCATACGATGCAGCTCCTAACGGGGCATGGTTCGCTTGGCAGTTTCAGGAAGAGAATAGGAAGGACGATTGACGAGAACTGTTGGGACTGCGGACACCCGGTGGACAACGCAGACCACGTCATCTTCCACTGCGAGCGCTGGGCGGAGGAGAAACTCCATCTGGAAACAGCATACGTAGAAAGTCTGACGACTATGAACCTGGTCTCGCGGATCACCTCGTCGCTGGCAGCCTGGAAAGCCTTCCAGATGTTCGCGGCGAAGGTGATGAAGGATAGAGAGAACCAGGAGAGAGAAAAGCAAAAAATGGGCGATCCTTCATACCCTCCAAGGAGGCGGAGGCGTCGTCCATTCACCAGACTCCTGACGGACCCCTGAGGACCAGCAGGCTTCGCCCTGCAACCAGGGTGTCCAGCCAGGAACCAACCCATCGGATGCCGGCAACCTGGTGTTGGTTGATCACTCCCAACGCGAATGGAGCCGCTGCAGCAATGACGATACTCCGTTGCGGAGCCCCCCCCCCCGTAGTATTACGTAGTATAGGGCGTATCCTATGCGATGGTGCGATAGAGGAGGGGTTTTTAGTGGGTAGTTGCCGCACAACATCTTAGGCAGCAGAGCCCCCCATAACTCAGCGCAGGCTGGGTATGCATAAATGCATTTTCCCCTCCTCGAACGAGAAAAAAAAAAAAAAATTGAACGATCTCAGATACGATGTTTCAAGTGCAACCGCATTGGACATACTTCCAACCAGTGCAAAAATTTTCGCACGCTAGGCCAACAACAGGGAGCACCTTCAATTCACAACGTCAACCCAGGGGAAGAATTCGAATCAACGCCACTACAGGAGACCTTCCAACCATCCTCCTCGGACCAGCGGGACAACCAAAACGAAGATTTCTTGCCGATTCCGGAGCAGGAATTAACATACTCAAACGAAGATGGATTTCAAGACCAGAATCTGTACCAGTGAAACGATTCGTGATGGGACATTCTAAATTCGAATCAACCGAACGCGTTAATATAAAGTTATTTGAGAAGACGGTAGATTTTTATATAGTTGAAAACGATTTTCCATTAATAGAAGACGGTATTATAGGTTTACCAACATTACAACAATTTAAGTTTGAGCTTTCAAACGACAAACTGAAATTAGATAATCACGTTCTTATGTTACAACAGGCATCAACCATATCACCGGGTCAGACGATATCGCGAACAATCTACCTAGAAGGAAAGCCAACTCCAGTATACTTTATCAATGGTGGTGAGTCAAAATTAAAAATAACCAATCTTATTACCCTGTACAACACTTACAAAACACACAATAACATTCAATGAAAGAAAAATTATAAACACTAAATCGTATAGACCTCCTGAATGCCACAAAGTCGAAATAAATAGACAAATGTCTGACATGCTACGGAAAAATATTACAGAACCATCTGATTCTCCCTACAACTCTCCAGTTTGGGTAGTTCCAAAGAAAGCTGACGCTTCTGGAAAACAGAAATGGAGAATTGTAATTGACTTCCGTAAACTAAACGAGCTGACTGATCAGGACGCTTACCCGTTACCAGATATAGACGATATCCTTTCCCAGTTAGGAAACGCCAAGTTCTTCTCTGCATTAGACCTCTCCTCAGGATTCCATCAGATCTCTATGGATCCCGAATCGAAAAAATACACTGCATTTTCTACACCACAAGGACACTATAACTACAACCGTATGCCGTTTAGATTGAAAAACGCACCTGCGACTTTGCAACGCATGATGGACACCGCGCTAAGAGGATTAATCAATAGACATTGCTTTGTTTATTTGGACAACATTATTATATTCGGGCAATCAATCGAAGAACACGACAAGAACTTAGCGATAGTATTACAACGATTACGCGAATTAGGCCTCAAGATCCAACCCGACAAAATGTGAATTTCTTAAACCTGATTTAGAGTATTTGGGACATATCGTAACAGCAGAAAGAGTCAAACCCAACCCCAAAAAGATAGAAACAGTCAAGAAATCTCACTGAAATCAAATCATTCCTAGGACTGGATATTATCGTAAATTCATTAGAAACTTTTCAAAGATCGCGAAACTTCTGACTGAACTAACTAAGAAAGACACCACTTTCCATTGGACAGACAAAACGCAAGACGCATTCGACACTTTAAAACAAAAACTATGCGACTCTCCAGTACTTAAATATCCTGACTATACGAAACCATTTGTTTTAACCACTGACGCCCGTATCGAAGGAATAGGCGCTATATTATCACAAGGGGGACATCCATGTAGTTATATTTCAAGAGCCCTTAACCCACCTGAAAGAAACTACTCAACCACAGAGAAAGAACTCCTAGCAATTGTTTGGGCAGTCAAACGACTACGACAGTATCTGTTAGGACGAAGATGTACCATACGACCGGATCAGCAAGCCCTGAAATGGCTGCAACATTGTAAGGATCCATCCTCACGGCTCATGAGATGGAGGTTGAAACTTTAAGAATATGAGTACGACATAGAATACACAAATATAAGGAAAATACAGCCGCTGACGCACTCTCAAGAATACACGCTACAACAAGGCAACAAGAAGCAACAACGACGGACTATGATAAAAGGTTTACAGAATGGGAAAAATCTGATTCATTACCGAAACTGCTGAAAACAGTACCGAATCGACGTAATTTTTACCAATTAACTAAAACAGAACTAGGGAACTACGACAGAGTGAGATGGCTCACAAAACTCCACGAGATATCACAGAAGAATCCCAACATAGGCATTGGAGATGAAAACTTCACAGAAATGGAGAAGAATGCTATCAAATGCTTTTTGATGTATATAAATGACGAGATTACAGAGATTACTTTTGCATGGGAATCTATAAGGCAGTTCAGTGACGAAGAAGTTGAGGAAATTCTGCAAGAGAACCACGACTTAGCTGGACATCCCGGTATACAGAAGACTTACGAGCGTATAAAGGAACGCTACAAAGTAGCAGACCTTATGAAGAAGATTCAAGAGAAAGTTGGAACATGTGGAACCTGTCAAACCGCAAAGATGACGAGGATTCGACCACGGGAAGAGCCGTACATCACAGATACGCCTCTGGAACCAAACGAGAAGATAGCAATGGACATACTAGGGCCACTGGAGAAAACGAAAAAAGGGAATCAGTATATCCTCTCCATACACGATGAATTAACCAAGTACCTTATCCTTGTTCCTATTAAAACTCAACAGACTGAGACAATATGGAACGCACTGCTAAACCATTACATTTATATATGCTCTGCACCAAAACGCATATTGACTGACAGAGGACAAAATTTTATTAGCGAACTGATGCAACGTTACGAAGAGGCATTTAAGATTAAACATATTAAAACCACAAGTTTTCATCCACAATCTAACGGTTCATTAGAACGTACACACGCAGTTATCGCAGATATGCTAAAAAGCATGCAGAAAGATTCAACAGACGATTGGGACGAACAGTTGAATTTCATTTGTTTTGCATATAACACTATGTTACACGATTCAACGGGATACACACCTTTTGAACTTACATTCGGACATAAAGCAAATCTACCGTCAACAATCGCACAGAACGCACAACGCACTTATTCCGACGAAGTAGCATTTAGAAAACGCGAATGGGATTCGAAACTTAGCAAAGCACGAAACCAACTAGTTAAAAGCAAACAGCGTTACCAGAGAGATCAGAGACGCAAAATTATTAAGCCGCAGTCTATATTTAAAGAAGGCGACTTAGTATTGGTACATAACGACCATAAAGAGCATAAATTAGATTTAGAATGGCTAGGACCCTACACCATTGAAAAAGTTAAAACACCCTACTATGAAATTCTTGTTAACAAAGCATTAAGAAAACCCACGGTAACCGACTAAAACCATACTTTCCAGGACGATGATCGCCGCCGCGATCGGAATAACTTGCGCACAAGTTGAATTTATATCACTTGGCGAAAATTCTGTATTTCAAGAAAAAATTAATCATGCTTATTTGTATAGCGATACCGTAAATATTATAATCGCATTAGATGTAGACGATGTATTTAGTCGACTTAGAGAACTAGAAATATGTGATGGCTGAGCAAAGGGCATACTGTGTTCTGTATCCTTCAAAGGTTGGAGTGGGAGTGAGCCGCTGCTCAGGTGGGAGCCGGCAGGGCAATATGCATACGTGACCCTCCCCTTCTTACAAAATTTGATGCTCCCGCATCAATTACTTTTTCAAAGCGATAAGTTATATAATGACTGGGTGTAGTGCAGTTTGTTACGATGTTTCAGTATTCTGTCAGGATGGTGGTTGTGTGTTGTTATATCGTTGCGGACATTGGTGTGGTGCATTGTGCTGCTTGTAAGGTGTGCCTGCTTAGTTAGTGAGATGGTAGTACGTATCTTGATGTAGTGGTGATCGTGTTTTTCTGAAAAATATGAGTCTGTAGTATTGTGCGAACGTGAATTTATGTCTATTACTATGGTTGGACAATTAGAGTATACATCCATGTACATATATGGTATGAATATATTTTATATTTACCAAGTAACGTGCGTTTGGTCAAATTATAATTTGCATTTTACCGGATTATTATTGTTTTGTAGTAATATTCCTTTTTGGTCTGCCATATGCTGGGAAGTTGATTTCTATCCTGGAACTTTCAAGCTTATACGTTGTTGAGGTTTAGTGTAAATGATGTAGTATGCGTATTTCCATTCGAACGTGTTTATATTACGTACGAGCTATTATTTAGTAGAGAAAATGCATAATGTAAAAATACATTTTTTTTTTTATAATTATACAAGCAGACGCATTGAAAAATAAAAGATATGGTAGGTTTCGTATTAGATTGAAACATTATAATAGTAAAATATACATGTACTTATATGTCTAAGGTTTTTGTCGACATATTTATCTGTTATCTGTGGAAAATATTAGTTTTGTTTAGCTGTTGTATGTTATGGTGTGATTTGTTTAGAGCAATGCATTGGTATCATCCCGGTTCTGTTGGATGTTTCAATTGGGGTTCCAATACTTCAACAGCATTGGTTAGTTGTCTTAGTCCTTGTTCGTTTGTCGGTTGTATTCTGGTTCTGTTTCGTCTGGTAATAATTCTAATTAGGTTTATTATTGAAAACATTCTATTGAATAATGAGAATTTCCAACAAATTCCTAATGTGAGTAAAATTGGGCCTATTGAAAATCCTGTGTATTTAACTAGTTTGTCTAACGTGGAGAGTCTGTTGTACATATAATGTGTTTTACTGATTTCTTTAGCTTTGGCAATAATTGTTTTTAATTTAATTTCTTGGTGGGTTAAGTCTTCATTTGTATTTGATTCTGGAGTTTGTGTATATTTGTTTGCATGGGAAAAATTTGTTGTTATATACGAAGTTATTTCTATTGATGGTATTAATTTGACTGAATGTGTCCTCGCCATGCATAATTCATCAACCTGAAGTATTCCGGTGTCTTTTATTGATTCTGTTACGTATGAATAATATTCTCCTACGCTGTGCTCGCACGCGTCGTTCGATCTCGCGTAGGAACGGAAGACGCCTAAAGATTTATCTCGCTACCACACGACGGTTAACCCTTTTAGCATCGACCAACTGCATCGCGACCGATTAGGTACATTCGTGACCCGACGAAGACTCTGCGCTCTTACCTTTTATGGAGGCTTCTAATTAGCCCCTCCATACATTTTGGGACTATATAAACCCTCCGTTTCTAATCATCTTCGGTTCATAACTACACAGCTACGCGCATTGTCACGTCGTGCTACGCTTGTACAGAGTCGGTTGCATTTCAGTAAGAATTGGGCTTAGGGCACCATTCAGATAAAGTTAACCCGTTAGAATCCGCATAGTCCGGTTGAAGTTCTTTCGGCATACTTTGTAACCGTTCTCAGACCCCGCATCGCCAGTGCGTCAACACCGTGCAGCTTAGGTAATAATTCACACACTATTTAACTATATCGCGACAATTACACTTGTACAAACAACTGGTTGCAATATAAACTTATTAACTGTTCACCATTAAATCGAGTAGATTCGTTAAAACCTATCTTTACTCCGTAATCCCTTATATTAGTAGTAACGTCCCACAGATACAACTTAACCGCTCGAGTTGTATCGAATATTTATTTACGAGTCAAACTAACATTTCCTGCGACTCCCTGATTTCGCATCAGGTTCGTTCGCACGCCTTATCCAAAACAAGGTAACTACTCCAACCTAGTGGCTCCCCGATTTCGCATCGGGTTCGTCCACGAAACCTAACCCATCCTACAGCTCCCTGGTTTCGCACCAGGTTCGTCTGTATCCTACGGCTCCCTGATTTCGCATCAGGTTCGTCCGTACGTTTACCAAACCTCCGAACAGCTCCCCGGTTTCGCACCGGGTTCGTCTGTGAATAAACCAACCTCCCAGCAGCTCCCCGGTTTCGCACCGGGTTCGTCTGCGAACTCTTTCCTAGTGGCTCCCCGATTTCGCATCGGGTTCGTCCACGACGTTTCACCCTCCTGCGGCTCCCTGGTTTCGCACCAGGTTCGTCCGCGCTTGATTCTATTCCTGAGGCTCCCCGATTTCGCATCGGGTTCGTCCTCGCATACATCAATCCCAGCGGCTCCCTGATTTCGCATCAGGTTCGTCCGTGCACCTTACTAACAAATTCTCAACCATATTCCTTGGGTAATATAAACATCGCCGGTCTAGGCGTTGCCCACAGCCCCGGCTCGTAACAAACTGGTGACAGCGGTGGGATACTGCTAATTTGGAATTACCGTAAATTTTGGTTTTTCAAAATACGTTCTATTACTCGTAGGTGAACATTTGCAATATACTAGTTTTCTCTAGTTAGTTACTTTAGTATTTTTCAAAATGGCAAATCCACAAGCGAACGTCTCTGCTAGTGAGATGCTAAACTTGACAGCTTCGATTGCTAATACAATGACACTCTTAACGCAACGGACGTGTATACAGAATATCACTTTGTCCATTCCGACTTTTGACGGAGAAAAGCCATCGTTGACGCACTTTGCACAACATGTGGAAAACGGGTTAACTTTGATTCCTGAGGGTACGGAAGCGGAGTATCTTGCCATTGTTTTAACTAAACTCATCGGTCCAGCACGTAGATGCACGATAGAGCATAAATTCGACTCTGTTAAGGCACTGATTAAGCACTTAAAAAAGAGATTCGCGCCTGGTAGAGATTTGTCGCATTTTCAAGTAGAAATCGCGAAACTACGTATTCGTGAAGGTGAAAGTATTCGACGATATGTTGATAGAACGAGTCATCTTGTTTATTGTACGCGCGGAGCTATCCGGGAAAGATATCTGGATCACGCTGAAGAATTCGTCAAAGAAATGGAAAAGGACGTTAAAGAAAACTTCATCGATGGTTTACCGGATCGAATTTCCTGGAAAGTGTCGGCTAAACTTCAAGATTTAGAAACGCTTGAACAGGCTTACGACGCCGTGCTACATATTGACAGGAAATTAAGTAATCGGCAACGGTCGCCATCCAGAGAATCACCATCTAGATGGTCACGCCGAGATCGTTATGATCGAGATAAAAAATTTTCAATTCTTAAAAATCCTGACAAAAATCGTAAGTCAGATTTATATTGTTGGCATTGTGGCATTGCTGGACATGACGGGAAGTCATGTAGGAATCGTCCGCGCAGTCCGCATTATCGCCGGGATTCACGGGATTCATCCGTTGAATCAAACAAGACTTTAAACTTCAATCGCGCTCAACGTACAGGCGACACGATGAGCGGAAACGAGGAAGATCGCCGAAGAAAAATCCGATTCAGCGACGAGAAGAAAGAAGACTCATCAAGGAAGCACCTGCACCAAGAATCAAGATCAAGGTACCGGAACTGGAATCAGGAACGGGAGAATTCTTAATTGATGGTGGAGCAGCTGTTAATCTGGTGGTCATCGACGTACTCGGAAAAACCGCAGAAATAGTTTCTAGAGAAGAAATTGAGTTGACAGGACTCACTACAACGCCGATTCACACCCTTGGAACTACAATTTTACATATTCATGGATCTCCAGCATTTTTCTATGTGGTGAGAAATCTTGCAATAGACGCAGATGGACTTATCGGAAGCCCGTTTCTAAAACAGGAGGAAGCTGAAATTTCCTACTATCATGGTACTTTAACATTAAAAAATAAACCGATCCGACCAATACGTTTTTCAAATTATCAAGATTTACCTCAACAAATTAAAGAGCAACAGACAGCTACAAAATATTGTATCAAACCTAGAACGTCGCAACAGATTGCTGTAAGAGTAGCAAACGTGAAGATAAAGGAAGGATACCTACCGCGCATAAAAACCCACGAACATCTTTACATAGGGGAAGCAGTCGTGACCAACAATGACGGAAAGTGTCACGTTATGGCAATAAACACCAGTGAAGAAGCAATTGAAGTAGAGATAGAGCCTCAGTTGTTGGAGCCCTATGATATCGTGAGTTCATCAGAAGAAGATTCTTACCCAGAAGCGGAACATTCGTCGAGCTTCAAGATTAAGAAAGACAGGATACATGGAATTCTACAAACTCTCAATTTAAACCATTTAAATAAAGAGGAACGGAATTTTGTGACAGATTTAGTGGAAGAATTTCCAGATCGATTTTTCCTTCCAGGAGATAAACTCGGGAAGGCTCGTGACTTTAATCATTCAATTCATACAACTAATGATATTCCAATTAATACCAGACAATATCGTTATCCGCCTGTACATCAAAAAGAAATTCAAAAACAGATCAGCACTATGTTATCTGCAGGCATAATTGATCACTCTAAATCTCCGTATAATTCACCATTATGGATTGTTCCAAAGAAAGCAGACGCACAGGGAGTTAAACGCTGGCGTTTGGTAATAGATTTTCGTGCACTCAACGAAAAAACAATTTCCGATAAATACCCATTACCTCAAATCACGGAAATTTTAGATCGATTAGGAGGAGCTAAATACTTCTCAGTTTTCGATCTCGCAAGTGGATTTCATCAGATAGAAATGGATCCGAAAGATAAACCAAAAACTGCTTTTACAACCCCGAATGGACATTACGAATTTTCTCGAATGCCTTTCGGATTAAAGAACGCACCACCCACTTTTCAACGCCTTATGGATCAAGTACTCACTGGACTTCAAGGGACAGATCTTTTTGTTTATTTGGACGACATAGTAGTATACGCTTCATCGTTACAAGAACACAACATTCAAGTTAAAAAATTATTAAACCGCCTTAAAGATCATGGATTAACCCTTCAGACCAATAAATGTGAATTCCTACGGAAGGAAGTTGCATACCTCGGACACATTATATCAAAAGACGGAGTCAGACCTGATCCTAGGAAATTAAAATCCGTTCAAGATTTTCCTACACCTACTACACAGAAGAACATTCAACAATTCCTAGGACTTGTGGGATATTACCGAAGATTCGTACCTAATTTCACCTTAATAGCAAAACCTCTAATTAACTTGTTAGGGAAAGGTGTCAAATTCAAGTGGACAGAAGAACAAGATCAAGCTTTCAAACAATTACGCAGCGAATTGTGCCAGCAACCCATTTTACAATATCCAGATTTTGATAAACCATTCATCGTTACAACAGATGCATCCGAATATGCTATTGGAGCCGTGCTCAGTCAAGGGGAGATAGGAAACGATCTGCCGATTGCGTACGCGTCCCGCAGCTTAAATAAACCTGAGAAAAATTATTCAGCTACAGAAAAGGAATGTTTGGCAATGGTTTACGCCGTAAGATATTTCAGGCCTTACATTTATGGAACTAAATTCACACTCGTTACAGATCATAGACCATTAGTCTGGTTACATTCTGTTAAAGATCCGACTTCTAGACTCATGAAATGGAAACTTAGACTCTTAGAATACGAGTATCAAGTCGTTCATAAAGCCGGAAAAACGAATAAAAACGCAGACGCTTTGTCGCGTAACCCCGTATCTGTTTGTTTACCATTGATGCCACGAGAATGCAGAGATTCTGAATTCAAAATACAGATACCTAAAATAGATCCTAATACTGATTCAATTGGACAACGTGTTAGACAGTCACGACGAGATAGAGAAACCCGACCCAAGTATCGGGATAGTAGCAGCTCTGACGAAACAGAACAGGCCGCATATGGAAAGGTCCAGCATTCGCCGATTATAGACAGAAATCGATCCTTTCCGAGTCTGTCTCAAGAGATATCGATGCCAGATGAGCGCCTGGAAACTATAAACAGTTTCTTACCAGCAGCAAATTCTACTCGAATTCTGCCTTCACACGAAGACCAAACCCTACACGACGATTCATTATCTTTTGGAGAACCACTCGAAGACACTGTAATAAAGAATACAAATAATGTTCACCAGGACTTGTTTAGTACACCGCAGGGGTTGACACCAATGCCGAGTGTAGTTTTACAAGCCACCGCAAACCAGCTACCTGCGAAGACCCTTGCCGAAGCAAGTGTCATACGGTCACCCGATACCGGTTCGACTCGACATGATTTGCTAGACCATACGCTCGACCCTTATCCATTCATCGCCTTGGATTTGGAAAAAACGTCTGATGTAGATGATCTGGAGGAGGTGTTATCTGCACAGCTGCATAAAATTACTGTCTCACCGAACACCCTCACAGCTGAAGAAGGACACTGTGTACATTTTATATCTGCCGACTGTAATTTACAAACCGACGTTGGAAAACTGTTACTGGACACCGAGACAATAAATAAACCGGACCTTCTCGCAAAACGACCAGGAAAGGGACATATAGTAACTTTGGATAATGGATTGTATAAATCTTTCAGCATAGTGGTCTCCGACAATGTTTACGATAACGTTAAAAAATCAGACGTTCTCACGGGTTTGAAAATTCTTAGAGACACCTTAAGTCAACATCATATCAAATCATTTCGAATATCAGCAACTGGAGATTTCCATAAACTACCGGTCAACGAATTCTTCAAGATGTTAGAAGAAGTTTTCACTGGAACAGCACAGCAAATTATTATTTGCAATTGTATCATCACTACACCATCCATAGAAGACAGACAAGAAATAATCCGCGAAGCTCATGATAGTTTAATTGGAGGACACAAAGGAATCACGAAGACTTATAAGCGCATTCGTTCAAAATTCCATTGGCCGCAAATGCGCAATGAAATTCAAAATTACATACGAAGATGTCAAAGTTGCCAAGAACAAAAATTAGTTCGAGCAAAAACTCGTCAGCCTATGTTAATTACCGACACACCTATGGGACCATTCGATAAAATAGCTTTGGATACAGTAGGACCTTTACCAATCACACCTAGCGGAAACAGATACCTTAGCCGTGCACCACATGTGAAGGAACACATATCGTTAATGAATCAGCTTTGTGACCGTCATGAATCCGTCAACTGCCTCAGCAAGGAGTTGGGACCTCGTTTAATCAAGAAAGAAGAAAGTACCGAACGTTACAGCGAATTGATTCGTGCTGCAGTAGGCGATACTTCGCGCTATGGGACATCATCTCCGCGGCGCAGCGTTCCATTTGGTTTCGTTGGTACTATCAGCAAAATATTGTTCGGAACATTGACACAGGAGGATGCAGATTATTACAACACCGAGTTAAATAAAGTCTATAAGGATCAACGGGAAATCACTGAGTTAATAGCGAATCAAACGCATATTATCAAAGGGGAATTTTCGGTTACACACGCAAGATTAGTTAATTTAACGAAATCTATATCACAAATGACTAAAATGTTGGCAACTCATTCCGACGCTTTACATGAAGCACAGTCGGACATTGGTAAATTACGTTTTGAAGCAGCAATAAGGGATTCTGTAATAGAGATCGAAAGAGCAGTAGACGATTATAGCACAAATCTGTTGTTATTAATAGACGCAATATTATTAGCGAAACAAGGAATTTTAC
Organism: Nomada hirtipes; assembly: GCA_951802735.1. Lineage (NCBI taxonomy): Eukaryota > Metazoa > Arthropoda > Insecta > Hymenoptera > Apidae > Nomada > Nomada hirtipes. Next base: position 2,702,552 of record OX637929.1, on the reverse strand, counting down.
ATCCCGCTATTCTTTCACCCGAACAGTTGTTGACCTCTGCCTATAAAATTAAACAAACTTTAGCGTATGAATTTCCTTTATCACCGGAGGAATTACTCGCTGAGCAAATTGAAAAAATAACGAATCTTAACGTGATTTTCACGAAAGGCAGAATACTTTTCGAACTCACCATACCTCTGCTGGAACGGAAATCGTACAAACTATATAAAATATATCCTTGCCCATCGACACACAAACTTCAAGAAAAAGATGTAATTTCGTATATCCAGCCACGAATTCAGTACATTGCGGTATCTTCGGACGAACAGGAATATTTTACACCGACTGAAGAATATTTGAAGACTTGCCGTTTTTACCATGGTCAGTTCATTGGACCAACCACTCTACCACTGTATCAAACAGATAGACAATCAATTTGCGAGTCTACATTGCTGCTGAATCCTACCTCGATTAGCTGGAATACCTGTGACATTAAAGTGTCCCCATTTTTAAAACCATACTGGCAGACGTTACATACACCAGCCACCTGGCTCTATTTTATGCCGGAAAGCAAGAAGGCGCAAATCTACTGTAAAGGAAAGAAACAAGTAACACGTAATATTTACGCTTTGGGAGTATTCAAATTGGATCCAGGATGTCAGGCAATAATAGATTCGGTGCAATTGAAATCATTGGCAACTATTGGAACATCACAGAACATCGAATACTATCCTTCTGATTCATACAACCTTTCAATCATAATACCAGAGGTTGTGGAACGTCATTTCGAAGCTCTAGAATTGAACGAGAATAATACCGCTCGTTGGGATGATCTCCCGGTGGCGTTATCACTTTCTGAAATAGAGCAGCGAGCAAGAAATTTGGCGACCCATCAAAGATCATTAAGATATTTTGAAACTACAATATTTTCCTCTTCTGGAGTCATAATAGTTATATTAATTATCCTGGGTGTCTTTTTGTTTATTAAATCTAAATCATTTCCAACCCCCACCGAAAACTATCTTTCAAAAGAAAATAATGAATTGATAATAAATATTCCGGGTACATCAAGTCCACCTAAAGAAGGAAGGAATTTTAAACCAAGTGCAACTGTGTTCTAAGGAGACAAGGACATCCGAGCGTCACGCCTCCTTTAGAACAGAGTGGGGGCGCGATAAGGGTTTCTGCCCTATATAAGCAGGACCCTGAAACCCTTGGCTCATCATTAAGTCGCATCAATGCACCAGAGCACTTCAACTCAAACAGAACCAGAAGAAGGGACTAGAACGATCGCAATTCAAACCGGACATCACGGAGTTTGGCAACCTCAGGCACGTCTAGGGGTCGTACTTAGTACAAATCTGTTCGAGCAGTCTACTACGGGACGAGTCGCAAAGGGCCGGAAATCTTCGAGACGAGCAATTAAAAATTGTTCTGCTTCAACGCAAACAGTTGAAAGAGGATCAAGGAAGCGTGCTTTAGACCAGCTCGTGTTGAAGGAAATTACGGACAGTAATATTCGCAATTGGACGCCCGGAGAGGAACTCACAGCAGAATTATGCGGACCACCAGCATCCAAGATTTTGGATCAGTCGCAGCGTGCAGGGTGGTACACGTGGAAGATCTGACGACCTTTTGGGTGACTATTGAGGAGTTCCGCAGTACGGCGCTCACGTTCCAGATAGCCTTGAACCGATTTATGGACACCCGAGAGCAGTTCCACATGCCGCTGGAGGACTTCATAAGACCTGGAAAGTTCGTGGCCGTCCAGAAGCCGACAGGAGTTTGGCGTCGCGGAGAAGTCCGCCAAACAGGGCAGAAATATTGTGCAGTGTTTCTGGGAGACCACGGCAGAATGGTCAGATGTGACCTTTCCCAAATAAGATCCCTGCCGCCCAGGTTTCAAGTCCTGCCCTGGCAGGCTGTCAGGATATTGCTGCGCGGCGTTCAACTTCGGACGTCGGCTCCTGAAGCCATGGAAATCGCGGAGTTGGCAGTAAATAAGAGGAGGTCTTGCCAACGTCCAGAGGACATTGGACGGAGTCACCGCCGACTTATTATTGGACCGTCTACCTGGACAACCCCCTTACAACGTCGCCCAAGGCTGGATGGAACTGGGTTTCGTTACTTCAACCACCAGCTGAAGCAGACCCGCAATAGCACAATAGCGTTAAGTACACAAACACATACACCACACTCGACAATTTTCACACCTTTAAAATTTTGATAAATCTTTAACCGTTTTCCTTTCTTTGGAAAAGCATCACGCGAAACGCGATGTTTCGTCTCGGGGGGGAGATGTTACGTATGAATAATATTCTCCTACGCTGTGCTCGCACGCGTCGTTCGATCTCGCGTAGGAACGGAAGACGCCTAAAGATTTATCTCGCTACCACACGACGGTTAACCCTTTTAGCATCGACCAACTGCATCGCGACCGATTAGGTGCATTCGTGACCCGACGAAGACTCTGCGCTCTTACCTTTTATGGAGGCTTCTAATTAGCCCCTCCATACATTTTGGGACTATATAAACCCTCCGTTTCTAATCATCTTCGGTTCATAACTACACAGCTACGCGCATTGTCACGTCGTGCTACGCTTGTACAGAGTCGGTTGCATTTCAGTAAGAATTGGGCTTAGGGCACCATTCAGATAAAGTTAACCCGTTAGAATCCGCATAGTCCGGTTGAAGTTCTTTCGGCATACTTTGTAACCGTTCTCAGACCCCGCATCGCCAGTGCGTCAACACCGTGCAGCTTAGGTAATAATTCACACACTATTTAACTATATCGCGACAATTACACTTGTACAAACAACTGGTTGCAATATAAACTTATAAACTGTTCACCATTAAACCGAGTAGATTCGTTAAAACCTATCTTTACTCCGTAATCCCTTATATTAGTAGTAACGTCCCACAGATACAACTTAACCGCTCGAGTTGTATCGAATATTTATTTACGAGTCAAACTAACATTTCCTGCGACTCCCTGATTTCGCATCAGGTTCGTTCGCACGCCTTATCCAAAACAAGGTAACTACTCCAACCTAGTGGCTCCCCGATTTCGCATCGGGTTCGTCCACGAAACCTAACCCATCCTACAGCTCCCTGGTTTCGCACCAGGTTCGTCTGTATCCTACGGCTCCCTGATTTCGCATCAGGTTCGTCCGTACGTTTACCAAACCTCCGAACAGCTCCCCGGTTTCGCACCGGGTTCGTCTGTGAATAAACCAACCTCCCAGCAGCTCCCCGGTTTCGCACCGGGTTCGTCTGCGAACTCTTTCCTAGTGGCTCCCCGATTTCGCATCGGGTTCGTCCACGACGTTTCACCCTCCTGCGGCTCCCTGGTTTCGCACCAGGTTCGTCCGCGCTTGATTCTATTCCTGAGGCTCCCCGATTTCGCATCGGGTTCGTCCTCGCATACATCAATCCCAGCGGCTCCCTGATTTCGCATCAGGTTCGTCCGTGCACCTTACTAACAAATTCTCAACCATATTCCTTGGGTAATATAAACATCGCCGGTCTAGGCGTTGCCCACAGCCCCGGCTCGTAACAATTCTATAAAAGATTATTTGTTATTGCATGTAATGTAGAGTGTGTCGGCTTTTGGTGCAGCGTAAAATCAACCGTTTGTGTTTCGAAATCTAGACCAATAGGTTTGTTTCAAAGTCTTAAGCCGTATATCACATATTTCTAAGTTGTGGAAATTTGGGTTTAACGGCAGTTGGATTTCGCAGTCGGCGTTACTGCGTACAGTTTGACTTGGATCGATCTGTTTGCATATGTAATGAGAATCTAAGTATTTGCAGTGGTCTAAATTGTGAATATTGCAATAGTTTTCGAAATCTACCGAGATTGCCGTGTATGTTATAGATGGTTTTATGAAAGCAAACTTTAAACTACTGTTAGCAGTGATAGATTGAGGGACGAGAACCGGAAAATGTTGATACAACTTATATGGAGTGTAATCTAGTAGTGGTATCTTTAAGATATAGATTAATTTAGCTCCATTGTGAAATACCGTTAACTTGATTATTGTAAGTAATTGTGGTATGTGCTGTTTATCCAGTGGTATCGGAAATTCCAGATTTCGTATTGATTTGTGTATGGTCTCGGCACACGATAGTATTTGTTGCGTCGTTAATTAATATTAACCCTCTAATGAGGGTGTATTTGACTGATCTTGGCAAAAAGAGTGGCATCGATAAGGGTATTAATTTTAATCTCTAGTTGTGTTACTGCTTCATCGATTTCCGTTGCATACAGTATTGCCTTTTGATTATACTGAAGAGTCTTTGCGTTGTTTCTAACTGTTAATAATACTTGGTTAATGTTTTTAATTTCGTGTTCTATTGTTCCTGTCAAGGATTTTATTTGTTCTTGTACGAGGTTAAATTTTGATTTTATTATGTAGATACAAAGAGATATTAATCGATAGAAAGAACGATTGCGGGGCCTGGGAAGTGAATCCTTAGCTACCGTCGATGCAAAACGAGTGCAAACCTCGAATAGCACGTATTCGTGCCAATTATCGATAGAAAGAACGATTGCGGGAGCTGGGAAGTGAATCCTTATCTACCGTCGATGCAAAACGATTGGAAACATCGAATAGCACGTATTCGTGCCAATTATCGATAGAAAGAACGATTGCGGGAGCTGGGAAGTGAATCCTTATCTCCCGTCGATGCAAAACGAGTGCAAACCTCGAATATAACGTATTCGTGCCAATTATCGATAGAAAGAACGATTGCGGGAGCTGTGAAGTGAATCCTTACCTACCGTCGATGCAAAACGATTGGAAACATCGAATATCACGTACTCGTGCCAACTATCGATAGAAAGAACGATTGCGGGAGCTGGGAAGTGAATCCCTTACCTACCGTCGATGCAAAACGATTGGAAACATCGAATAGCACGTATTCGTGCCAATTGTAGATAGGAAGAACGATTGCGGGAGCTGGGAAGTGAATCCTTATCTCCCGTCGATGCAAAACGAGTGCAAACCTCGAATATAACGTATTCGTGCCAATTATCGATAGAGAGAAAGATTGCGGGAGCTGGGAAGTGAATCTTTACCTAACGTCGATGCAAAACGATTGGAAACATCGAATATCACGTATTCGTGCCAATTATCGATAGAAAGAACGATTGCGGGAGCTGGGAAGTGAATCCTTACCTCCCGTCGATGCAAAACGATTGGAAACATCGAATAGCACGTATTCGTGCCAATTGTCGATAGAAAGAACGATTGCGGGAGCTGGGAAGTGAATCCTTCCCTACCGTCGATGCAAAACGATTGGACACATCGAATATCACGTATTCATGGCAATTGTCGATAGAAAGAACGATTGCGGGAGCTGGGAAGTGAATCCTTACCTACCGTCGAAGTAATACGATTGGAAAGATCGAATATCACGTATTCGTGCCAATTATCGATAGAAAGAACGATTGCGGGAGCTGGGAAGTGAATCCTTACCTACCGTCGATGCAAAACGATTGGAAACATCGACTAGCACGTATTCGTGCCAATTGTCGATAAAAAGAACGATTGCGGGAGCTGGGATGTGAATCCTTACCTACCGTCGATGCAAAACGATTGGAAACATCGAATAGCACGTATTCGTGCCAATTATCGATAGAAAGAACGATTGCGGGAGCTGGGAAGTGAATCCTTATCTCCCGTCGATGCAAAACGAGTGCAAACCTCGAATATAACGTATTCGTGCCAATTATCGATAGAAAGAACGATTGCGGGAGCTGGGAAGTGAATCCTTATCTCCCGTCGATGCAAAACGATTGGAAACATCGAATAGCACGTATTCGTGCCAATTATCGATAGAAAGAACGATTGCGGGAGCTGGGAAGTGAATCCTTACCTACCGTCGATGCAAAACGGTTGGAAACATCGACTAGCACGTATTCGTGCCAATTGTCGATAGAAAGAACGATTGCGGGAGCTGGGAAGTGAATCCTTACCTACCGTCGATGCGAAACGATTGGAAACATCGATTATAACGTATTCGTGCCAATTATCGATAGAAAGAACGATTGCGGGAGCTGGGAAATGAATCCTTATCTACCGTCGATGCAAAACGATTGGAAACATCGAATAGCATGTATTCGTGCCAATTATCGATAGAAAGAACGATTGCGGGAGCTGGGAAGTGAATCCTTATCTCCCGTCGATGCAAAACGAGTGCAAACCTCGAATATAACGTATTCGTGCCAATTATCGATAGAAAGAACGATTGCGGGAGCTGGGAAGTGAATCCTTACCTACCGTCGATGCAAAACGATTGGAAACATCGAATATCACGTATTCGTGCCAACTATCGATAGAAAGAACGATTGCGGGAGCTGGGAAGTGAATCCCTTACCTACCGTCGATGCAAAACGATTGGAAACCTCGAATAGCACGTATTCGTGCCAATTATCGATAGAAAGAACGATTGCGGGAGCTGGGATGTGAATCCTTATCTCCCGTCGATGCAAAACGATTGGAAACATCGAATAGCACGTATTCGTGCCAATTATCGATAGAAAGAACGATTGCGGGAGCTGGGAAGTGAATCCTTACCTACCGTCGATGCAAAACGATTGGAAACATCGACTAGCACGTATTCGTGCCAATTGTCGATAGAAAGAACGATTGCGGGAGCTGGGAAGTGAATCCTTACCCACCGTCGATGCAAAACGATTGGAAACATCGAATAGCACGTATGCGTTCCAATTATCGAAAGAAAGAACGATTGCGGGAGCTGGGAAATGAATCCTTATCTCCCGTCGATGCAAAACGAGTGCAAACCTCGAATATAACGTATTCGTGCCAATTATCGATAGAAAGAACGATTGCGGGAGCTGGGAAGTGAATCCTTACCTACCGTCGATGCAAAACGATTGGAAACATCGAATATCACGTATTCGTGCCAACTATCGATAGAAAGAACGATTGCGGGAGCTGGGAAGTGAATCCTTACCTACCGTCGATGCAAAACGATTGGAAAGATCGAATATCACGTATTCGTGCCAATTGTCGATAGAAAGAACGATTGCGGGAGCTGGGAAGTGAATCCTTACCTACCGTCGATGCAAAACGGTTGGAAACATCGAATAGCACGTATTCGTTCCAATTATCGATAGAAAGAACGATTGCGGGAGCTGGGAAGTGAATCCTTCCCTACCGTCGATGCAAAACGATTGGACACATCGAATATCACGTATTCATGGCAATTGTCGATAGAAAGAACGATTGCGGGAGCTGGGAAGTGAATCCTTACCTACCGTCGATGCAATACGATTGGAAAGATCGAATATCACGTATTCGTGCCAATTATCGATAGAAAGAACGATTGCGGGAGCTGGGAAGTGAATCCTTACCTACCGTCGATGCAAAACGATTGGAAACATCGACTAGCACGTATTCGTGCCAATTGTCGATAAAAAGAACGATTGCGGGAGCTGGGATGTGAATCCTTACCTACCGTCGATGCAAAACGATTGGAAACATCGAATAGCACGTATTCGTGCCAATTATCGATAGAAAGAACGATTGCGGGAGCTGGGAAGTGAATCCTTATCTCCCGTCGATGCAAAACGAGTGCAAACCTCGAATATAACGTATTCGTGCCAATTATCGATAGAAAGAACGATTGCGGGAGCTGGGAAGTGAATCCTTATCTCCCGTCGATGCAAAACGATTGGAAACATCGAATAGCACGTATTCGTGCCAATTATCGATAGAAAGAACGATTGCGGGAGCTGGGAAGTGAATCCTTACCTACCGTCGATGCAAAACGGTTGGAAACATCGACTAGCACGTATTCGTGCCAATTGTCGATAGAAAGAACGATTGCGGGAGCTGGGAAGTGAATCCTTACCTACCGTCGATGCAAAACGATTGGAAACATCGAATAGCACGTATTCGTGCCAATTATCGATAGAAAGAACGACTGCGGGAGCTGGGAAGTGAATCCTTATCTGCCGTCGATGCAAAACGATTGGAAACATCGAATAGCACGTATACGTGCCAATTGTCGATAGAAAGAACGATTGCGGGAGCTGGGAAGTGAATCCTTACCTACCGTCGATGCAATACGATTGGAAAGATCGAATATCACGTATTCGTGCCAATTGTCGATAGAAAGAACTATTGCGGGAGCTGGGAAGTGAATCCTCTCCTCCTGTCGATGCAGAACGATTGGAAACATCGAATATCACGTATTCGTGCCAATTATCGATATAAAGAACGTTTGCGGGAGCTGGGAAGTGACTCCTTACATACCGTCGATGCGAAACGATTGGAAACATCCATTATAACGTATTCGTGCCAATTATCGATAGAAAGAACGATTGCGGGAGCTGGGAAATGAATCCTTATCTACCGTCGATGCAAAACGATTGGAAACATCGAATAGCATGTATTCGTGCCAATTATCGATAGAAAGAACGATTGCGGGAGCTGGGAAGTGAATCCTTATCTCCCGTCGATGCAAAACGAGTGCAAACCTCGAATATAACGTATTCGTGCCAATTATCGATAGAAAGAACGATTGCGGGAGCTGGGAAGTGAATCCTTACCTACCGTCGATGCAAAACGGTTGGAAACATCGAATAGCACGTATTCGTGCCAATTATCGATAGAAAGAACGATTGCGGGAGCTGGGAAGTGAATCCTTACCTACCGTCGATGCAAAACGATTGGAAACATCGAATAGCACGTATTCGTACCAATTATCGATAGAAAGAACGATTGCGGGAGCTGGGAAGTGAATCCTTACCTACCGTCGATGCAAAACGGTTGGAAACATCGAATAGCACGTATTCGTGCCAATTATCGATAGAAAGAACGATTGCGGGAGCTGGGAAGTGAATCCTTATCTCCCGTCGATGCAAACCGGTTGGAAACATCGAATAGCACGTATTCGTGCCAATTGTCGATAGGAAGAACGATTGCGGGAGCTGGGAACTGAATCCTTACCTAGCGTCGATGCAAATCGATTGGAAACATCAAATAGCACGTATACGTGCTAATTATCGATAGAAAGAACGATTGCGGGAGCTGGGAAGTGAATCCTTATCTCCCGTCGATGCAAAACGATTGGAAACATCGAATAGCACGTATTCGTGCCAATTATCGCTAGAAAGAACGATTGCGGGAGCTGGGAAGTGAATCCTTACCTACCGTCGATGCAAAACGATTGGAAACATCGAATAGCACGTATTCGTGCCAATTATCGATAGAAAGAACGATTTCGGGAGCTGGGAAGTGAATCCTTATCTCCCGTCGATGCAAAACGATTGGAAACATCGAATAGCACGCATTCGTGCCAATTATCGCTAGAAAGAACGATTGCGGGAGCTGGGAAGTGAATCCTTACCTACCGTCGATGCAAAACGATTGGAAACATCGAATATCACGCATTCATGCCAATTGTCGATAGAAAGAACGATTGCGGGAGCTGGGAAGTGAATCCTCACCTCCCGTCGATACAGAACGATTGGAAACATCGAATATCACGTACTGGTGCCAATTATCGATATAAAGAACGATTGCGGGAGCTGGGAAGTGAATCCTTACATACCGTCGATGCAAAACGATTGGAAACATCGAATAGCACGTATTCGTGCCAATTATCGATAGAAAGAACGATTGCGGGAGCTGGGAAGTGAATCCTTATCTCCCGTCGATGCAAAACGATTGGAAACATCGAATAGCACGCATTCGTGCCAATTATCGCTAGAAAGAACGATTGCGGGAGCTGGGAAGTGAATCCTTACCTACCGTCGATGCAAAACGGTTGGAAACATCGACTAGCACGTATTCGTGCCAATTGTCGATAGAAAGAACGATTGCGGGAGCTGGGAAGTGAATCCTTACCTACCGTCGATGCGAAACGATTGGAAACATCGATTATAACGTATTCGTGCCAATTATCGATAGAAAGAACGATTGCGGGAGCTGGGAAATGAATCCTTATCTACCGTCGATGCAAAACGATTGGAAACATCGAATAGCATGTATTCGTGCCAATTATCGATAGAAAGAACGATTGCGGGAGCTGGGAAGTGAATCCTTATCTCCCGTCGATGCAAAACGAGTGCAAACCTCGAATATAACGTATTCGTGCCAATTATCGATAGAAAGAACGATTGCGGGAGCTGGGAAGTGAATCCTTACCTACCGTCGATGCAAAACGATTGGAAACATCGAATATCACGTATTCGTGCCAACTATCGATAGAAAGAACGATTGCGGGAGCTGGGAAGTGAATCCCTTACCTACCGTCGATGCAAAACGATTGGAAACCTCGAATAGCACGTATTCGTGCCAATTATCGATAGAAAGAACGATTGCGGGAGCTGGGATGTGAATCCTTATCTCCCGTCGATGCAAAACGATTGGAAACATCGAATAGCACGTATTCGTGCCAATTATCGATAGAAAGAACGATTGCGGGAGCTGGGAAGTGAATCCTTACCTACCGTCGATGCAAAACGATTGGAAACATCGACTAGCACGTATTCGTGCCAATTGTCGATAGAAAGAACGATTGCGGGAGCTGGGAAGTGAATCCTTACCCACCGTCGATGCAAAACGATTGGAAACATCGAATAGCACGTATGCGTTCCAATTATCGAAAGAAAGAACGATTGCGGGAGCTGGGAAATGAATCCTTATCTCCCGTCGATGCAAAACGAGTGCAAACCTCGAATATAACGTATTCGTGCCAATTATCGATAGAAAGAACGATTGCGGGAGCTGGGAAGTGAATCCTTACCTACCGTCGATGCAAAACGATTGGAAACATCGAATATCACGTATTCGTGCCAACTATCGATAGAAAGAACGATTGCGGGAGCTGGGAAGTGAATCCTTACCTACCGTCGATGCAAAACGATTGGAAAGATCGAATATCACGTATTCGTGCCAATTGTCGATAGAAAGAACGATTGCGGGAGCTGGGAAGTGAATCCTTACCTACCGTCGATGCAAAACGGTTGGAAACATCGAATAGCACGTATTCGTTCCAATTATCGATAGAAAGAACGATTGCGGGAGCTGGGAAGTGAATCCTTCCCTACCGTCGATGCAAAACGATTGGACACATCGAATATCACGTATTCATGGCAATTGTCGATAGAAAGAACGATTGCGGGAGCTGGGAAGTGAATCCTTACCTACCGTCGATGCAATACGATTGGAAAGATCGAATATCACGTATTCGTGCCAATTATCGATAGAAAGAACGATTGCGGGAGCTGGGAAGTGAATCCTTACCTACCGTCGATGCAAAACGATTGGAAACATCGACTAGCACGTATTCGTGCCAATTGTCGATAAAAAGAACGATTGCGGGAGCTGGGATGTGAATCCTTACCTACCGTCGATGCAAAACGATTGGAAACATCGAATAGCACGTATTCGTGCCAATTATCGATAGAAAGAACGATTGCGGGAGCTGGGAAGTGAATCCTTATCTCCCGTCGATGCAAAACGAGTGCAAACCTCGAATATAACGTATTCGTGCCAATTATCGATAGAAAGAACGATTGCGGGAGCTGGGAAGTGAATCCTTATCTCCCGTCGATGCAAAACGATTGGAAACATCGAATAGCACGTATTCGTGCCAATTATCGATAGAAAGAACGATTGCGGGAGCTGGGAAGTGAATCCTTACCTACCGTCGATGCAAAACGGTTGGAAACATCGACTAGCACGTATTCGTGCCAATTGTCGATAGAAAGAACGATTGCGGGAGCTGGGAAGTGAATCCTTACCTACCGTCGATGCAAAACGATTGGAAACATCGAATAGCACGTATTCGTGCCAATTATCGATAGAAAGAACGACTGCGGGAGCTGGGAAGTGAATCCTTATCTGCCGTCGATGCAAAACAATTGGAAACATCGAATAGCACGTATACGTGCCAATTGTCGATAGAAAGAACGATTGCGGGAGCTGGGAAGTGAATCCTTACCTACCGTCGATGCAATACGATTGGAAAGATCGAATATCACGTATTCGTGCCAATTGTCGATAGAAAGAACTATTGCGGGAGCTGGGAAGTGAATCCTCTCCTCCTGTCGATGCAGAACGATTGGAAACATCGAATATCACGTATTCGTGCCAATTATCGATATAAAGAACGTTTGCGGGAGCTGGGAAGTGACTCCTTACATACCGTCGATGCGAAACGATTGGAAACATCCATTATAACGTATTCGTGCCAATTATCGATAGAAAGAACGATTGCGGGAGCTGGGAAATGAATCCTTATCTACCGTCGATGCAAAACGATTGGAAACATCGAATAGCATGTATTCGTGCCAATTATCGATAGAAAGAACGATTGCGGGAGCTGGGAAGTGAATCCTTATCTCCCGTCGATGCAAAACGAGTGCAAACCTCGAATATAACGTATTCGTGCCAATTATCGATAGAAAGAACGATTGCGGGAGCTGGGAAGTGAATCCTTACCTACCGTCGATGCAAAACGGTTGGAAACATCGAATAGCACGTATTCGTGCCAATTATCGATAGAAAGAACGATTGCGGGAGCTGGGAAGTGAATCCTTACCTACCGTCGATGCAAAACGATTGGAAACATCGAATAGCACGTATTCGTACCAATTATCGATAGAAAGAACGATTGCGGGAGCTGGGAAGTGAATCCTTACCTACCGTCGATGCAAAACGGTTGGAAACATCGAATAGCACGTATTCGTGCCAATTATCGATAGAAAGAACGATTGCGGGAGCTGGGAAGTGAATCCTTATCTCCCGTCGATGCAAACCGGTTGGAAACATCGAATAGCACGTATTCGTGCCAATTGTCGATAGGAAGAACGATTGCGGGAGCTGGGAACTGAATCCTTACCTAGCGTCGATGCAAATCGATTGGAAACATCAAATAGCACGTATACGTGCTAATTATCGATAGAAAGAACGATTGCGGGAGCTGGGAAGTGAATCCTTATCTCCCGTCGATGCAAAACGATTGGAAACATCGAATAGCACGTATTCGTGCCAATTATCGCTAGAAAGAACGATTGCGGGAGCTGGGAAGTGAATCCTTACCTACCGTCGATGCAAAACGATTGGAAACATCGAATAGCACGTATTCGTGCCAATTATCGATAGAAAGAACGATTTCGGGAGCTGGGAAGTGAATCCTTATCTCCCGTCGATGCAAAACGATTGGAAACATCGAATAGCACGCATTCGTGCCAATTATCGCTAGAAAGAACGATTGCGGGAGCTGGGAAGTGAATCCTTACCTACCGTCGATGCAAAACGATTGGAAACATCGAATATCACGCATTCATGCCAATTGTCGATAGAAAGAACGATTGCGGGAGCTGGGAAGTGAATCCTCACCTCCCGTCGATACAGAACGATTGGAAACATCGAATATCACGTACTGGTGCCAATTATCGATATAAAGAACGATTGCGGGAGCTGGGAAGTGAATCCTTACATACCGTCGATGCAAAACGATTGGAAACATCGAATAGCACGTATTCGTGCCAATTATCGATAGAAAGAACGATTGCGGGAGCTGGGAAGTGAATCCTTATCTCCCGTCGATGCAAAACGATTGGAAACATCGAATAGCACGCATTCGTGCCAATTATCGCTAGAAAGAACGATTGCGGGAGCTGGGAAGTGAATCCTTACCTACCGTCGATGCAAAACGATTGGAAACATCGAATATCACGCATTCATGCCAATTGTCGATAGAAAGAACGATTGCGGGAGCTGGGAAGTGAATCCTCACCTCCCGTCGATGCAGAACGATTGGAAACATCGAATATCACGTATTCGTGCCAATTATCGATATAAAGAACGTTTGCGGGAGCTGGGAAGTGACTCCTTACATACCGTCGATGCAAAACGATTGGAAACATCGAATATCACGTATTCGTGCCAACTATGGATAGAAAGAACGATTGCGCGAGCTGGGAAGTGAATCCTTACCTACCGTCGATGCAAAACGATTGGAAACATCGAATAGCACGTATTCGTGCCAATTGTCGATAGAAAGAACGATTGCGGGAGCTGGGAAGTGAATCCTTACCTCCCCTCGATGCAAAACGATTGGAAACATCGAATAGCACGTATTCGTGCCAATTGTCGATAGAAAGAACGATTGCGGGAGCTGGGAAGTGAATCCTTACCTACCGTCGATGCAAAACGGTTGGAAACATCGAATATAACGTATTCGTGCCAATTATCGATAGAAAGAACGATTGCGGGAGCTGGGAAGTGAATCCTTATCTCCCGTCGATGCAAAACGAGTGCAAACCTCGAATATAACTTATTCGTGCCAATTATCGATAGAAAGAACGATTGCGGGAGCTGTGAAGTGAATCCTTACCTACCGTCGATGCAAAACGATTGGAAACATCGAATAGCACGTATTCGTGCCAATTGTCGATAGGAAGAACGATTGCGGGAGCTGGGAAGTGAATCCTTATCTCCCGTCGATGCAAAACGAGTGCAAACCTCGAATATAACGTATTCGTGCCAATTATCGATAGAAAGAACGATTGCGGGAGCTGGGAAGTGAATCCTTACCTACCGTCGATGCAAAACGATTGGAAACATCGAATAGCACGTATTCGTGCCAATTATCGATAGAAAGAACGACTGCGGGAGCTGGGAAGTGAATCCTTATCTGCCGTCGATGCAAAACGATTGGAAACATCGAATAGCACGTATACGTGCCAATTGTCGATAGAAAGAACGATTGCGGGAGCTGGGAAGTGAATCCTTACCTACCGTCGATGCAATACGATTGGAAAGATCGAATATCACGTATTCGTGCCAATTGTCGATAGAAAGAACTATTGCGGGAGCTGGGAAGTGAATCCTCTCCTCCTGTCGATGCAGAACGATTGGAAACATCGAATATCACGTATTCGTGCCAATTATCGATATAAAGAACGTTTGCGGGAGCTGGGAAGTGACTCCTTACATACCGTCGATGCGAAACGATTGGAAACATCCATTATAACGTATTCGTGCCAATTATCGATAGAAAGAACGATTGCGGGAGCTGGGAAATGAATCCTTATCTACCGTCGATGCAAAACGATTGGAAACATCGAATAGCATGTATTCGTGCCAATTATCGATAGAAAGAACGATTGCGGGAGCTGGGAAGTGAATCCTTATCTCCCGTCGATGCAAAACGAGTGCAAACCTCGAATATAACGTATTCGTGCCAATTATCGATAGAAAGAACGATTGCGGGAGCTGGGAAGTGAATCCTTACCTACCGTCGATGCAAAACGGTTGGAAACATCGAATAGCACGTATTCGTGCCAATTATCGATAGAAAGAACGATTGCGGGAGCTGGGAAGTTAATCCTTACCTACCGTCGATGCAAAACGATTGGAAACATCGAATAGCACGTATTCGTACCAATTATCGATAGAAAGAACGATTGCGGGAGCTGGGAAGTGAATCCTTACCTACCGTCGATGCAAAACGGTTGGAAACATCGAATAGCACGTATTCGTGCCAATTATCGATAGAAAGAACGATTGCGGGAGCTGGGAAGTGAATCCTTATCTCCCGTCGATGCAAACCGGTTGGAAACATCGAATAGCACGTATTCGTGCCAATTGTCGATAGGAAGAACGATTGCGGGAGCTGCGAACTGAATCCTTACCTAGCGTCGATGCAAATCGATTGGAAACATCAAATAGCACGTATACGTGCTAATTATCGATAGAAAGAACGATTGCGGGAGCTGGGAAGTGAATCCTTATCTCCCGTCGATGCAAAACGATTGGAAACATCGAATAGCACGTATTCGTGCCAATTATCGCTAGAAAGAACGATTGCGGGAGCTGGGAAGTGAATCCTTACCTACCGTCGATGCAAAACGATTGGAAACATCGAATAGCACGTATTCGTGCCAATTATCGATAGAAAGAACGATTGCGGGAGCTGGGAAGTGAATCCTTACCTACCGTCGATGCAAAACGATTGGAAACATCGAATATCACGTATTCGTGCCAATTATCGATATAAAGAACGTTTGCGGGAGCTGGGAAGTGACTCCTTACATACCGTCGATGCAAAACGATTGGAAACATCGAATATCACGTATTCGTGCCAACTATGGATAGAAAGAACGATTGCGCGAGCTGGGAAGTGAATCCTTACCTACCGTCGATGCAAAACGATTGGAAACATCGAATAGCACGTATTCGTGCCAATTGTCGATAGAAAGAACGATTGCGGGAGCTGGGAAGTGAATCCTTACCTCCCCTCGATGCAAAACGATTGGAAACATCGAATAGCACGTATTCGTGCCAATTGTCGATAGAAAGAACGATTGCGGGAGCTGGGAAGTGAATCCTTACCTACCGTCGATGCAAAACGGTTGGAAACATCGAATATAACGTATTCGTGCCAATTATCGATAGAAAGAACGATTGCGGGAGCTGGGAAGTGAATCCTTATCTCCCGTCGATGCAAAACGAGTGCAAACCTCGAATATAACGTATTCGTGCCAATTACCGACAGAAAGAACGATTGCGTGAGCTGGGTAGTGAATCCTTACCTCCCCTCGATGCAAAACGATTGGAAACATCGAATAGCACGTATTCGTGCCAATTGTCGATAGAAAGAACGATTGCGGGAGCTGGGAAGTGAATCCTTACCTACCGTCGATGCAAAACGGTTGGAAACATCGAATATAACGTATTCGTGCCAATTATCGATAGAAAGAACGATTGCGGGAGCTGGGAAGTGAATCCTTCCCTACCGTCGATGCAAAACGATTGGACACATCGAATATCACGTATTCATGGCAATTGTCGATAGAAAGAACGATTGCGGGAGCTGGGAAGTGAATCCTTACCTACCGTCGAAGTAATACGATTGGAAAGATCGAATATCACGTATTCGTGCCAATTATCGATAGAAAGAACGATTGCGGGAGCTGGGAAGTGAATCCTTACCTACCGTCGATGCAAAACGATTGGAAACATCGACTAGCACGTATTCGTGCCAATTGTCGATAAAAAGAACGATTGCGGGAGCTGGGATGTGAATCCTTACCTACCGTCGATGCAAAACGATTGGAAACATCGAATAGCACGTATTCGTGCCAATTATCGATAGAAAGAACGATTGCGGGAGCTGGGAAGTGAATCCTTATCTCCCGTCGATGCAAAACGAGTGCAAACCTCGAATATAACGTATTCGTGCCAATTATCGATAGAAAGAACGATTGCGGGAGCTGGGAAGTGAATCCTTATCTCCCGTCGATGCAAAACGATTGGAAACATCGAATAGCACGTATTCGTGCCAATTATCGATAGAAAGAACGATTGCGGGAGCTGGGAAGTGAATCCTTACCTACCGTCGATGCAAAACGGTTGGAAACATGGACTAGCACGTATTCGTGCCAATTGTCGATAGAAAGAACGATTGCGGGAGCTGGGAAGTGAATCCTTACCTACCGTCGATGCGAAACGATTGGAAACATCGATTAGAACGTATTCGTGCCAATTATCGATAGAAAGAACGATTGCGGGAGCTGGGAAATGAATCCTTATCTACCGTCGATGCAAAACGATTGGAAACATCGAATAGCATGTATTCGTGCCAATTATCGATAGAAAGAACGATTGCGGGAGCTGGGAAGTGAATCCTTATCTCCCGTCGATGCAAAACGAGTGCAAACCTCGAATATAACGTATTCGTGCCAATTATCGATAGAAAGAACGATTGCGGGAGCTGGGAAGTGAATCCTTACCTACCGTCGATGCAAAACGATTGGAAACATCGAATATCACGTATTCGTGCCAACTATCGATAGAAAGAACGATTGCGGGAGCTGGGAAGTGAATCCCTTACCTACCGTCGATGCAAAACGATTGGAAACCTCGAATAGCACGTATTCGTGCCAATTATCGATAGAAAGAACGATTGCGGGAGCTGGGATGTGAATCCTTATCTCCCGTCGATGCAAAACGATTGGAAACATCGAATAGCACGTATTCGTGCCAATTATCGATAGAAAGAACGATTGCGGGAGCTGGGAAGTGAATCCTTACCTACCGTCGATGCAAAACGATTGGAAACATCGACTAGCACGTATTCGTGCCAATTGTCGATAGAAAGAACGATTGCGGGAGCTGGGAAGTGAATCCTTACCCACCGTCGATGCAAAACGATTGGAAACATCGAATAGCACGTATGCGTTCCAATTATCGAAAGAAAGAACGATTGCGGGAGCTGGGAAATGAATCCTTATCTCCCGTCGATGCAAAACGAGTGCAAACCTCGAATATAACGTATTCGTGCCAATTATCGATAGAAAGAACGATTGCGGGAGCTGGGAAGTGAATCCTTACCTACCGTCGATGCAAAACGATTGGAAACATCGAATATCACGTATTCGTGCCAACTATCGATAGAAAGAACGATTGCGGGAGCTGGGAAGTGAATCCTTACCTACCGTCGATGCAAAACGATTGGAAAGATCGAATATCACGTATTCGTGCCAATTGTCGATAGAAAGAACGATTGCGGGAGCTGGGAAGTGAATCCTTACCTACCGTCGATGCAAAACGGTTGGAAACATCGAATAGCACGTATTCGTTCCAATTATCGATAGAAAGAACGATTGCGGGAGCTGGGAAGTGAATCCTTCCCTACCGTCGATGCAAAACGATTGGACACATCGAATATCACGTATTCATGGCAATTGTCGATAGAAAGAACGATTGCGGGAGCTGGGAAGTGAATCCTTACCTACCGTCGATGCAAAACGATTGGAAACATCGACTAGCACGTATTCGTGCCAATTGTCGATAAAAAGAACGATTGCGGGAGCTGGGATGTGAATCCTTACCTACCGTCGATGCAAAACGATTGGAAACATCGAATAGCACGTATTCGTGCCAATTATCGATAGAAAGAACGATTGCGGGAGCTGGGAAGTGAATCCTTATCTCCCGTCGATGCAAAACGAGTGCAAACCTCGAATATAACGTATTCGTGCCAATTATCGATAGAAAGAACGATTGCGGGAGCTGGGAAGTGAATCCTTATCTCCCGTCGATGCAAAACGATTGGAAACATCGAATAGCACGTATTCGTGCCAATTATCGATAGAAAGAACGATTGCGGGAGCTGGGAAGTGAATCCTTACCTACCGTCGATGCAAAACGGTTGGAAACATCGACTAGCACGTATTCGTGCCAATTGTCGATAGAAAGAACGATTGCGGGAGCTGGGAAGTGAATCCTTACCTACCGTCGATGCAAAACGATTGGAAACATCGAATAGCACGTATTCGTGCCAATTATCGATAGAAAGAACGACTGCGGGAGCTGGGAAGTGAATCCTTATCTGCCGTCGATGCAAAACGATTGGAAACATCGAATAGCACGTATACGTGCCAATTGTCGATAGAAAGAACGATTGCGGGAGCTGGGAAGTGAATCCTTACCTACCGTCGATGCAATACGATTGGAAAGATCGAATATCACGTATTCGTGCCAATTGTCGATAGAAAGAACTATTGCGGGAGCTGGGAAGTGAATCCTCTCCTCCTGTCGATGCAGAACGATTGGAAACATCGAATATCACGTATTCGTGCCAATTATCGATATAAAGAACGTTTGCGGGAGCTGGGAAGTGACTCCTTACATACCGTCGATGCGAAACGATTGGAAACATCCATTATAACGTATTCGTGCCAATTATCGATAGAAAGAACGATTGCGGGAGCTGGGAAATGAATCCTTATCTACCGTCGATGCAAAACGATTGGAAACATCGAATAGCATGTATTCGTGCCAATTATCGATAGAAAGAACGATTGCGGGAGCTGGGAAGTGAATCCTTATCTCCCGTCGATGCAAAACGAGTGCAAACCTCGAATATAACGTATTCGTGCCAATTATCGATAGAAAGAACGATTGCGGGAGCTGGGAAGTGAATCCTTACCTACCGTCGATGCAAAACGGTTGGAAACATCGAATAGCACGTATTCGTGCCAATTATCGATAGAAAGAACGATTGCGGGAGCTGGGAAGTGAATCCTTACCTACCGTCGATGCAAAACGATTGGAAACATCGAATAGCACGTATTCGTACCAATTATCGATAGAAAGAACGATTGCGGGAGCTGGGAAGTGAATCCTTACCTACCGTCGATGCAAAACGGTTGGAAACATCGAATAGCACGTATTCGTGCCAATTATCGATAGAAAGAACGATTGCGGGAGCTGGGAAGTGAATCCTTATCTCCCGTCGATGCAAACCGGTTGGAAACATCGAATAGCACGTATTCGTGCCAATTGTCGATAGGAAGAACGATTGCGGGAGCTGGGAACTGAATCCTTACCTAGCGTCGATGCAAATCGATTGGAAACATCAAATAGCACGTATACGTGCTAATTATCAATAGAAAGAACGATTGCGGGAGCTGGGAAGTGAATCCTTATCTCCCGTCGATGCAAAACGATTGGAAACATCGAATAGCACGTATTCGTGCCAATTATCGCTAGAAAGAACGATTGCGGGAGCTGGGAAGTGAATCCTTACCTACCGTCGATGCAAAACGATTGGAAACATCGAATAGCACGTATTCGTGCCAATTATCGATAGAAAGAACGATTGCGGGAGCTGGGAAGTGAATCCTTATCTCCCGTCGATGCAAAACGATTGGAAACATCGAATAGCACGCATTCGTGCCAATTATCGCTAGAAAGAACGATTGCGGGAGCTGGGAAGTGAATCCTTACCTACCGTCGATGCTAAACGATTGGAAACATCGAATATCACGCATTCATGCCAATTGTCGATAGAAAGAACGATTGCGGGAGCTGGGAAGTGAATCCTCACCTCCCGTCGATACAGAACGATTGGAAACATCGAATATCACGTACTGGTGCCAATTATCGATATAAAGAACGATTGCGGGAGCTGGGAAGTGAATCCTTACATACCGTCGATGCAAAACGATTGGAAACATCGAATAGCACGTATTCGTGCCAATTATCGATAGAAAGAACGATTGCGGGAGCTGGGAAGTGAATTCTTATCTCCCGTCGATGCAAAACGATTGGAAACATCGAATAGCACGCATTCGTGCCAATTATCGCTAGAAAGAACGATTGCGGGAGCTGGGAAGTGAATCCTTACCTACCGTCGATGCAAAACGATTGGAAACATCGAATATCACGCATTCATGCCAATTGTCGATAGAAAGAACGATTGCGGGAGCTGGGAAGTGAATCCTCACCTCCCGTCGATGCAGAACGATTGGAAACATCGAATATCACGTATTCGTGCCAATTATCGATATAAAGAACGTTTGCGGGAGCTGGGAAGTGACTCCTTACATACCGTCGATGCAAAACGATTGGAAACATCGAATATCACGTATTCGTGCCAACTATGGATAGAAAGAACGATTGCGCGAGCTGGGAAGTGAATCCTTACCTACCGTCGATGCAAAACGATTGGAAACATCGAATAGCACGTATTCGTGCCAATTGTCGATAGAAAGAACGATTGCGGGAGCTGGGAAGTGAATCCTTACCTCCCCTCGATGCAAAACGATTGGAAACATCGAATAGCACGTATTCGTGCCAATTGTCGATAGAAAGAACGATTGCGGGAGCTGGGAAGTGAATCCTTACCTACCGTCGATGCAAAACGGTTGGAAACATCGAATATAACGTATTCGTGCCAATTATCGATAGAAAGAACGATTGCGGGAGCTGGGAAGTGAATCCTTATCTCCCGTCGATGCAAAACGAGTGCAAACCTCGAATATAACGTATTCGTGCCAATTACCGACAGAAAGAACGATTGCGTGAGCTGGGTAGTGAATCCTTACCTCCCCTCGATGCAAAACGATTGGAAACATCGAATAGCACGTATTCGTGCCAATTATCGATAGAAAGAACGATTGCGGGAGCTGGGAAGTGAATCCTTATCTCCCGTCGATGCAAAACGAGTGCAAACCTCGAATATAACTTATTCGTGCCAATTATCGATAGAAAGAACTATTGCGGGAGCTGGGAAGTGAATCCTTATCTCCCGTCGATGCAAAACGAGTGCAAACCTCGAATATAACTTATTCGTGCCAATTATCGATAGAAAGAACGATTGCGGGAGCTGTGAAGTGAATCCTTACCTACCGTCGATGCAAAACGATTGGAAACATCGAATAGCACGTATTCGTGCCAATTGTCGATAGGAAGAACGATTGCGGGAGCTGGGAAGTGAATCCTTATCTACCGTCGATGCAAAACGATTGGAAACATCGAATAGCACGTATTCGTGCCAATTATCGATAGAAAGAACGATTGCGGGAGCTGGGAAGTGAATCCTTATCTACCGTCGATGCAAAACGATTGGAAACATCGAATAGCACGTATTCGTGCCAATTATCGATAGAAAGAACGATTGCGGGAGCTGGGAAGTGAATCCTTATCTCCCGTCGATGCAAAACGAGTGCAAACCTCGAATATAACGTATTCGTGCCAATTATCGATAGAAAGAACGATTGCGGGAGCTGGGAAGTGAATCCTTATCTCCCGTCGATGCAAAACGATTGGAAACATCGAATAGCACGTATTCGTGCCAATTATCGATAGAAAGAACGATTGCGGGAGCTGGGAAGTGAATCCTTACCTACCGTCGATGCAAAACGGTTGGAAACATCGACTAGCACGTATTCGTGCCAATTGTCGATAGAAAGAACGATTGCGGGAGCTGGGAAGTGAATCCTTACCTACCGTCGATGCAAAACGATTGGAAACATCGAATAGCACGTATTCGTGCCAATTATCGATAGAAAGAACGACTGCGGGAGCTGGGAAGTGAATCCTTATCTGCCGTCGATGCAAAACGATTGGAAACATCGAATAGCACGTATACGTGCCAATTGTCGATAGAAAGAACGATTGCGGGAGCTGGGAAGTGAATCCTTACCTACCGTCGATGCAATACGATTGGAAAGATCGAATATCACGTATTCGTGCCAATTGTCGATAGAAAGAACTATTGCGGGAGCTGGGAAGTGAATCCTCTCCTCCTGTCGATGCAGAACGATTGGAAACATCGAATATCACGTATTCGTGCCAATTATCGATATAAAGAACGTTTGCGGGAGCTGGGAAGTGACTCCTTACATACCGTCGATGCGAAACGATTGGAAACATCCATTATAACGTATTCGTGCCAATTATCGATAGAAAGAACGATTGCGGGAGCTGGGAAATGAATCCTTATCTACCGTCGATGCAAAACGATTGGAAACATCGAATAGCATGTATTCGTGCCAATTATCGATAGAAAGAACGATTGCGGGAGCTGGGAAGTGAATCCTTATCTCCCGTCGATGCAAAACGAGTGCAAACCTCGAATATAACGTATTCGTGCCAATTATCGATAGAAAGAACGATTGCGGGAGCTGGGAAGTGAATCCTTACCTACCGTCGATGCAAAACGGTTGGAAACATCGAATAGCACGTATTCGTGCCAATTATCGATAGAAAGAACGATTGCGGGAGCTGGGAAGTTAATCCTTACCTACCGTCGATGCAAAACGATTGGAAACATCGAATAGCACGTATTCGTACCAATTATCGATAGAAAGAACGATTGCGGGAGCTGGGAAGTGAATCCTTACCTACCGTCGATGCAAAACGGTTGGAAACATCGAATAGCACGTATTCGTGCCAATTATCGATAGAAAGAACGATTGCGGGAGCTGGGAAGTGAATCCTTATCTCCCGTCGATGCAAACCGGTTGGAAACATCGAATAGCACGTATTCGTGCCAATTGTCGATAGGAAGAACGATTGCGGGAGCTGGGAACTGAATCCTTACCTAGCGTCGATGCAAATCGATTGGAAACATCAAATAGCACGTATACGTGCTAATTATCGATAGAAAGAACGATTGCGGGAGCTGGGAAGTGAATCCTTATCTCCCGTCGATGCAAAACGATTGGAAACATCGAATAGCACGTATTCGTGCCAATTATCGCTAGAAAGAACGATTGCGGGAGCTGGGAAGTGAATCCTTACCTACCGTCGATGCAAAACGATTGGAAACATCGAATAGCACGTATTCGTGCCAATTATCGATAGAAAGAACGATTGCGGGAGCTGGGAAGTGAATCCTTATCTCCCGTCGATGCAAAACGATTGGAAACATCGAATAGCACGCATTCGTGCCAATTATCGCTAGAAAGAACGATTGCGGGAGCTGGGAAGTGAATCCTTACCTACCGTCGATGCAAAACGATTGGAAACATCGAATATCACGCATTCATGCCAATTGTCGATAGAAAGAACGATTGCGGGAGCTGGGAAGTGACTCCTTACATACCGTCGATGCAAAACGATTGGAAACATCGAATATCACGTATTCGTGCCAACTATGGATAGAAAGAACGATTGCGCGAGCTGGGAAGTGAATCCTTACCTACCGTCGATGCAAAACGATTGGAAACATCGAATATCACGTATTCGTGCCAATTATCGATATAAAGAACGTTTGCGGGAGCTGGGAAGTGACTCCTTACATACCGTCGATGCAAAACGATTGGAAACATCGAATATCACGTATTCGTGCCAACTATGGATAGAAAGAACGATTGCGCGAGCTGGGAAGTGAATCCTTACCTACCGTCGATGCAAAACGATTGGAAACATCGAATAGCACGTATTCGTGCCAATTGTCGATAGAAAGAACGATTGCGGGAGCTGGGAAGTGAATCCTTACCTCCCCTCGATGCAAAACGATTGGAAACATCGAATAGCACGTATTCGTGCCAATTGTCGATAGAAAGAACGATTGCGGGAGCTGGGAAGTGAATCCTTACCTACCGTCGATGCAAAACGGTTGGAAACATCGAATATAACGTATTCGTGCCAATTATCGATAGAAAGAACGATTGCGGGAGCTGGGAAGTGAATCCTTATCTCCCGTCGATGCAAAACGAGTGCAAACCTCGAATATAACGTATTCGTGCCAATTACCGACAGAAAGAACGATTGCGTGAGCTGGGTAGTGAATCCTTACCTCCCCTCGATGCAAAACGATTGGAAACATCGAATAGCACGTATTCGTGCCAATTATCGATAGAAAGAACGATTGCGGGAGCTGGGAAGTGAATCCTTATCTCCCGTCGATGCAAAACGAGTGCAAACCTCGAATATAACGTATTCGTGCCAATTATCGATAGAAAGAACGATTGCGGGAGCTGGGAAGTGAATCCTTATCTCCCGTCGATGCAAAACGAGTGCAAACCTCGAATATAACTTATTCGTGCCAATTATCGATAGAAAGAACGATTGCGGGAGCTGTGAAGTGAATCCTTACCTACCGTCGATGCAAAACGATTGGAAACATCGAATAGCACGTATTCGTGCCAATTGTCGATAGGAAGAACGATTGCGGGAGCTGGGAAGTGAATCCTTATCTACCGTCGATGCAAAACGATTGGAAACATCGAATAGCACGTATTCGTGCCAATTATCGATAGAAAGAACGATTGCGGGAGCTGGGAAGTAAATCCTTATCTGCCGTCGATGCAAAACGATTGGAAACATCGAATAGCACGTATTCGTGCCAATTATCGATAGAAAGAACGATTGCGGGAGCTGGGAAGTGAATCCTTATCTCCCGTCGATGCAAAACGGTTGGAAACATCGAATAGCACGTATTCGTGCCAATTGTCGATAGGAAGAACGATTGCGGGAGCTGGGAACTGAATCCTTACCTAGCGTCGATGCAAATCGATTGGAAACATCAAATAGCACGTATACGTGCTAATTATCGATAGAAAGAACGATTGCGGGAGCTGGGAAGTGAATCCTTATCTCCCGTCGATGCAAAACGATGGGAAACATCGAATAGCACGTATTCGTGCCAATTATCGCTAGAAAGAACGATTGCGGGAGCTGGGAAGTGAATCCTTACCTACCGTCGATGCAAAACGATTGGAAACATCGAATAGCACGTATTCGTGCCAATTATCGATAGAAAGAACGATTGCGGGAGCTGGGAAGTGAATCCTTATCTCCCGTCGATGCAAAACGATTGGAAACATCGAATAGCACGTATTCGTGCCAATTATCGCTAGAAAGAACGATTGCGGGAGCTGGGAAGTGAATCCTTACCTACCGTCGATGCAAAACGGTTGGAAACATCGAATATAACGTATTCGTGCCAATTATCGATAGAAAGAGCGATTGCGGGAGCTGGGAAGTGAATCCTTATCTCCCGTCGATGCAAAACGAGTGCAAACCTCGAATATAACGTATTCGTGCCAATTATCGATAGAAAGAACGATTGCGGGAGCTGTGAAGTGAATCCTTACCTACCGTCGATGCAAAACGATTGGAAACATCGAATATCACGTATTCGTGCCAACTATCGATAGAAAGAACGATTGCGGGAGCTGGGAAGTGAATCCCTTACCTACCGTCGATGCAAAACGATTGGAAACATCGAATAGCACGTATTCGTGCCAATTGTCGATAGGAAGAACGATTGCGGGAGCTGGGAAGTGAATCCTTATCTCCCGTCGATGCAAAACGAGTGCAAACCTCGAATATAACGTATTCGTGCCAATTATCGATAGAGAGAAAGATTGCGGGAGCTGGGAAGTGAATCTTTACCTAACGTCGATGCAAAACGATTGGAAACATCGAATATCACGTATTCGTGCCAATTATCGATAGAAAGAACGATTGCGGGAGCTGGGAAGTGAATCCTTACCTCCCGTCGATGCAAAACGATTGGAAACATCGAATAGCACGTATACGTGCCAATTGTCGATAGAAAGAACGATTGCGGGAGCTGGGAAGTGAATCCTTACCTACCGTCGATGCAATACGATTGGAAAGATCGAATATCACGTATTCGTGCCAATTGTCGATAGAAAGAACTATTGCGGGAGCTGGGAAGTGAATCCTCTCCTCCTGTCGATGCAGAACGATTGGAAACATCGAATATCACGTATTCGTGCCAATTATCGATATAAAGAACGTTTGCGGGAGCTGGGAAGTGACTCCTTACATACCGTCGATGCGAAACGATTGGAAACATCCATTATAACGTATTCGTGCCAATTATCGATAGAAAGAACGATTGCGGGAGCTGGGAAATGAATCCTTATCTACCGTCGATGCAAAACGATTGGAAACATCGAATAGCATGTATTCGTGCCAATTATCGATAGAAAGAACGATTGCGGGAGCTGGGAAGTGAATCCTTATCTCCCGTCGATGCAAAACGAGTGCAAACCTCGAATATAACGTATTCGTGCCAATTATCGATAGAAAGAACGATTGCGGGAGCTGGGAAGTGAATCCTTACCTACCGTCGATGCAAAACGGTTGGAAACATCGAATAGCACGTATTCGTGCCAATTATCGATAGAAAGAACGATTGCGGGAGCTGGGAAGTTAATCCTTACCTACCGTCGATGCAAAACGATTGGAAACATCGAATAGCACGTATTCGTACCAATTATCGATAGAAAGAACGATTGCGGGAGCTGGGAAGTGAATCCTTACCTACCGTCGATGCAAAACGGTTGGAAACATCGAATAGCACGTATTCGTGCCAATTATCGATAGAAAGAACGATTGCGGGAGCTGGGAAGTGAATCCTTATCTCCCGTCGATGCAAACCGGTTGGAAACATCGAATAGCACGTATTCGTGCCAATTGTCGATAGGAAGAACGATTGCGGGAGCTGGGAACTGAATCCTTACCTAGCGTCGATGCAAATCGATTGGAAACATCAAATAGCACGTATACGTGCTAATTATCGATAGAAAGAACGATTGCGGGAGCTGGGAAGTGAATCCTTATCTCCCGTCGATGCAAAACGATTGGAAACATCGAATAGCACGTATTCGTGCCAATTATCGCTAGAAAGAACGATTGCGGGAGCTGGGAAGTGAATCCTTACCTACCGTCGATGCAAAACGATTGGAAACATCGAATAGCACGTATTCGTGCCAATTATCGATAGAAAGAACGATTGCGGGAGCTGGGAAGTGAATCCTTATCTCCCGTCGATGCAAAACGATTGGAAACATCGAATAGCACGCATTCGTGCCAATTATCGCTAGAAAGAACGATTGCGGGAGCTGGGAAGTGAATCCTTACCTACCGTCGATGCAAAACGATTGGAAACATCGAATATCACGCATTCATGCCAATTGTCGATAGAAAGAACGATTGCGGGAGCTGGGAAGTGACTCCTTACATACCGTCGATGCAAAACGATTGGAAACATCGAATATCACGTATTCGTGCCAACTATGGATAGAAAGAACGATTGCGCGAGCTGGGAAGTGAATCCTTACCTACCGTCGATGCAAAACGATTGGAAACATCGAATATCACGTATTCGTGCCAATTATCGATATAAAGAACGTTTGCGGGAGCTGGGAAGTGACTCCTTACATACCGTCGATGCAAAACGATTGGAAACATCGAATATCACGTATTCGTGCCAACTATGGATAGAAAGAACGATTGCGCGAGCTGGGAAGTGAATCCTTACCTACCGTCGATGCAAAACGATTGGAAACATCGAATAGCACGTATTCGTGCCAATTGTCGATAGAAAGAACGATTGCGGGAGCTGGGAAGTGAATCCTTACCTCCCCTCGATGCAAAACGATTGGAAACATCGAATAGCACGTATTCGTGCCAATTGTCGATAGAAAGAACGATTGCGGGAGCTGGGAAGTGAATCCTTACCTACCGTCGATGCAAAACGGTTGGAAACATCGAATATAACGTATTCGTGCCAATTATCGATAGAAAGAACGATTGCGGGAGCTGGGAAGTGAATCCTTATCTCCCGTCGATGCAAAACGAGTGCAAACCTCGAATATAACGTATTCGTGCCAATTACCGACAGAAAGAACGATTGCGTGAGCTGGGTAGTGAATCCTTACCTCCCCTCGATGCAAAACGATTGGAAACATCGAATAGCACGTATTCGTGCCAATTATCGATAGAAAGAACGATTGCGGGAGCTGGGAAGTGAATCCTTATCTCCCGTCGATGCAAAACGAGTGCAAACCTCGAATATAACGTATTCGTGCCAATTATCGATAGAAAGAACGATTGCGGGAGCTGGGAAGTGAATCCTTATCTCCCGTCGATGCAAAACGAGTGCAAACCTCGAATATAACTTATTCGTGCCAATTATCGATAGAAAGAACGATTGCGGGAGCTGTGAAGTGAATCCTTACCTACCGTCGATGCAAAACGATTGGAAACATCGAATAGCACGTATTCGTGCCAATTGTCGATAGGAAGAACGATTGCGGGAGCTGGGAAGTGAATCCTTATCTACCGTCGATGCAAAACGATTGGAAACATCGAATAGCACGTATTCGTGCCAATTATCGATAGAAAGAACGATTGCGGGAGCTGGGAAGTAAATCCTTATCTGCCGTCGATGCAAAACGATTGGAAACATCGAATAGCACGTATTCGTGCCAATTATCGATAGAAAGAACGATTGCGGGAGCTGGGAAGTGAATCCTTATCTCCCGTCGATGCAAAACGGTTGGAAACATCGAATAGCACGTATTCGTGCCAATTGTCGATAGGAAGAACGATTGCGGGAGCTGGGAACTGAATCCTTACCTAGCGTCGATGCAAATCGATTGGAAACAATAAATAGCACGTATACGTGCTAATTATCGATAGAAAGAACGATTGCGGGAGCTGGGAAGTGAATCCTTATCTCCCGTCGATGCAAAACGATGGGAAACATCGAATAGCACGTATTCGTGCCAATTATCGCTAGAAAGAACGATTGCGGGAGCTGGGAAGTGAATCCTTACCTACCGTCGATGCAAAACGATTGGAAACATCGAATAGCACGTATTCGTGCCAATTATCGATAGAAAGAACGATTGCGGGAGCTGGGAAGTGAATCCTTATCTCCCGTCGATGCAAAACGATTGGAAACATCGAATAGCACGTATTCGTGCCAATTATCGCTAGAAAGAACGATTGCGGGAGCTGGGAAGTGAATCCTTACCTACCGTCGATGCAAAACGGTTGGAAACATCGAATATAACGTATTCGTGCCAATTATCGATAGAAAGAGCGATTGCGGGAGCTGGGAAGTGAATCCTTATCTCCCGTCGATGCAAAACGAGTGCAAACCTCGAATATAACGTATTCGTGCCAATTATCGATAGAAAGAACGATTGCGGGAGCTGTGAAGTGAATCCTTACCTACCGTCGATGCAAAACGATTGGAAACATCGAATATCACGTATTCGTGCCAACTATCGATAGAAAGAACGATTGCGGGAGCTGGGAAGTGAATCCCTTACCTACCGTCGATGCAAAACGATTGGAAACATCGAATAGCACGTATTCGTGCCAATTGTCGATAGGAAGAACGATTGCGGGAGCTGGGAAGTGAATCCTTATCTCCCGTCGATGCAAAACGAGTGCAAACCTCGAATATAACGTATTCGTGCCAATTATCGATAGAGAGAAAGATTGCGGGAGCTGGGAAGTGAATCTTTACCTAACGTCGATGCAAAACGATTGGAAACATCGAATATCACGTATTCGTGCCAATTGTCGATAGAAAGAACGATTGCGGGAGCTGGGAAGTGAATCCTTACCTCCCGTCGATGCAAAACGATTGGAAACATCGAATAGCACGTATTCGTGCCAATTGTCGATAGAAAGAACGATTGCAGGAGCTGGGAAGTGAATCCTTACATGCCGTCGATGCATAACGATTGGAAAGATCGAATATCACGTATTCGTGCCAATTGTCGATAGAAAGAACGATTGCGGGAGCTGGGAAGTGAATCCTTACCTCCCGTCGATGCAAAACGATTGGAAACATCGAATAGCACGTATTCGTTCCAATTATCGATAGAAAGAACGATTGCGGGAGCTGGGAAGTGAATCCTTCCCTACCGTCGATGCAAAACGATTGGACACATCGAATATCACGTATTCATGGCAATTGTCGATAGAAAGAACGATTGCGGGAGCTGGGAAGTGAATCCTTACCTACCGTCGATGCAATACGATTGGAAAGATCGAATATCACGTATTCGTGCCAATTATCGATAGAAAGAACGATTGCGGGAGCTGGGAAGTGAATCCTTACCTACCGTCGATGCAAAACGATTGGAAACATCGACTAGCACGTATTCGTGCCAATTGTCGATAAAAAGAACGATTGCGGGAGCTGGGATGTGAATCCTTACCTACCGTCGATGCAAAACGATTGGAAACATCGAATAGCACGTATTCGTGCCAATTATCGATAGAAAGAACGATTGCGGGAGCTGGGAAGTGAATCCTTACCTACCGTCGATGCAAAACGGTTGGAAACATCGACTAGCACGTATTCGTGCCAATTGTCGATAGAAAGAACGATTGCGGGAGCTGGGAAGTGAATCCTTACCTACCGTCGATGCGAAACGATTGGAAACATCGATTATAACGTATTCGTGCCAATTATCGATAGAAAGATCGATTGCGGGAGCTGGGAACTGAATCCTTACCTAGCGTCGATGCAAATCGATTGGAAACATCAAATAGCACGTATACGTGCTAATTATCGATAGAAAGAACGATTGCGGGAGCTGGGAAGTGAATCCTTATCTCCCGTCGATGCAAAACGATTGGAAACATCGAATAGCACGTATTCGTGCCAATTATCGCTAGAAAGAACGATTGCGGGAGCTGGGAAGTGAATCCTTACCTACCGTCGATGCAAAACGATTGGAAACATCGAATAGCACGTATTCGTGCCAATTGTCGATAGGAAGAACGATTGCGGGAGCTGGGAACTGAATCCTTACCTAGCGTCGATGCAAATCGATTGGAAACATCAAATAGCACGTATACGTGCTAATTATCGATAGAAAGAACGATTGCGGGAGCTGGGAAGTGAATCCTTATCTCCCGTCGATGCAAAACGATTGGAAACATCGAATAGCACGTATTCGTGCCAATTATCGCTAGAAAGAACGATTGCGGGAGCTGGGAAGTGAATCCTTACCTACCGTCGATGCAAAACGATTGGAAACATCGAATAGCACGTATTCGTGCCAATTATCGATAGAAAGAACGATTGCGGGAGCTGGGAAGTGAATCCTTATCTCCCGTCGATGCAAAACGATTGGAAACATCGAATAGCACGCATTCGTGCCAATTATCGCTAGAAAGAACGATTGCGGGAGCTGGGAAGTGAATCCTTACCTACCGTCGATGCAAAACGATTGGAAACATCGAATATCACGCATTCATGCCAATTGTCGATAGAAAGAACGATTGCGGGAGCTGGGAAGTGAATCCTCACCTCCCGTCGATACAGAACGATTGGAAACATCGAATATCACGTACTGGTGCCAATTATCGATATAAAGAACGATTGCGGGAGCTGGGAAGTGAATCCTCTCCTCCTGTCGATGCAGAACGATTGGAAACATCGAATATCACGTATTCGTGCCAATTATCGATATAAAGAACGTTTGCGGGAGCTGGGAAGTGACTCCTTACATACCGTCGATGCAAAACGATTGGAAACATCGAATATCACGTATTCGTGCCAACTATGGATAGAAAGAACGATTGCGCGAGCTGGGAAGTGAATCCTTACCTACCGTCGATGCAAAACGATTGGAAACATCGAATAGCACGTATTCGTGCCAATTGTCGATAGAAAGAACGATTGCGGGAGCTGGGAAGTGAATCCTTACCTCCCCTCGATGCAAAACGATTGGAAACATCGAATAGCACGTATTCGTGCCAATTGTCGATAGAAAGAACGATTGCGGGAGCTGGGAAGTGAATCCTTACCTACCGTCGATGCAAAACGGTTGGAAACATCGAATATAACGTATTCGTGCCAATTATCGATAGAAAGAACGATTGCGGGAGCTGGGAAATGAATCCTTATCTCCCGTCGATGCAAAACGAGTGCAAACCTCGAATATAACGTATTCGTGCCAATTACCGACAGAAAGAACGATTGCGTGAGCTGGGTAGTGAATCCTTACCTCCCCTCGATGCAAAACGATTGGAAACATCGAATAGCACGTATTCGTGCCAATTATCGATAGAAAGAACGATTGCGGGAGCTGGGAAGTGAATCCTTATCTCCCGTCGATGCAAAACGAGTGCAAACCTCGAATATAACGTATTCGTGCCAATTATCGATAGAAAGAACGATTGCGGGAGCTGGGAAGTGAATCCTTATCTCCCGTCGATGCAAAACGAGTGCAAACCTCGAATATAACTTATTCGTGCCAATTATCGATAGAAAGAACGATTGCGGGAGCTGTGAAGTGAATCCTTACCTACCGTCGATGCAAAACGATTGGAAACATCGAATAGCACGTATTCGTGCCAATTGTCGATAGGAAGAACGATTGCGGGAGCTGGGAAGTGAATCCTTATCTACCGTCGATGCAAAACGATTGGAAACATCGAATAGCACGTATTCGTGCCAATTATCGATAGAAAGAACGATTGCGGGAGCTGGGAAGTGAATCCTTATCTACCGTCGATGCAAAACGATTGGAAACATCGAATAGCACGTATTCGTGCCAATTATCGATAGAAAGAACGATTGCGGGAGCTGGGAAGTAAATCCTTATCTGCCGTCGATGCAAAACGATTGGAAACATCGAATAGCACGTATTCGTGCCAATTATCGATAGAAAGAACGATTGCGGGAGCTGGGAAGTGAATCCTTATCTCCCGTCGATGCAAAACGGTTGGAAACATCGAATAGCACGTATTCGTGCCAATTGTCGATAGGAAGAACGATTGCGGGAGCTGGGAACTGAATCCTTACCTAGCGTCGATGCAAATCGATTGGAAACATCAAATAGCACGTATACGTGCTAATTATCGATAGAAAGAACGATTGCGGGAGCTGGGAAGTGAATCCTTATCTCCCGTCGATGCAAAACGATGGGAAACATCGAATAGCACGTATTCGTGCCAATTATCGCTAGAAAGAACGATTGCGGGAGCTGGGAAGTGAATCCTTACCTACCGTCGATGCAAAACGATTGGAAACATCGAATAGCACGTATTCGTGCCAATTATCGATAGAAAGAACGATTGCGGGAGCTGGGAAGTGAATCCTTATCTCCCGTCGATGCAAAACGATTGGAAACATCGAATAGCACGTATTCGTGCCAATTATCGCTAGAAAGAACGATTGCGGGAGCTGGGAAGTGAATCCTTACCTACCGTCGATGCAAAACGGTTGGAAACATCGAATATAACGTATTCGTGCCAATTATCGATAGAAAGAGCGATTGCGGGAGCTGGGAAGTGAATCCTTATCTCCCGTCGATGCAAAACGAGTGCAAACCTCGAATATAACGTATTCGTGCCAATTATCGATAGAAAGAACGATTGCGGGAGCTGTGAAGTGAATCCTTACCTACCGTCGATGCAAAACGATTGGAAACATCGAATATCACGTATTCGTGCCAACTATCGATAGAAAGAACGATTGCGGGAGCTGGGAAGTGAATCCCTTACCTACCGTCGATGCAAAACGATTGGAAACATCGAATAGCACGTATTCGTGCCAATTGTCGATAGGAAGAACGATTGCGGGAGCTGGGAAGTGAATCCTTATCTCCCGTCGATGCAAAACGAGTGCAAACCTCGAATATAACGTATTCGTGCCAATTATCGATAGAGAGAAAGATTGCGGGAGCTGGGAAGTGAATCTTTACCTAACGTCGATGCAAAACGATTGGAAACATCGAATATCACGTATTCGTGCCAATTATCGATAGAAAGAACGATTGCGGGAGCTGGGAAGTGAATCCTTACCTCCCGTCGATGCAAAACGATTGGAAACATCGAATAGCACGTATTCGTGCCAATTGTCGATAGAAAGAACGATTGCAGGAGCTGGGAAGTGAATCCTTACATGCCGTCGATGCATAACGATTGGAAAGATCGAATATCACGTATTCGTGCCAATTGTCGATAGAAAGAACGATTGCGGGAGCTGGGAAGTGAATCCTTACCTCCCGTCGATGCAAAACGATTGGAAACATCGAATAGCACGTATTCGTTCCAATTATCGATAGAAAGAACGATTGCGGGAGCTGGGAAGTGAATCCTTCCCTACCGTCGATGCAAAACGATTGGACACATCGAATATCACGTATTCATGGCAATTGTCGATAGAAAGAACGATTGCGGGAGCTGGGAAGTGAATCCTTACCTACCGTCGATGCAATACGATTGGAAAGATCGAATATCACGTATTCGTGCCAATTATCGATAGAAAGAACGATTGCGGGAGCTGGGAAGTGAATCCTTACCTACCGTCGATACAAAACGTTTGGAAACATCGAATAGCACGTATTCGAGCCAATTATCGATAGAAAGAACGATTGCGGGAGCTGGGAAGTGAATCCTTACCTACCGTCGATGCAAAACGATTGGAAACATCGAATAGCACGTATTCGTGCCAATTATCGATAGAAAGAACGATTGCGGGAGCTGGGAAGTGAATCCTTATCTCCCGTCGATGCAAAACGATTGGAAACATCGAATAGCACGTATTCGTGCCAATTATCGCTAGAAAGAACGATTGCGGGAGCTGGGAAGTGAATCCCTTACCTACCGTCGATGCAAAACGATTGGAAACATCGAATAGCACGTATTCGTGCCAATTGTCGATAGGAAGAACGATTGCGGGAGCTGGGAAGTGAATCCTTATCTCCCGTCGATGCAAAACGAGTGCAAACCTCGAATATAACGTATTCGTGCCAATTATCGATAGAGCGAAAGATTGCGGGAGCTGGGAAGTGAATCTTTACCTAACGTCGATGCAAAACGATTGGAAACATCGAATATCACGTATTCGTG
The DNA here is from genome assembly GCA_951802735.1 of Nomada hirtipes. Lineage (NCBI taxonomy): Eukaryota > Metazoa > Arthropoda > Insecta > Hymenoptera > Apidae > Nomada > Nomada hirtipes. Next base: position 2,666,638 of record OX637929.1, on the reverse strand, counting down.
CCAATTATCGATAGAAAGAACGATTGCGGGAGCTGGGAAGTGAATCCTTACCTCCCGTCGATGCAAAACGATTGGAAACATCGAATAGCACGTATTCGTGCCAATTATCGATAGAAAGAACGATTGCGGGAGCTGGGAAGTGAATCCTTATCTCCCGTCGATGCAAAACGAGTGCAAACCTCGAATATAACGTATTCGTGCCAATTATCGATAGAAAGAACGATTGCGGGAGCTGGGAAGTGAATCCTTATCTCCCGTCGATGCAAAACGATTGGAAACATCGAATAGCACGTATTCGTGCCAATTATCGATAGAAAGAACGATTGCGGGAGCTGGGAAGTGAATCCTTACCTACCGTCGATGCAAAACGGTTGGAAACATCGACTAGCACGTATTCGTGCCAATTGTCGATAGAAAGAACGATTGCGGGAGCTGGGAAGTGAATCCTTACCTACCGTCGATGCGAAACGATTGGAAACATCGATTATAACGTATTCGTGCCAATTATCGATAGAAAGAACGATTGCGGGAGCTGGGAACTGAATCCTTACCTAGCGTCGATGCAAATCGATTGGAAACATCAAATAGCACGTATACGTGCTAATTATCGATAGAAAGAACGATTGCGGGAGCTGGGAAGTGAATCCTTATCTCCCGTCGATGCAAAACGATTGGAAACATCGAATAGCACGTATTCGTGCCAATTATCGCTAGAAAGAACGATTGCGGGAGCTGGGAAGTGAATCCTTACCTACCGTCGATGCAAAACGATTGGAAACATCGAATAGCACGTATTCGTGCCAATTGTCGATAGGAAGAACGATTGCGGGAGCTGGGAACTGAATCCTTACCTAGCGTCGATGCAAATCGATTGGAAACATCAAATAGCACGTATACGTGCTAATTATCGATAGAAAGAACGATTGCGGGAGCTGGGAAGTGAATCCTTATCTCCCGTCGATGCAAAACGATTGGAAACATCGAATAGCACGTATTCGTGCCAATTATCGCTAGAAAGAACGATTGCGGGAGCTGGGAAGTGAATCCTTACCTAGCGTCGATGCAAATCGATTGGAAACATCAAATAGCACGTATACGTGCTAATTATCGATAGAAAGAACGATTGCGGGAGCTGGGAAGTGAATCCTTATCTCCCGTCGATGCAAAACGATTGGAAACATCGAATAGCACGTATTCGTGCCAATTATCGCTAGAAAGAACGATTGCGGGAGCTGGGAAGTGAATCCTTACCTACCGTCGATGCAAAACGATTGGAAACATCGAATAGCACGTATTCGTGCCAATTGTCGATAGGAAGAACGATTGCGGGAGCTGGGAACTGAATCCTTACCTAGCGTCGATGCAAATCGATTGGAAACATCAAATAGCACGTATACGTGCTAATTATCGATAGAAAGAACGATTGCGGGAGCTGGGAAGTGAATCCTTATCTCCCGTCGATGCAAAACGATTGGAAACATCGAATAGCACGTATTCGTGCCAATTATCGCTAGAAAGAACGATTGCGGGAGCTGGGAAGTGAATCCTTACCTACCGTCGATGCAAAACGATTGGAAACATCGAATAGCACGTATTCGTGCCAATTATCGATAGAAAGAACGATTGCGGGAGCTGGGAAGTGAATCCTTATCTCCCGTCGATGCAAAACGATTGGAAACATCGAATAGCACGCATTCGTGCCAATTATCGCTAGAAAGAACGATTGCGGGAGCTGGGAAGTGAATCCTTACCTACCGTCGATGCAAAACGATTGGAAACATCGAATATCACGCATTCATGCCAATTGTCGATAGAAAGAACGATTGCGGGAGCTGGGAAGTGAATCCTCACCTCCCGTCGATACAGAACGATTGGAAACATCGAATATCACGTACTGGTGCCAATTATCGATATAAAGAACGATTGCGGGAGCTGGGAAGTGAATCCTCTCCTCCTGTCGATGCAGAACGATTGGAAACATCGAATATCACGTATTCGTGCCAATTATCGATATAAAGAACGTTTGCGGGAGCTGGGAAGTGACTCCTTACATACCGTCGATGCAAAACGATTGGAAACATCGAATATCACGTATTCGTGCCAACTATGGATAGAAAGAACGATTGCGCGAGCTGGGAAGTGAATCCTTACCTACCGTCGATGCAAAACGATTGGAAACATCGAATAGCACGTATTCGTGCCAATTGTCGATAGAAAGAACGATTGCGGGAGCTGGGAAGTGAATCCTTACCTCCCCTCGATGCAAAACGATTGGAAACATCGAATAGCACGTATTCGTGCCAATTGTCGATAGAAAGAACGATTGCGGGAGCTGGGAAGTGAATCCTTACCTCCCCTCGATGCAAAACGATTGGAAACATCGAATAGCACGTATTCGTGCCAATTATCGATAGAAAGAACGATTGCGGGAGCTGGGAAGTGAATCCTTATCTCCCGTCGATGCAAAACGAGTGCAAACCTCGAATATAACGTATTCGTGCCAATTATCGATAGAAAGAACGATTGCGGGAGCTGGGAAGTGAATCCTTATCTCCCGTCGATGCAAAACGAGTGCAAACCTCGAATATAACTTATTCGTGCCAATTATCGATAGAAAGAACGATTGCGGGAGCTGTGAAGTGAATCCTTACCTACCGTCGATGCAAAACGATTGGAAACATCGAATAGCACGTATTCGTGCCAATTGTCGATAGGAAGAACGATTGCGGGAGCTGGGAAGTGAATCCTTATCTACCGTCGATGCAAAACGATTGGAAACATCGAATAGCACGTATTCGTGCCAATTATCGATAGAAAGAACGATTGCGGGAGCTGGGAAGTGAATCCTTATCTACCGTCGATGCAAAACGAGTGCAAACCTCGAATATAACGTATTCGTGCCAATTATCGATAGAAAGAACGATTGCGGGAGCTGGGAAGTGAATCCTTATCTCCCGTCGATGCAAAACGATTGGAAACATCGAATAGCACGTATTCGTGCCAACTATCGATAGAAAGAACGATTGCGGGAGCTGGGAAGTGAATCCCTTACCTACCGTCGATGCAAAACGATTGGAAACATCGAATAGCACGTATTCGTGCCAATTGTCGATAGGAAGAACGATTGCGGGAGCTGGGAAGTGAATCCTTATCTCCCGTCGATGCAAAACGAGTGCAAACCTCGAATATAACGTATTCGTGCCAATTATCGATAGAGAGAAAGATTGCGGGAGCTGGGAAGTGAATCTTTACCTAACGTCGATGCAAAACGATTGGAAACATCGAATATCACGTATTCGTGCCAATTATCGATAGAAAGAACGATTGCGGGAGCTGGGAAGTGAATCCTTACCTACCGTCGATGCAAAACGATTGGACACATCGAATATCACGTATTCATGGCAATTGTCGATAGAAAGAACGATTGCGGGAGCTGGGAAGTGAATCCTTACCTACCGTCGATGCAATACGATTGGAAAGATCGAATATCACGTATTCGTGCCAATTATCGATAGAAAGAACGATTGCGGGAGCTGGGAAGTGAATCCTTACCTACCGTCGATGCAAAACGATTGGAAACATCGACTAGCACGTATTCGTGCCAATTGTCGATAAAAAGAACGATTGCGGGAGCTGGGATGTGAATCCTTACCTACCGTCGATGCAAAACGATTGGAAACATCGAATAGCACGTATTCGTGCCAATTATCGATAGAAAGAACGATTGCGGGAGCTGGGAAGTGAATCCTTATCTCCCGTCGATGCAAAACGAGTGCAAACCTCGAATATAACGTATTCGTGCCAATTATCGATAGAAAGAACGATTGCGGGAGCTGGGAAGTGAATCCTTATCTCCCGTCGATGCAAAACGATTGGAAACATCGAATAGCACGTATTCGTGCCAATTATCGATAGAAAGAACGATTGCGGGAGCTGGGAAGTGAATCCTTACCTACCGTCGATGCAAAACGGTTGGAAACATCGACTAGCACGTATTCGTGCCAATTGTCGATAGAAAGAACGATTGCGGGAGCTGGGAAGTGAATCCTTACCTACCGTCGATGCGAAACGATTGGAAACATCGATTATAACGTATTCGTGCCAATTATCGATAGAAAGAACGATTGCGGGAGCTGGGAAATGAATCCTTATCTACCGTCGATGCAAAACGATTGGAAACATCGAATAGCATGTATTCGTGCCAATTATCGATAGAAAGAACGATTGCGGGAGCTGGGAAGTGAATCCTTATCTCCCGTCGATGCAAAACGAGTGCAAACCTCGAATATAACGTATTCGTGCCAATTATCGATAGAAAGAACGATTGCGGGAGCTGGGAAGTGAATCCTTACCTACCGTCGATGCAAAACGATTGGAAACATCGAATATCACGTATTCGTGCCAACTATCGATAGAAAGAACGATTGCGGGAGCTGGGAAGTGAATCCCTTACCTACCGTCGATGCAAAACGATTGGAAACCTCGAATAGCACGTATTCGTGCCAATTATCGATAGAAAGAACGATTGCGGGAGCTGGGATGTGAATCCTTATCTCCCGTCGATGCAAAACGATTGGAAACATCGAATAGCACGTATTCGTGCCAATTATCGATAGAAAGAACGATTGCGGGAGCTGGGAAGTGAATCCTTACCTACCGTCGATGCAAAACGATTGGAAACATCGACTAGCACGTATTCGTGCCAATTGTCGATAGAAAGAACGATTGCGGGAGCTGGGAAGTGAATCCTTACCTACCGTCGATGCAATACGATTGGAAAGATCGAATATCACGTATTCGTGCCAATTATCGATAGAAAGAACGATTGCGGGAGCTGGGAAGTGAATCCTTACCTACCGTCGATGCAAAACGATTGGAAACATCGACTAGCACGTATTCGTGCCAATTATCGATAGAAAGAACGATTGCGGGAGCTGGGAAGTGAATCCTTATCTCCCGTCGATGCAAAACGAGTGCAAACCTCGAATATAACTTATTCGTGCCAATTATCGATAGAAAGAACGATTGCGGGAGCTGTGAAGTGAATCCTTACCTACCGTCGATGCAAAACGATTGGAAACATCGAATATCACGTATTCGTGCCAACTATCGATAGAAAGAACGATTGCGGGAGCTGGGAAGTGAATCCCTTACCTACCGTCGATGCAAAACGATTGGAAACATCGAATAGCACGTATTCGTGCCAATTATCGATAGAAAGAACGATTGCGGGAGCTGGGAAGTGAATCCTTACCTACCGTCGATGCAAAACGATTGGAAACATCGAATATAACGTATTCGTGCCAATTATCGATAGAAAGAACGATTGTGGCAGCTGGGAAGTGAATCCTTAAATACCGTCGCTGCAAAACGATTGGAAACATCGAATAGCACGTAATCGTGCCAATTATCGATAGAAAGAACGATTGCGGGAGCTGGGAAGTGAATCCTTACCTACCGTCGATGCAAAACGATTGGAAACATCGAATAGCACGTATTCGTGCCAATTATCGATAGAAAGAACGATTGCGGGAGCTGGGAAGTGAATCCTTACCTACCGTCGATGCAAAACGATTGGAAACATCGAATATAACGTATTCGTGCCAATTATCGATAGAAAGAACGATTGCGGCACCTGGGAAGTGGATCCTTACCTACCGTGGATGCAAAACGATTGGAAACATCGAATAGCACGTAATCGTGCCAATTATCGATAGAAAGAACGATTGCGGGAGCTGGGAAGTGAATCCTTACCTACCGTCGATGCAAAACGATTGGAAACATCGAATAGCACGTATTCGTGCCAATTATCGATAGAAAGAACGATTGCGGGAGCTGGGAAGTGAATCCTTACCTACCGTCGATGCAAAACGATTGGAAACATCGACTAGCACGTTTTCGTGCCAATTATCCATAGAATTAACGATTGCGGGAGCTGGGAAGTGAATCCTTACCTACCGTCGATGCAAGACGATTGGAAACATCGAATAGCACGTATTCGTGCCAATTATCGATAGAAAGCACGATTGCGGGAGCTGTGAAGTGAATCCTTACCTACCATCGATGCAAAACGATTGGAAACATCGAATAACACGTTTCCGTGCCAATTATTGATAGAATGAACGATTGCGGGAGCTGGGAAGTGAATCCTTACCTACCGTGGATGCAAAACGATTTGAAACATCGAATAGCACGTATTCGTGCCAATTATCGATAGAAGGAACGATTGCGGGAGCTGGGAAGTGAATCCTTACCTACCGTCGATGCAAAACGATTGGAAACATCGAATAGCACGTATTCGTGCCAATTATCGATAGAAAGAACGATTGCGAGGGCTGGGAAGTGAATCCTTACCTACCGTGGATGCAAAACGATTTGAAACATCGAATAGCACGTATTCGTGCCAATTATCGATAGAAAGAACGATTGCGGGAGCTGGGATATGAATCCTTACTTACCGTCGATGCAAGACGATTGGAAACATCGAATAGCACGTATTCGTGCCAATTATCGATAGAAAGAACGATTGCGGGAGCTGGGAAGTGAATCCTTACCTACCGTCGATGCAAAACGATTGGAAACATCGAATATAACGTATTCGTGCCAATTATCGATAGAAAGAACGATTGCGGCAGCTGGGAAGGGAATCCTTAAATACCGTCGCTGCAAAACGATTGGAAACATCGATTAGCACGTAATCGTGCCAATTATCGATAGAAAGAACGATTGCGGGAGCTGGGAAGTGAATCCTTACCTACCGTCGATGCAAAACGATTGGAAACATCGAATAGCACGTATTCGTGCCAATTATCGATAGAAAGAACGATTGCGGGAGCTGGGAAGTGAATCCTTACCTACCGTCGATGCAAAACGATTGGAAACATCGAATATAACGTATTCGTGCCAATTATCGATAGAAAGAACGATTGCGGCAGCTGGGAAGTGAATCCTTACTCACCGTCGATGCAGAACGATTGGAAACTTCGAATATAACGTATTGGAGCCAATTATCGATAGAAAGAACGATTGCGGGAGCTGGGAAGTGAATCCTTACCTACCGTCGATGCAAAACGATTGGAAACATCGAATAGCACGTATTCGTGCCAATTATCGATAGAAAGAACGATTGCGGGAGCTGGGAAGTGAATCCTTACCTACCGTCGATGCAAAACGATTGGAAACATCGAATAGCACGTATTCGTGCCAATTATCGATAGAAAGCACGATTGCGGGAGCTGTGAAGTGAATCCTTACCTACCGTCGATACAAAACGTTTGGAAACATCGAATAGCACGTATTCGAGCCAATTATCGATAGAAAGAACGATTGCGGGAGCTGGGAAGTGAATCCTTACCTACCGTCGATGCAAAACGATTGGAAACATCGACTAGCACGTTTTCGTGCCAATTATCCATAGAATTAACGATTGCGGGAGCTGGGAAGTGAATCCTTACCTACCGTCGATGCAAGACGATTGGAAACATCGAATAGCACGTATTCGTGCCAATTATCGATAGAAAGCACGATTGCGGGAGCTGTGAAGTGAATCCTTACCTACCATCGATGCAAAACGATTGGAAACATCGAATAACACGTTTTCGTGCCAATTATTGATAGAATGAACGATTGCGGGAGCTGGGAAGTGAATCCTTACCTTCCGGCGATGCAAGACGATTGGAAACATCGAATAGCACGTATTCGTGCCAATTATCGATAGAAGGAACGATTGCGGGAGCTGGGAAGTGAATCGTTACCTACCGTCGATGCAAAACGATTGGAAACATCGAATAGCACGTATTCGTGCCAATTATCGATAGAAAGAACGATTGCGGGAGCTGGGAAGTGAATCCTTATCTCCCGTCGATGCAAAACGAGTGCAAACCTCGAATATAACTTATTCGTGCCAATTATCGATAGAAAGCACGATTGCGGGAGCTGTGAAGTGAATCCTTACCTACCGTCGATACAAAACGTTTGGAAACATCGAATAGCACGTATTCGAGCCAATTATCGATAGAAAGAACGATTGCGGGAGCTGGGAAGTGAATCCTTACCTACCGTCGATGCAAAACGATTGGAAACATCGACTAGCACGTTTTCGTGCCAATTATCCATAGAATTAACGATTGCGGGAGCTGGGAAGTGAATCCTTACCTACCGTCGATGCAAGACGATTGGAAACATCGAATAGCACGTATTCGTGCCAATTATCGATAGAAAGCACGATTGCGGGAGCTGTGAAGTGAATCCTTACCTACCATCGATGCAAAACGATTGGAAACATCGAATAACACGTTTTCGTGCCAATTATTGATAGAATGAACGATTGCGGGAGCTGGGAAGTGAATCCTTACCTTCCGGCGATGCAAGACGATTGGAAACATCGAATAGCACGTATTCGTGCCAATTATCGATAGAAGGAACGATTGCGAGGGCTGGGAAGTGAATCCTTACCTACCGTGGATGCAAAACGATTGGAAACATCGAATAGCACGTATTCGTGCCAATTATCGATAGAAAGAACGTTTGCGGGAGCTGGGATATGAATCCTTACCTACCGTCGATGCAAAACGATTGGAAACATCGAATATAACGTATTCGTGCCAATTATCGATAGAAAGAACGATTGTGGCAGCTGGGAAGTGAATCCTTAAATACCGTCGCTGCAAAACGATTGGAAACATCGAATAGCACGTAATCGTGCCAATTATCGATAGAAAGAACGATTGCGGGAGCTGGGAAGTGAATCCTTACCTACCGTCGATGCAAAACGATTGGAAACATCGAATATAACGTATTCGTGCCAATTATCGATAGAAAGAACGATTGCGGGAGCTGGGAAGTGAATCCTTACTCACCGTCGATGCAGAACGATTGGAAACTTCGAATATAACGTATTGGAGCCAATTATCGATAGAAAGAACAATTGCGAGGGCTGGGAAGTGAATCCTTACCTACCGTGGATGCAAAACGATTGGAAACATCGAATAGCACGTATTCGTGCCAATTATTGATAGAATGAACGATTGCGGGAGCTGGGAAGTGAATCCTTACCTTCCGGCGATGCAAGACGATTGGAAACATCGAATAGCACGTATTCGTGCCAATTATCGATAGAAAGAACAATTGCGAGGGCTGGGAAGTGAATCCTTACCTACCGTGGATGCAAAACGATTGGAAACATCGAATAGCACGTATTCGTGCCAATTGTCGATAGAAAGAACGATTGCGGGAGCTGGGATGTGAATCCTTACCTCCCCTCGATGCAAAACGATTGGAAACATCGAATAGCACGTATTCGTGCCAATTGTCGATAGAAAGAACGATTGCGGGAGCTGGGAAGTGAATCCTTACCTACCGTCGATGCAAAACGGTTGGAAACATCGAATATAACGTATTCGTGCCAATTATCGATAGAAAGAACGATTGCGGGAGCTGGGAAGTGAATCCTTATCTCCCGTCGATGCAAAACGAGTGCAAACCTCGAATATAACGTATTCGTGCCAATTACCGACAGAAAGAACGATTGCGGGAGCTGGGTAGTGAATCCTTACCTACCGTCGATGCAAAACGATTGGAAACATCGAATAGCACGTATTCGTGCCAATTATCGATAGAAAGAACGATTGCGGGAGCAGGGAAGTGAATCCTTACCTACCGTCGATGCAAAACGATTGGAAACATCGAATATCACGTATTCGTGGCAATTGTCGATAGAAAGAACGATTGCGGGAGCTGGGAAGTGAATCCTTATCTACCGTCGATGCAAAACGATTGGAAACATCGAATAGCACGTATTCGTGCCAATTATCGATAGAAAGAACGATTGCGGGAGCTGGGAAGTGAATCCTTATCTCCCGTCGATGCAAAACGAGTGCAAACCTCGAATATAACGTATTCGTGCCAATTATCGATAGAAAGAACGATTGCGGGAGCTGTGAAGTGAATCCTTACCTACCGTCGATGCAAAACGATTGGAAACATCGAATATCACGTATTCGTGCCAACTATCGATAGAAAGAACGATTGCGGGAGCTGGGAAGTGAATCCTTACCTACCGTCGATGCAAAACGATTGGAAACATCGAATAGCACGTATTCGTGCCAATTGTCGATAGGAAGAACGATTGCGGGAGCTGGGAAGTGAATCCTTATCTACCGTCGATGCAAAACGATTGGAAACATCGAATAGCACGTATTCGTGCCAATTATCGATAGAAAGAACGATTGCGGGAGCTGGGAAGTGAATCCTTATCTACCGTCGATGCAAAACGATTGGAAACATCGAATAGCACGTATTCGTGCCAATTATCGATAGAAAGAACGATTGCGGGAGCTGGGAAGTGAATCCTTATCTCCCGTCGATGCAAAACGAGTGCAAACCTCGAATATAACTTATTCGTGCCAATTATCGATAGAAAGAACGATTGCGGGAGCTGTGAAGTGAATCCTTACCTACCGTCGATGCAAAACGATTGGAAACATCGAATATCACGTATTCGTGCCAACTATCGATAGAAAGAACGATTGCGGGAGCTGGGAAGTGAATCCCTTACCTACCGTCGATGCAAAACGATTGGAAACATCGAATAGCACGTATTCGTGCCAATTATCGATAGAAAGAACGATTGCGGGAGCTGGGAAGTGAATCCTTACCTACCGTCGATGCAAAACGATTGGAAACATCGAATATAACGTATTCGTGCCAATTATCGATAGAAAGAACGATTGTGGCAGCTGGGAAGTGAATCCTTAAATACCGTCGCTGCAAAACGATTGGAAACATCGAATAGCACGTAATCGTGCCAATTATCGATAGAAAGAACGATTGCGGGAGCTGGGAAGTGAATCCTTACCTACCGTCGATGCAAAACGATTGGAAACATCGAATAGCACGTATTCGTGCCAATTATCGATAGAAAGAACGATTGCGGGAGCTGGGAAGTGAATCCTTACCTACCGTCGATGCAAAACGATTGGAAACATCGACTAGCACGTTTTCGTGCCAATTATCCATAGAATTAACGATTGCGGGAGCTGGGAAGTGAATCCTTACCTACCGTCGATGCAAGACGATTGGAAACATCGAATAGCACGTATTCGTGCCAATTATCGATAGAAAGCACGATTGCGGGAGCTGTGAAGTGAATCCTTACCTACCATCGATGCAAAACGATTGGAAACATCGAATAACACGTTTTCGTGCCAATTATTGATAGAATGAACGATTGCGGGAGCTGGGAAGTGAATCCTTACCTTCCGGCGATGCAAGACGATTGGAAACATCGAATAGCACGTATTCGTGCCAATTATCGATAGAAAGAACAATTGCGAGGGCTGGGAAGTGAATCCTTACCTACCGTGGATGCAAAACGATTGGAAACATCGAATAGCACGTATTCGTGCCAATTGTCGATAGAAAGAACGATTGCGGGAGCTGGGATGTGAATCCTTACCTCCCCTCGATGCAAAACGATTGGAAACATCGAATAGCACGTATTCGTGCCAATTGTCGATAGAAAGAACGATTGCGGGAGCTGGGAAGTGAATCCTTACCTACCGTCGATGCAAAACGGTTGGAAACATCGAATATAACGTATTCGTGCCAATTATCGATAGAAAGAACGATTGCGGGAGCTGGGAAGTGAATCCTTATCTCCCGTCGATGCAAAACGAGTGCAAACCTCGAATATAACGTATTCGTGCCAATTACCGACAGAAAGAACGATTGCGGGAGCTGGGTAGTGAATCCTTACCTACCGTCGATGCAAAACGATTGGAAACATCGACTAGCACGTTTTCGTGCCAATTATCCATAGAATTAACGATTGCGGGAGCTGGGAAGTGAATCCTTACCTACCGTCGATGCAAGACGATTGGAAACATCGAATAGCACGTATTCGTGCCAATTATCGATAGAAAGCACGATTGCGGGAGCTGTGAAGTGAATCCTTACCTACCATCGATGCAAAACGATTGGAAACATCGAATAACACGTTTTCGTGCCAATTATTGATAGAATGAACGATTGCGGGAGCTGGGAAGTGAATCCTTACCTTCCGGCGATGCAAGACGATTGGAAACATCGAATAGCACGTATTCGTGCCAATTATCGATAGAAAGAACAATTGCGAGGGCTGGGAAGTGAATCCTTACCTACCGTGGATGCAAAACGATTGGAAACATCGAATAGCACGTATTCGTGCCAATTGTCGATAGAAAGAACGATTGCGGGAGCTGGGATGTGAATCCTTACCTCCCCTCGATGCAAAACGATTGGAAACATCGAATAGCACGTATTCGTGCCAATTGTCGATAGAAAGAACGATTGCGGGAGCTGGGAAGTGAATCCTTACCTACCGTCGATGCAAAACGGTTGGAAACATCGAATATAACGTATTCGTGCCAATTATCGATAGAAAGAACGATTGCGGGAGCTGGGAAGTGAATCCTTATCTCCCGTCGATGCAAAACGAGTGCAAACCTCGAATATAACGTATTCGTGCCAATTACCGACAGAAAGAACGATTGCGGGAGCTGGGTAGTGAATCCTTACCTACCGTCGATGCAAAACGATTGGAAACATCGAATAGCACGTATTCGTGCCAATTATCGATAGAAAGAACGATTGCGGGAGCAGGGAAGTGAATCCTTACCTACCGTCGATGCAAAACGATTGGAAACATCGAATATCACGTATTCGTGGCAATTGTCGATAGAAAGAACGATTGCGGGAGCTGGGAAGTGAATCCTTATCTACCGTCGATGCAAAACGATTGGAAACATCGAATAGCACGTATTCGTGCCAATTATCGATAGAAAGAACGATTGCGGGAGCTGGGAAGTGAATCCTTATCTCCCGTCGATGCAAAACGAGTGCAAACCTCGAATATAACGTATTCGTGCCAATTATCGATAGAAAGAACGATTGCGGGAGCTGTGAAGTGAATCCTTACCTACCGTCGATGCAAAACGATTGGAAACATCGAATATCACGTATTCGTGCCAACTATCGATAGAAAGAACGATTGCGGGAGCTGGGAAGTGAATCCTTACCTACCGTCGATGCAAAACGATTGGAAACATCGAATAGCACGTATTCGTGCCAATTGTCGATAGGAAGAACGATTGCGGGAGCTGGGAAGTGAATCCTTATCTACCGTCGATGCAAAACGATTGGAAACATCGAATAGCACGTATTCGTGCCAATTATCGATAGAAAGAACGATTGCGGGAGCTGGGAAGTGAATCCTTATCTACCGTCGATGCAAAACGATTGGAAACATCGAATAGCACGTATTCGTGCCAATTATCGATAGAAAGAACGATTGCGGGAGCTGGGAAGTGAATCCTTATCTCCCGTCGATGCAAAACGAGTGCAAACCTCGAATATAACTTATTCGTGCCAATTATCGATAGAAAGAACGATTGCGGGAGCTGTGAAGTGAATCCTTACCTACCGTCGATGCAAAACGATTGGAAACATCGAATATCACGTATTCGTGCCAACTATCGATAGAAAGAACGATTGCGGGAGCTGGGAAGTGAATCCCTTACCTACCGTCGATGCAAAACGATTGGAAACATCGAATAGCACGTATTCGTGCCAATTATCGATAGAAAGAACGATTGCGGGAGCTGGGAAGTGAATCCTTACCTACCGTCGATGCAAAACGATTGGAAACATCGAATATAACGTATTCGTGCCAATTATCGATAGAAAGAACGATTGTGGCAGCTGGGAAGTGAATCCTTAAATACCGTCGCTGCAAAACGATTGGAAACATCGAATAGCACGTAATCGTGCCAATTATCGATAGAAAGAACGATTGCGGGAGCTGGGAAGTGAATCCTTACCTACCGTCGATGCAAAACGATTGGAAACATCGAATAGCACGTATTCGTGCCAATTATCGATAGAAAGAACGATTGCGGGAGCTGGGAAGTGAATCCTTACCTACCGTCGATGCAAAACGATTGGAAACATCGACTAGCACGTTTTCGTGCCAATTATCCATAGAATTAACGATTGCGGGAGCTGGGAAGTGAATCCTTACCTACCGTCGATGCAAGACGATTGGAAACATCGAATAGCACGTATTCGTGCCAATTATCGATAGAAAGCACGATTGCGGGAGCTGTGAAGTGAATCCTTACCTACCATCGATGCAAAACGATTGGAAACATCGAATAACACGTTTTCGTGCCAATTATTGATAGAATGAACGATTGCGGGAGCTGGGAAGTGAATCCTTACCTTCCGGCGATGCAAGACGATTGGAAACATCGAATAGCACGTATTCGTGCCAATTATCGATAGAAGGAACGATTGCGGGAGCTGGGAAGTGAATCCTTACCTACCGTCGATGCAAAACGATTGGAAACATCGAATAGCACGTATTCGTGCCAATTATCGATAGAAAGAACGATTGCGAGGGCTGGGAAGTGAATCCTTACCTACCGTGGATGCAAAACGATTTGAAACATCGAATAGCACGTATTCGTGCCAATTATCGATAGAAAGAACGATTGCGGGAGCTGGGATATGAATCCTTACTTACCGTCGATGCAAGACGATTGGAAACATCGAATAGCACGTATTCGTGCCAATTATCGATAGAAAGAACGATTGCGGGAGCTGGGAAGTGAATCCTTACCTACCGTCGATGCAAAACGATTGGAAACATCGAATATAACGTATTCGTGCCAATTATCGATAGAAAGAACGATTGCGGCAGCTGGGAAGGGAATCCTTAAATACCGTCGCTGCAAAACGATTGGAAACATCGATTAGCACGTAATCGTGCCAATTATCGATAGAAAGAACGATTGCGGGAGCTGGGAAGTGAATCCTTACCTACCGTCGATGCAAAACGATTGGAAACATCGAATAGCACGTATTCGTGCCAATTATCGATAGAAAGAACGATTGCGGGAGCTGGGAAGTGAATCCTTACCTACCGTCGATGCAAAACGATTGGAAACATCGAATATAACGTATTCGTGCCAATTATCGATAGAAAGAACGATTGCGGCAGCTGGGAAGTGAATCCTTACTCACCGTCGATGCAGAACGATTGGAAACTTCGAATATAACGTATTGGAGCCAATTATCGATAGAAAGAACGATTGCGGGAGCTGGGAAGTGAATCCTTACCTACCGTCGATGCAAAACGATTGGAAACATCGAATAGCACGTATTCGTGCCAATTATCGATAGAAAGAACGATTGCGGGAGCTGGGAAGTGAATCCTTACCTACCGTCGATGCAAAACGATTGGAAACATCGAATAACACGTTTTCGTGCCAATTATTGATAGAATGAACGATTGCGGGAGCTGGGAAGTGAATCCTTACCTTCCGGCGATGCAAGACGATTGGAAACATCGAATAGCACGTATTCGTGCCAATTATCGATAGAAGGAACGATTGCGGGAGCTGGGAAGTGAATCCTTACCTACCGTCGATGCAAAACGATTGGAAACATCGAATAGCACGTATTCGTGCCAATTATCGATAGAAAGAACGATTGCGGGAGCTGGGAAGTGAATCCTTATCTCCCGTCGATGCAAAACGAGTGCAAACCTCGAATATAACTTATTCGTGCCAATTATCGATAGAAAGCACGATTGCGGGAGCTGTGAAGTGAATCCTTACCTACCGTCGATACAAAACGTTTGGAAACATCGAATAGCACGTATTCGAGCCAATTATCGATAGAAAGAACGATTGCGGGAGCTGGGAAGTGAATCCTTACCTACCGTCGATGCAAAACGATTGGAAACATCGACTAGCACGTTTTCGTGCCAATTATCCATAGAATTAACGATTGCGGGAGCTGGGAAGTGAATCCTTACCTACCGTCGATGCAAGACGATTGGAAACATCGAATAGCACGTATTCGTGCCAATTATCGATAGAAAGCACGATTGCGGGAGCTGTGAAGTGAATCCTTACCTACCATCGATGCAAAACGATTGGAAACATCGAATAACACGTTTTCGTGCCAATTATTGATAGAATGAACGATTGCGGGAGCTGGGAAGTGAATCCTTACCTTCCGGCGATGCAAGACGATTGGAAACATCGAATAGCACGTATTCGTGCCAATTATCGATAGAAGGAACGATTGCGGGAGCTGGGAAGTGAATCCTTACCTACCGTCGATGCAAAACGATTGGAAACATCGAATAGCACGTATTCGTGCCAATTATCGATAGAAAGAACGATTGCGGGAGCTGGGAAGTGAATCCTTATCTCCCGTCGATGCAAAACGAGTGCAAACCTCGAATATAACTTATTCGTGCCAATTATCGATAGAAAGCACGATTGCGGGAGCTGTGAAGTGAATCCTTACCTACCGTCGATACAAAACGTTTGGAAACATCGAATAGCACGTATTCGAGCCAATTATCGATAGAAAGAACGATTGCGGGAGCTGGGAAGTGAATCCTTACCTACCGTCGATGCAAAACGATTGGAAACATCGACTAGCACGTTTTCGTGCCAATTATCCATAGAATTAACGATTGCGGGAGCTGGGAAGTGAATCCTTACCTACCGTCGATGCAAGACGATTGGAAACATCGAATAGCACGTATTCGTGCCAATTATCGATAGAAAGCACGATTGCGGGAGCTGTGAAGTGAATCCTTACCTACCATCGATGCAAAACGATTGGAAACATCGAATAGCACGTATTCGTGCCAATTATCGATAGAAAGAACGATTGCGAGGGCTGGGAAGTGAATCCTTACCTACCGTGGATGCAAAACGATTGGAAACATCGAATAGCACGTATTCGTGCCAATTATCGATAGAAAGAACGTTTGCGGGAGCTGGGATATGAATCCTTACCTACCGTCGATGCAAAACGATTGGAAACATCGAATATAACGTATTCGTGCCAATTATCGATAGAAAGAACGATTGTGGCAGCTGGGAAGTGAATCCTTAAATACCGTCGCTGCAAAACGATTGGAAACATCGAATAGCACGTAATCGTGCCAATTATCGATAGAAAGAACGATTGCGGGAGCTGGGAAGTGAATCCTTACCTACCGTCGATGCAAAACGATTGGAAACATCGAATATAACGTATTCGTGCCAATTATCGATAGAAAGAACGATTGCGGGAGCTGGGAAGTGAATCCTTACCTACCGTCGATGCAAAACGATTGGAAACATCGAATAGCACGTATTCGTGCCAATTATCGATAGAAAGAACGATTGCGGGAGCTGGGAAGTGAATCCTTACCTACCGTCGATGCAAAACGATTGGAAACATCGAATATAACGTATTCGTGCCAATTATCGATAGAAAGAACGATTGCGGCAGCTGGGAAGGGAATCCTTAAATACCGTCGCTGCAAAACGATTGGAAACATCGAATAGCACGTAATCGTGCCAATTATCGATAGAAAGAACGATTGCGGGAGCTGGGAAGTGAATCCTTACCTACCGTCGATGCAAAACGATTGGAAACATCGAATATAACGTATTCGTGCCAATTATCGATAGAAAGAACGATTGCGGCAGCTGGGAAGTGAATCCTTACTCACCGTCGATGCAGAACGATTGGAAACTTCGAATATAACGTATTGGAGCCAATTATCGATAGAAAGAACAATTGCGAGGGCTGGGAAGTGAATCCTTACCTACCGTGGATGCAAAACGATTGGAAACATCGAATAGCACGTATTCGTGCCAATTATTGATAGAATGAACGATTGCGGGAGCTGGGAAGTGAATCCTTACCTTCCGGCGATGCAAGACGATTGGAAACATCGAATAGCACGTATTCGTGCCAATTATCGATAGAAGGAACGATTGCGGGAGCTGGGAAGTGAATCCTTACCTACCGTCGATGCAAAACGATTGGAAACATCGAATAGCACGTATTCGTGCCAATTATCGATAGAAAGAACAATTGCGAGGGCTGGGAAGTGAATCCTTACCTACCGTGGATGCAAAACGATTGGAAACATCGAATAGCACGTATTCGTGCCAATTATCGATATAAAGAACGTTTGCGGGAGCTGGGAAGTGACTCCTTACATACCGTCGGTGCAAAACGATTGGAAACATCGAATATCACGTATTCGTGCCAACTATGGATAGAAAGAACGATTGCGCGAGCTGGGAAGTGAATCCTTACCTACCGTCGATGCAAAACGATTGGAAACATCGAATAGCACGTATTCGTGCCAATTGTCGATAGAAAGAACGATTGCGGGAGCTGGGATGTGAATCCTTACCTCCCCTCGATGCAAAACGATTGGAAACATCGAATAGCACGTATTCGTGCCAATTGTCGATAGAAAGAACGATTGCGGGAGCTGGGAAGTGAATCCTTACCTACCGTCGATGCAAAACGGTTGGAAACATCGAATATAACGTATTCGTGCCAATTATCGATAGAAAGAACGATTGCGGGAGCTGGGAAGTGAATCCTTATCTCCCGTCGATGCAAAACGAGTGCAAACCTCGAATATAACGTATTCGTGCCAATTACCGACAGAAAGAACGATTGCGGGAGCTGGGTAGTGAATCCTTACCTACCGTCGATGCAAAACGATTGGAAACATCGAATATCACGTATTCGTGCCAACTATGGATAGAAAGAACGATTGCGCGAGCTGGGAAGTGAATCCTTACCTACCGTCGATGCAAAACGATTGGAAACATCGAATAGCACGTATTCGTGCCAATTGTCGATAGAAAGAACGATTGCGGGAGCTGGGAAGTGAATCCTTACCTACCGTCGATGCAAAACGGTTGGAAACATCGAATATAACGTATTCGTGCCAATTATCGATAGAAAGAACGATTGCGGGAGCTGGGAAGTGAATCCTTATCTCCCGTCGATGCAAAACGAGTGCAAACCTCGAATATAACGTATTCGTGCCAATTACCGACAGAAAGAACGATTGCGGGAGCTGGGTAGTGAATCCTTACCTACCGTCGACGCAAAACGATTGGAAACATCGAATAGCACGTATTCGTGCCAATTATCGATAGAAAGAACGATTGCGGGAGCAGGGAAGTGAATCCTTACCTACCGTCGATGCAAAACGATTGGAAACATCGAATATCACGTATTCGTGGCAATTGTCGATAGAAAGAACGATTGCGGGAGCTGGGAAGTGAATCCTTATCTACCGTCGATGCAAAACGATTGGAAACATCGAATAGCACGTATTCGTGCCAATTATCGATAGAAAGAACGATTGCGGGAGCAGGGAAGTGAATCCTTACCTACCGTCGATGCAAAACGATTGGAAACATCGAATATCACGTATTCGTGCCAACTATGGATAGAAAGAACGATTGCGCGAGCTGGGAAGTGAATCCTTACCTACCGTCGATGCAAAACGATTGGAAACATCGAATAGCACGTATTCGTGCCAATTGTCGATAGAAAGAACGATTGCGGGAGCTGGGATGTGAATCCTTACCTCCCCTCGATGCAAAACGATTGGAAACATCGAATAGCACGTATTCGTGCCAATTGTCGATAGAAAGAACGATTGCGGGAGCTGGGAAGTGAATCCTTACCTACCGTCGATGCAAAACGGTTGGAAACATCGAATATAACGTATTCGTGCCAATTATCGATAGAAAGAACGATTGCGGGAGCTGGGAAGTGAATCCTTATCTCCCGTCGATGCAAAACGAGTGCAAACCTCGAATATAACGTATTCGTGCCAATTACCGACAGAAAGAACGATTGCGGGAGCTGGGTAGTGAATCCTTACCTACCGTCGACGCAAAACGATTGGAAACATCGAATAGCACGTATTCGTGCCAATTATCGATAGAAAGAACGATTGCGGGAGCAGGGAAGTGAATCCTTACCTACCGTCGATGCAAAACGATTGGAAACATCGAATATCACGTATTCGTGGCAATTGTCGATAGAAAGAACGATTGTGGCAGCTGGGAAGTGAATCCTTAAATACCGTCGCTGCAAAACGATTGGAAACATCGAATAGCACGTAATCGTGCCAATTATCGATAGAAAGAACGATTGCGGGAGCTGGGAAGTGAATCCTTACCTACCGTCGATGCAAAACGATTGGAAACATCGAATATAACGTATTCGTGCCAATTATCGATAGAAAGAACGATTGCGGGAGCTGGGAAGTGAATCCTTACCTACCGTCGATGCAAAACGATTGGAAACATCGAATAGCACGTATTCGTGCCAATTATCGATAGAAAGAACGATTGCGGGAGCTGGGAAGTGAATCCTTACCTACCGTCGATGCAAAACGATTGGAAACATCGAATATAACGTATTCGTGCCAATTATCGATAGAAAGAACGATTGCGGCAGCTGGGAAGGGAATCCTTAAATACCGTCGCTGCAAAACGATTGGAAACATCGAATAGCACGTAATCGTGCCAATTATCGATAGAAAGAACGATTGCGGGAGCTGGGAAGTGAATCCTTACCTACCGTCGATGCAAAACGATTGGAAACATCGAATATAACGTATTCGTGCCAATTATCGATAGAAAGAACGATTGCGGCAGCTGGGAAGTGAATCCTTACTCACCGTCGATGCAGAACGATTGGAAACTTCGAATATAACGTATTGGAGCCAATTATCGATAGAAAGAACAATTGCGAGGGCTGGGAAGTGAATCCTTACCTACCGTGGATGCAAAACGATTGGAAACATCGAATAGCACGTATTCGTGCCAATTATTGATAGAATGAACGATTGCGGGAGCTGGGAAGTGAATCCTTACCTTCCGGCGATGCAAGACGATTGGAAACATCGAATAGCACGTATTCGTGCCAATTGTCGATAGAAGGAACGATTGCGGGAGCTGGGAAGTGAATCCTTACCTACCGTCGATGCAAAACGATTGGAAACATCGAATAGCACGTATTCGTGCCAATTATCGATAGAAAGAACAATTGCGAGGGCTGGGAAGTGAATCCTTACCTACCGTGGATGCAAAACGATTGGAAACATCGAATAGCACGTATTCGTGCCAATTATCGATATAAAGAACGTTTGCGGGAGCTGGGAAGTGACTCCTTACATACCGTCGATGCAAAACGATTGGAAACATCGAATATCACGTATTCGTGCCAACTATGGATAGAAAGAACGATTGCGCGAGCTGGGAAGTGAATCCTTACCTACCGTCGATGCAAAACGATTGGAAACATCGAATAGCACGTATTCGTGCCAATTATCGATAGAAGGAACGATTGCGGGAGCTGGGAAGTGAATCCTTACCTACCGTCGATGCAAAACGATTGGAAACATCGAATAGCACGTATTCGTGCCAATTATTGATAGAATGAACGATTGCGGGAGCTGGGAAGTGAATCCTTACCTTCCGGCGATGCAAGACGATTGGAAACATCGAATAGCACGTATTCGTGCCAATTATCGATAGAAGGAACGATTGCGGGAGCTGGGAAGTGAATCCTTACCTACCGTCGATGCAAAACGATTGGAAACATCGAATAGCACGTATTCGTGCCAATTATCGATAGAAAGAACAATTGCGAGGGCTGGGAAGTGAATCCTTACCTACCGTGGATGCAAAACGATTGGAAACATCGAATAGCACGTATTCGTGCCAATTATCGATATAAAGAACGTTTGCGGGAGCTGGGAAGTGACTCCTTACATACCGTCGATGCAAAACGATTGGAAACATCGAATATCACGTATTCGTGCCAACTATGGATAGAAAGAACGATTGCGCGAGCTGGGAAGTGAATCCTTACCTACCGTCGATGCAAAACGATTGGAAACATCGAATAGCACGTATTCGTGCCAATTGTCGATAGAAAGAACGATTGCGGGAGCTGGGATGTGAATCCTTACCTCCCCTCGATGCAAAACGATTGGAAACATCGAATAGCACGTATTCGTGCCAATTGTCGATAGAAAGAACGATTGCGGGAGCTGGGAAGTGAATCCTTACCTACCGTCGATGCAAAACGGTTGGAAACATCGAATATAACGTATTCGTGCCAATTATCGATAGAAAGAACGATTGCGGGAGCTGGGAAGTGAATCCTTATCTCCCGTCGATGCAAAACGAGTGCAAACCTCGAATATAACGTATTCGTGCCAATTACCGACAGAAAGAACGATTGCGGGAGCTGGGTAGTGAATCCTTACCTACCGTCGATGCAAAACGATTGGAAACATCGAATAGCACGTATTCGTGCCAATTATCGATAGAAAGAACGATTGCGGGAGCAGGGAAGTGAATCCTTACCTACCGTCGATGCAAAACGATTGGAAACATCGAATATCACGTATTCGTGGCAATTGTCGATAGAAAGAACGATTGCGGGAGCTGGGAAGTGAATCCTTATCTACCGTCGATGCAAAACGATTGGAAACATCGAATAGCACGTATTCGTGCCAATTATCGATAGAAAGAACGATTGCGGGAGCTGGGAAGTGAATCCTTATCTCCCGTCGATGCAAAACGAGTGCAAACCTCGAATATAACGTATTCGTGCCAATTATCGATAGAAACAACGATTGCGGGAGCTGTGAAGTGAATCCTTACCTACCGTCGATGCAAAACGATTGGAAACATCGAATATCACGTATTCGTGCCAACTATCGATAGAAAGAACGATTGCGGGAGCTGGGAAGTGAATCCTTACCTACCGTCGATGCAAAACGATTGGAAACATCGAATAGCACGTATTCGTGCCAATTGTCGATAGGAAGAACGATTGCGGGAGCTGGGAAGTGAATCCTTATCTACCGTCGATGCAAAACGATTGGAAACATCGAATAGCACGTATTCGTGCCAATTATCGATAGAAAGAACGATTGCGGGAGCTGGGAAGTGAATCCTTATCTACCGTCGATGCAAAACGATTGGAAACATCGAATAGCACGTATTCGTGCCAATTATCGATAGAAAGAACGATTGCGGGAGCTGGGAAGTGAATCCTTATCTCCCGTCGATGCAAAACGAGTGCAAACCTCGAATATAACTTATTCGTGCCAATTATCGATAGAAAGAACGATTGCGGGAGCTGTGAAGTGAATCCTTACCTACCGTCGATGCAAAACGATTGGAAACATCGAATATCACGTATTCGTGCCAACTATCGATAGAAAGAACGATTGCGGGAGCTGGGAAGTGAATCCCTTACCTACCGTCGATGCAAAACGATTGGAAACATCGAATAGCACGTATTCGTGCCAATTATCGATAGAAAGAACGATTGCGGGAGCTGGGAAGTGAATCCTTACCTACCGTCGATGCAAAACGATTGGAAACATCGAATATAACGTATTCGTGCCAATTATCGATAGAAAGAACGATTGTGGCAGCTGGGAAGTGAATCCTTAAATACCGTCGCTGCAAAACGATTGGAAACATCGAATAGCACGTAATCGTGCCAATTATCGATAGAAAGAACGATTGCGGGAGCTGGGAAGTGAATCCTTACCTACCGTCGATGCAAAACGATTGGAAACATCGAATAGCACGTATTCGTGCCAATTATCGATAGAAAGAACGATTGCGGGAGCTGGGAAGTGAATCCTTACCTACCGTCGATGCAAAACGATTGGAAACATCGAATATAACGTATTCGTGCCAATTATCGATAGAAAGAACGATTGCGGCACCTGGGAAGTGGATCCTTACCTACCGTGGATGCAAAACGATTTGAAACATCGAATAGCACGTATTCGTGCCAATTATCGATAGAAAGAACGATTGCGGGAGCTGGGATATGAATCCTTACTTACCGTCGATGCAAGACGATTGGAAACATCGAATAGCACGTATTCGTGCCAATTATCGATAGAAAGAACGATTGCGGGAGCTGGGAAGTGAATCCTTACCTACCGTCGATGCAAAACGATTGGAAACATCGAATATAACGTATTCGTGCCAATTATCGATAGAAAGAACGATTGCGGCAGCTGGGAAGTGAATCCTTAAATACCGTCGCTGCAAAACGATTGGAAACATCGAATAGCACGTAATCGTGCCAATTATCGATAGAAAGAACGATTGCGGGAGCTGGGAAGTGAATCCTTACCTACCGTCGATGCAAAACGATTGGAAACATCGAATAGCACGTATTCGTGCCAATTATCGATAGAAAGAACGATTGCGGGAGCTGGGAAGTGAATCCTTACCTACCGTCGATGCAAAACGATTGGAAACATCGACTAGCACGTTTTCGTGCCAATTATCCATAGAATTAACGATTGCGGGAGCTGGGAAGTGAATCCTTACCTACCGTCGATGCAAGACGATTGGAAACATCGAATAGCACGTATTCGTGCCAATTATCCATAGAAAGCACGATTGCGGGAGCTGTGAAGTGAATCCTTACCTACCATCGATGCAAAACGATTGGAAACATCGAATAACACGTTTTCGTGCCAATTATTGATAGAATGAACGATTGCGGGAGCTGGGAAGTGAATCCTTACCTTCCGGCGATGCAAGACGATTGGAAACATCGAATAGCACGTATTCGTGCCAATTATCGATAGAAGGAACGATTGCGGGAGCTGGGAAGTGAATCCTTACCTACCGTCGATGCAAAACGATTGGAAACATCGAATAGCACGTATTCGTGCCAATTATCGATAGAAAGAACGATTGCGAGGGCTGGGAAGTGAATCCTTACCTACCGTGGATGCAAAACGATTTGAAACATCGAATAGCACGTATTCGTGCCAATTATCGATAGAAAGAACGATTGCGGGAGCTGGGATATGAATCCTTACTTACCGTCGATGCAAGACGATTGGAAACATCGAATAGCACGTATTCGTGCCAATTATCGATAGAAAGAACGATTGCGGGAGCTGGGAAGTGAATCCTTACCTACCGTCGATGCAAAACGATTGGAAACATCGAATATAACGTATTCGTGCCAATTATCGATAGAAAGAACGATTGCGGCAGCTGGGAAGGGAATCCTTAAATACCGTCGCTGCAAAACGATTGGAAACATCGAATAGCACGTATTCGTGCCAATTATCGATAGAAAGAACGATTGCGAGGGCTGGGAAGTGAATCCTTTCCTACCGTGGATGCAAAACGATTGGAAACATCGAATAGCACTTATTCGTGCCAATTATCGATAGAAAGAACGATTGCGGGACCTGGGATATGAATCCTTACTTACTGTCGATTCAAGACGATTGGAAACATCGAATAGCACGTAGTTGTGCCAAATATCGATAGAAAGAACGATTGCGGGAGCTGGGAAGTGAATCCCTACCTACCGTCGATGCAAAACGATTGGAAACATCGAATAGTACGTATTCGTGCCAATTATCGATAAAATGAACGATTGCGGGAGCTGGGATGTGAATCCTTACCTACCGACGATGCAAAACGATTGGAAACATCGAATATAACGTATTCGTGCCAATTATCGATAGAAAGAACGATTGCGGGAGCTGGGATGTGAATCCTTACTTACCGACGATGCAGAACGATTGGAAACTTCGAATATAACGTATTGGAGCCAATTATCGATAGAAAGAACGATTGCGGGAGCTGGGAAGTGAATCCTTACCTACCGTCGATGCAAAACGATTGGAAACTTCGACTAGCACGTTTTCGTGCCAATTATCCATAGAATTAACGATTGCGGGAGCTGGGAAGTGAATCCTTACCTACCGTCGATGCAAGACGATTGGAAACATCGAATAGCACGTATTCGTGCCAATTATCGATAGAAAGAACGATTGCGGGAGCTGGGAAGTGAATCCTTACCTACCGTCGATGCAAAACGATTGGAAACATCGAATATAACGTATTCGTGCCAATTATCGACAGAAAGAACGATTGCGGGAGCTGGGAAGTGAATCCTTACTTACCGACGATGCAGAACGATTGGAAACTTCGAATATAACGTATTGGAGCCAATTATCGATAGAAAGAACGATTGCGGGAGCTGGGAAGTGAATCCTTACCTACCGTCGATGCAAAACGATTGGAAACATCGACTAGCACGTTTTCGTGCCAATTATCCATAGAATTAACGATTGCGGGAGCTGGGAAGTGAATCCTTACCTACCGTCGATGCAAGACGATTGGAAACATCGAATAGCACGTATTCGTGCCATTTATCGATAGAAAGCACGATTGCGGGAGCTGTGAAGTGAATCCTTACCTACCGTCGATGCAAAACGATTGTAATCATCGAATAACACGTTTTCGTGCCAATTATTGATAGAATGAACGATTGCGGGAGCTGGGAAGTGAATCCTTACCTTCCGTCGATGCAAGACGATTGGAAACATCGAATAGCACGTATTCGTGCCAATTATCGATAGAAGGAACGATTGCGGGAGCTGGGAAGTGAATCCTTACCTACCGTCGATGCAAAACGATTGGAAACATCGAATAGCACGTATTCGTGCCAATTATCGATAGAAAGAACGATTGCGGGAGCTGGGATATGAATCCTTACTTACCGTCGATGCAGGACGATGGGAAACATCGAATAGCACGTAGTTGTGCCAAATATCGATAGAAGGAACGATTGCGGGAGCTGGGAAGTGAATCCTTACCTACCGTCGATGCAAAACGATTGGAAACATCGACTAGCACGTTTTCGTGCCAATTATCCATAGAATTAACGATTGCGGGAGCTGGGAAGTGAATCCTTACCTACCGTGGATGCAAAACGATTGGAAACATCGAATAGCACGTATTCGTGCCAATTATCGATAGAAAGAACGATTGCGGGAGCTGGGATATGAATCCTTACTTACCGTCGATGCAAGACGATTGGAAAAATCGAATAGCACGTAGTTGTGCCAAATATCGATAGAAAGAACGATTGCGGGAT